>JAMPIV010023174.1:0-101222 GCA_024509875.1 Oreohelix idahoensis | reverse complement strand
CACATTGATGCGAACATCTATTTGTTTGGTTTTGAGGTCTTCGGCAGGAATAACCTCTATTACCATATCCTCTTTTGAAATGCATATAATTATTAGGGTGATAGTAACGAGTACTATCAGGTTGTCTCCAATTCTTCGAAGAAGAATCACCATGAAATTGATTTCCATGATTTTGACAGAAATTACCGCTACTCTTTCTATCAAAATTTTGTTGGAATCTACGAGCAAAGTTTTGACCATACGGAGCTGCCGAAGCAACTGGTAAACCTTCTTTCACCTTAGAGTTACCCATGGTTATGTGTGGGTGCGCAGTTACGTATTGGCAACAGAAATCTTCCATTTCTTTTATTGTTTTAGGTTTACGTTCATGAAGGAAAGCAAGGAAAGACTCATTGACAGACGACATGACTTTGTCTCTAAGTATTAAGTCCATAAGTCCTTCATAAGTTTTTTACCGTCTTAGATAGTTCAACCCATCGTGAGAAAGTAATGCGTATTCTTGCAATAAACTCGGAGAATTCAACTCCATTTTCAGGTAACATGTTTTTAAATTGTAGACGATAGCCGTCTTCGTTAAGCTGATATTTCTTTAACAAAGCGGCCCTGACAACCTCATAATTGTTCTTGTCAGGTTCATCCACCATATTTAATATACTTAGAGCTTTACCTGTCAGTATCCCTGATAACTGATAAACATATTTTGCTTTGTCTATGTTATGAGCTGTACATGCTTGTTCAAATCTGTCCAGATAGAACATTATGTCATCACTGGAAGGACTAAATGTTGGTAACTTAATCTTAAAAGTATCAATATTAGCCTTACCAGAAGATGAACCCTTGTTTGAATCATTACCATTACTCATGCTCGTCAATTTCAATTTTTCCAACTCTAAAGCTAAGACCTTTTCTTCATGTTCCATTTTTGCTTTCTCTTTCCTCTCATCAGACTCTCTCTGTAATCTTCTTTCCTCAGCCTGAGCCTCTTTTTGAAGTCTCTCATTTTCAGCTTCTTTTTCAAGTCTTTTATTTTCAGCCTCTTTTTCAAGTCTTTCTTTTTTGAAGTCTTTCAGCCTCTAGCTGTAGCTGGAGTTTTCTCTCCTCAGCTTCTGATTCCCTTTTTTTGTTTTTTCCATTTCCATTTGGAATCTTTTTTTCATCCACCTGCATCTGCAGTTTCTTTTGTTCAGCTTCCATTGCTTTATCATATCGAGCAGTTGCAAATTCTTCTAACTTATCACCAGTCTTCCCAAGCAATTTACCCTGCTCAATAAAGTGCTCAAATGTAGACATGTTGTCTAACATATGAGTCCAAAACCTGAAATAATTAACTAATTTATTTCAAACCTAAGTGTAACAAGTCTTAATTAAGCACTTGTATATTCACATCACATTATATTATCCCAGTCTCTGTGGGAAACAAGTCTCCAATCAAAGAACTTGTATATGAAATATCAGCACTCAATTCTTGATCATAAGTGCACTTCTCATTCAATAGTGCACGACACTATTCATCATTCATTTATCATCAGTGTAGTAGTAACAGTGCATTAGCATAGCCCATTAACTAATTACTATAACTGTAAACAATGACTATGTAAACACATGCAGAATGTAAACATTGAAAATGTAAACAATGCAAACAATGTAAACAATAACAATGTAAACAATAACAAAGATCAGCAACAATACAAAAACGTTCGCAGAAATCAACTAAAAATAAAGCAGAAATTAATGAAATATCACAAAAAATGTGACGATATCTGCGCTATAATTAAACAAAATACATGACACCACAGTGTATAAACAAAAATGTTGTATGAAACTAAATTATAGACAAGAGTAGGCTAACAAATACAAACAAATCAAAACAAAACTAAAGAATGCGAAATAATAACGAAAACAATATTAAAACATGTCATCACAGCTAACATAAATAGCAACAGAAGTCGCTTAGCAAATTCCAGTATCGGAAATTTGCAAACCCTACAGAAAACGCTCACAATAGACGACCTCTATGACGTGGCATAATCTAACGGAGACACCACCCAACCGAGAACCCGCTGAAATATAAACATATAAATATACAAATAACATATAGACATATAACATATAGAATGAGATGATACACAGAAGACTCAGCAGAAGTATAGGGCACAGTTTACATACAAACAGGCCACTTAACTTATAGGCTTCCAATCGTAGAACAGCAGAAAAAACGGATGTCAATCAACGTCCTAAAGAGCGAAGCTCCAACGATGATGGCACATCTGAACTGCTTCCACTGCTAACACGATGGTACAAGAGCTTCTGAAATACTGTGTGTTGAGTTGTTTCGGCACTTGACCTTCTAATCCAAAAGTAAGTTGATGGAAATCGGTACTTGGCCTTCTTCAGAAAACAACCCGTTTCAACCGGCACTTGACCTTCACAAAAACGACAGCACTGGAACCTTGACAGCAGCAACTTGCTTGACTTGCGTAAAAGATAACAGCAGTCCGAGTTATCCGGCAACATGTAACAACGCCGGGTACTGTCAAATTCTTGTTTCCGTCAAAAAGTTGAAATTTTGACTTTTACCGGGCAACGCCGAGTACTTTGAAAATTTTGAAGATGTTGACTGTCTTGAAGAATGTTAATTTCTTGAAGGATGCTGATGAATTCTTGTTGAAAATGAAGTGGGTAAGGGACCCCGTGTTTGCTGGTACCAGAATCAAACCAGCTTATGGCCACCAAATGATGCGTGATGCCATATGATGATGGATGGTATCCGCATGTCTGGTTTTGTGTAGTGTGCAGATGTGTTCAGTCAAACAATGTTCATACAAAAATAACAGGGCAATCCACATAGGACGTCAGTAAACTCACGACGTATAAAGTCAATGATTCTTGTAACAGCCGTTGACGTTTTTCTTCATTATTTATTGTGGACGCCACAGTGACAAAATGGTTACGCGAATATGTAGGCACATCAAACAGTCATTATCACAGCAACATTCAATACAGCAATAGACGGTAGACAGCATTACAATGATGAGTCAGATGCATGTTATATTTCATAGTGCTGTAAATGTAGTCAGGTGAAAAACTCCATCCTTTTCTATAACAGCCAGGAGATAACCAGATGTATGAGATCAGTTCACTCTCCTTAGTCTGACTTCAGCAAGACAGACACGTCTGCCGAAGTATAAATAATGTCCTCAAAAATATCCTCTAGATAAGAAAGGTTTTCCAAACCTAGTTCATTTAACAAAGTAGCAAGTAATGGTCCTTGGGACATGCATCAACCGATGCAGTACAATACAGCGACATGTGAGCTGGGAAAACATCTCGTGACGACGACTTTCGAAGACAGGCTATGAATCGAAATCGCTCACGACCCAAAATCGATAGAGTTAATGAAAAGTCAATTTACCTTGCCTTCAGGAAATACACAGAAATATCACGCCTCCCGACATGTGGGAAACACTAGAGGTATTATCTCGAATAAACGAAATATCCATTAAGAGGACTACACATCCCTGACAGAACAAAAAATAGCGGAGATCCCCTCTTCAACGAGGCATCTCTTTCGCCATTCAAATCGCTCACTCCACTAGTGGTGGGCGGAAACCGATCGACCAAAAAACAAGACCAGTCATGCGCAGTCCAGCGCAAAAAGACCACAGCTCAAAACTTAACTGCATTCAATACCAACGCGAGAAGACAAATGCTTACCGAGAAAAGTGACTATAAATTTCAAGCAGTTGTTGCCCTTGCGTTATAAAATAGATATTGTAATAAAACGATGTTGCGAGAATTTATCACGCAACAATACCCAATACAGTACATAAATGTGGTGCCCAATACAGCTCATGGGGCAGACTGAATTCAATCATAAAGGGTGTCAGAAAAATGCCAACCTAGATAACTTAAGAGCAGTGCTCCACAGGCTGTTGTAAGCGGATGGCCTACACTAGCATTATCCGTGCTATTAATATGACTTAGAATAGGAAAAGCAGTTACGACACTTCATCAAATAAAAGTGTAAGTTACGCTATTATAAAATAAGATAGAAACTGAAACTAGTTCAAGTGGGCAGCCCAACGCTTCCTAAGGCGGGAGTTGCCATAGCAAAATAGTAACGTAAATAGGAATATCCAAGATTGTCTATGGAACAGCGAAGCTAAGCCCAATGAAATAAATCATAAAATATTAAGATAACCAATCAAAAGGTGGCGAGATCACGCACAAAAGTCCAGCTCCTACATGCAAGATACTATCCTACTGACATCAGTACAGTATTTGTGAAGCGAACAGCAATTTCTACATTAGTGAGAGAATTGTGATTATGCATTCTCAAGTGTATTACAGTGTAAGTACACTTTCGAATTAGCTTGATAACTATTTCAGGGAACGTCTGTAAAGAAAAGCACATGTCTAAGCTAGTAGTATTAATTGATTCGCAACTAGATAATCTACATAAAGAGGTAGAGGTGCTGCTAACCATTACGCCTAAGGAGCTCTCTGAGAATATTAAGAAGATAGAACATTATCGAGAAATATATGTGCCACAAGTTGTTGAAGTCAGACATGGAAAACTGGTAATATATAAGGATACAACTTTTGCTGATCCCAACTAACTCATTTTGTAAATTGCCTTGACCTGCTTGTTCAGGTTTCACGTTAATAAAAGTTTTAACTGAGCTGCTGGAATCTGATTTCATCTCTACATGTTGCTGAACCATACATGCCACACTTAAAGGTTTACCCATAATCTGTACGGGGTGTTTGCGTTTTCAGATGTGTACGGGCCGTACACGGGTCTGTACGGGTTTTTTTCGCCTAATTATTAACCCTTTCAGCACCATTATGACGTACGCCATACGGCATAAATCTTGACAATTTTTGTCGCTGTGCCGTACCGAGTACGTCACGGAAGTAGTGCGATACCTCGTTCCCATACACCTATAAAACGTACGTCCTATTTTAAAAGCACCAGAACTCTTCTGTTTACAATCGTATCGGCAATTGCTGGGCATAATCGGATTCAGCATTGAAAAATCTGGCCACTAAGCTTGAAACGAACAAAATATTTTACTGCTAGCGAATACGGTAGAACTGATAATAGTGATTTTACAAAAGCGAAAGTTACAAACATGGACGCTGCCATACCGCCGAATCATAAACATTTTGTGGAAAAAGAGCACGAAAATTCTTGTTTGAGTTGAATTTATTCAACTTGAATGATTCTGACAACTCTTTTTACTGAGATTCTGGTAATCTTTACCTTTATTGCCGTCGAGTATGTTTAATATTTGTATTTTCGTACCATTTAGAGTTAAGGTTGAGGTTAGGTTTACGGTAGAAAGTGCGTAAGAAATGTAAATTTGAATAATAATACAAAACAAATTATGGGTAGGCCTAATATCGGAATGACGGTCGCCGAATGCTCTGCATGTATTTTCGTACCATTTAGAGTTAGGATTAGGGTTACAGTTGGGGTTAGGGTTAACCCGAAATCTAAATGGTACGAAAATACATGCGGAGCATTCGGCGACCGTCATTCCGATATGACCAAATTATGAAACTGAAAAAAAACCCACAAAAGCAAGGCAAATTTGCATCTTAACCAGGTCAGAGAAAAGTTTATTTGGAGTTACTTCTCTTCTTAGTTTTAATTTCGTTTCTTTTAAAAAACAATGTGATTTTGCCTTGGGTGATCATCATTACGGTCATCCAATGATTTATATTTATTAAATAATTAATTACTATCAATGTTTGATTGACACTAAAATTCGTATGGGTATAACGGCTATTCCAATTTTTGAAGTTCGGTAGAGAATATATAATATTGCGCCAGTTTATATTTTCATTGCTAGCTTTAAAAAATATATATATATATATATATATATATATATATATATATATATATATATATATATATATATATATATATTTGATTTAAGATTCCTAAACCTAACCCATAACGCTTATTACTGGTCTCTTTAGATCTATACTTTTATAAGGCACTATAGAACACACACCAAACTGTTCTTCATTTCCACCATAAATTGTATTAATTTTTTTTGCAGAAATAGACTAAATGATGATACAGTCACAGCTTTTCTACAATACCGGTACAAAATAAATTCTAACTCTTGTTGTTTAGGTTTTAAAGCAAGTGAAGACATGCTTAAAAAGGCAAAGGGCGCATGTCACTATGATGGTGCAGAACCATCTAATTGAATATATTTGTACATTAATTAACTCTATTGTTACGTTTTTCAGTCTGTACAGGTTTTGCGGGTCTCTGTACAGGGTTTTTGGATTTGTTGTACAGGTTTTTCATGTCTGAGGTGTGGCATGTATGGGCTTGACACAAGTGTAACTTATGAAGAGACCAGGGGTCTTATCAAGAACAGATGCAGGAGCAGGTGGGAAATAGAGCATCCAGGCCACTGGAAGAATGATGTGTGTTGCCAGATTGGCAGATGTGAACGGTTGGTGGTCTTCAGATTGGAATGCCATCTGTTCAACAAGCTGGGGATAGGAACTGCTGATGAATGTGATTGTGGTACTAATGGAATTACTGCTGGGCATCTGCTTCAGGGATGCCCAACATGTGAGAAACGGAGACAGCGCATGTGGCCATCACCAGTGACATTCCTGGAGAAACTCTATGGAGATGCCAATGACCTCAAGCTGACATGTGCATTTTTTGAACATATTTAAATTAAGCTGATGTCTGAGAGTAAATAAAGAAGAAGAAGAAGCGGTCTTAAAGGACATGATATTTTCCCACATTTGACATGAATTTTTTTTGAGTTTTCATATTGTGTTAAAGTTTAGGGGTTGGTTCTTTCCAAGATTTTTAATAGTATGGTAATGTAATACATAGTTGCAGAGGAAACTGAATTTCTATAAAATACTAAATTGGGACAAAATGAAACAAAATTTAGTTAAACAATACAGGCCCCAAAAACTGGTCTCCCATCACGAGGACCTGGAAAAATCAGCCCAGAATACTGACCTTTAAGATTTAACAGACAGAGTCAATGAAATAAAACAACAAATAAAAACTTCTGCTTTAAAGACCACACTAAGTGAAACATTTACATCTCTCAATCTCTCTCTACTGGTTATCTCTCATCATTTCTCACTCTTGTTTTTTTTTTTTGTTTTTTTTTTAAACAACTTTCTATTCTTCCAAATTTAAATTGTAAACACACACAAAAAATAGAATAAGCTGCCACAAGTAATGCTGTATAATATAAAATATAATTGCATAACAGTACATAATGCCATTGTAAATAACAGAGTATAAATGATTTTGATTGTGAAAATACTGTAATGTGTGTAATGTGTTGAAAAAACTGTAAATTAATATTCAAAATAAAAACAGTAATATATAATCTGAAATGCAGCGTTTCTTCTTTCTGTTACAAAAACAGGTTGTAACTGGTGATAATAACTGTTTTCATTGTGAATGTGGTTCGTTGCATAGAATATGAGATGTCATTAATAAATGAAAATTCACATGAAATGCTGTTAGGGTGCCACATGTGCTAAAGCAGTAACTGATGATTTCCTGAAACTTTTTAATACAAGATAACTTGTTATATATATATATAGGGAAGAATAATTTGCATTATTTTTTTTTAATACCCCTTGAGAACAGATAGTTGTACATTTATTATATTTAAAAATAATAAGCGGAAAAAGCATTTGTAAAATGTAATATAATTAATTGCATATACTAATGTTTAGGTTGTTTAGCAGTCTGATTGTTTCCCTTGGAAAGCAAGGAGAAAATATTACATCCCTTGAAAAGAAGCATGCAATAATTACGTTCTTTTTCAAAGCTTTACAAATATTTAAAGTAACTTTGTTCAGAATCAACAAAATGAGTTCCAGTCATGATCCTCGGTCTTCTGGGTGTGCTACAGATCCTGAAATGTTAAGATGTTGTCTTTAATTTTTCCCCCATTACTGTTTTAATGGGTATACTTGTTAATAAAATGACATAGGTATCTCATCTTAAAGTAAAATGACTAAATGTCATCCACAATCAAATCAAAATGGAATGCAACCTACATTTTAAAAAAACCTAGATGTGTAAACACAAATGACACTAAGTGTCATTAAGAATAAAATAACACAGACACCATCCGTAACAAATGACACTGAGGTATCATTTACAACAAACACGACATGCATTCATCAAGAAAGATAAGCCTTCAATAAATTCATGCAATGTCCCCCTGTCGTGTGCCATTCTTCCAATTCTATATTTTCTTTATCTTCTTTCTCTCTTTCCAGTGTTGTTGACGAGAGTCGATTGACTTGAACTTGAACTATAGTCACGGTATACAACAACTCAAGTTTTTTTTTTTTTAATTAGCGACTCGACTAAGGATTTGTCAATTTTGGCGAACAAACTTCACTCTTCATTCATAACACACTCATACACAGAAACGAAAAATAGTTATGTTTAAATCAATAAAAGAAGATGTGGCAATAGAGTTTGATCAAATGAAAGTAGTCAGTTAATAAATACTTAAAACAGAGATTATTATTTACTGTCATTAATGTGATTGTTCAAATAAATGCATTTGTGACTATAAACAGTTTTAGATTTTAAAAATGAGACTAGACACGAGACTTGTACTAAGAGACTTGAGACTTGTACTAAGAGACTTGAGACTTGTACTTTGAGACTTGTACTAAGAGACTTGAGACTTGTTAGGAAAGACTTGAAAACAACTCTGTCTCTTTCATTAAAAATGACAACAGAGAATATTAAGATGTCTAGATCCTATAATATAGCAGTGATGTACAATGTACTCATTATATATGCAACTACTATATGATGTAGTTTGGCATTTAGATATAAAATAATACAAAAAATACTTTTAAAACAACAGCCGCGTGTGTTTCAAAATCAGCTACTTTACTGTTGGGAAAACAATGAAAGCTACAAAGACGGGTAAAAAAAATATAGCCTGAACTGAGACATAGACTGGAAAAAAAACATAGATTACCAAGTACTAGCTTCTGGAATGTCTAGACTATTAACTGATGAGTATCTGATTCTTAGAGTAGTTAGAGTTCTTCCCTCTCACAGCACAGTTACTGAGTTCCAGGTTCAAAACTTGATATCATCATGATTCAGTCTACGCAGCTGTAAATAGTTACCAGACTCTGCTCTTGAGTTAGGCAAAGCAAAGGCAGTGAGCTAGACAACTGGTTATCCTACCTCATAAAGTTACGAGCTATTTTATGTGGTCTTTCACATATGGCTTGAATACATTTATTATAAAGTGATGTAGCTGCAGGATTCACATATGGCTTCAATACATTTATTATAAAGTGATGTAGCTGCAGGATTCACATATGGCTTGAATACATTTATTATAAAGTGATGCAGCTGCAGGATTCACGTATGGCTTGAATACATTTATTATAAAGTGATGTAGCTGCAGGATTCACATATGGCTTGAATACATTTATTATAAAGTGATGCAGCTGCAGGATTCACATTTGGCTTGAATACATTTATTATAAAGTGATGCAGCTGCAGGATTCACATTTGGCTTGAATACATTTATTATAAAGTGATGTAGCTGCAGGATTCACATTTGGCTTGAATACATTTATTATAAAGTGATGTAGCTGCTGGATTCACATTTGGCTTGAATACATTTATTATAAAGTGATTTAGCTGCAGGATTCACATTTGGCTTGAATACATTTATTATAAAGTGATGTAGCTGCAGGATTCACATTTGGCTTGAATACATTTATTATAAAGTGATGTAGCTGCAGGATTCACATTTGGCTTGAATACATTTATTATAAAGTGATGTAGCTGCAGGCTTCACATTTGGCTTGAATACATTTATTATAAAGTGATGTAGCTGCAGGATTCACATTTGGCTTGAATACATTTATTATAAAGTGATGTAGCTGCAGGATTCACATTTGGCTTGAATACATTTATTATAAAGTGATGTAGATGCAGGATTCACATTTGGCTTGAATACATTTATTATAAAGTGATGTAGCTGCAGGCTTCACATTTGGCTTGAATACATTTAAACTACACTGGTCGCTGATAGGATGAGACAGGCAAACAAAAGGGTCTTTTTTTCTTTAGCTTCAGTTTTCTTGAGATAGACCTTGGGGATCTCTTACAAGAGGAAGACAGAATAGACCCACTGATATGTCATAAGAGGTGACAAATGAGGTTGTGCAAGAGGCTAGGAACTTCATCATGTAAGACAAATTGCTACATCAACCAGAGTTGCAATAGCAAAAGAAGTGCTTCCTGAAAGGGGGCGCCACTTGTAGTGAGAATACATTCCTCAGGAATGTCATATGAGGTGACTAATACGAGATTGTGCATGTTGCTGCCAACCTCACTGTATAAAACAAGTAGCTACAGAAACCATTGTTGCAACTGCACATTAATGGTGCTGGCATCTTTGTTAAAGGACTGGCTACAGTGGTAGCTCCATGCTCCATAAGGAGCAAAAAAGAAAATGATAATGATGATGATGATTCTGTGGATGAAAGTTCTCCGTGCAAACACTAAACACCATGAGCTGTTTTCTGAAGTCCAAATACTTTAACCTGACCCTTGATCTCTTTCACATCTGAAGCCTATTTTGTCAGGCTCTCCTTTGATTGGCTGCAGCCTGAACCGAGGATGGAGAAATGAGGCTCTTTGAGTTGTCTGCCAGCTATTTGTGTACGCTTTATGACTTGGTGTGTCCAGTTCAGGTTGATGACATGGGTAGGCATGAGGCAATCGACCTGGGGAAACATACAGGAAAACATTCAGGAAATCATGCATCTATATGTAGGCATGAGACAATCAGCTTGGGGAAACAGATACATTCAGGTAATCATGCATCTATATGCAGGCATGAGACAATCCACATGGGGAAACACACAGGAAAACATTCAGATAATCATGCATCTATATGTAGGCATGAGGCAATCAACTTGGGGAAACAGGTACATTAAGGAAACCATGCATCTACGTGATAAATTAGCCAAATCCGAGTGGCCTAACACCACGATTCCCCCTGTGGTGCCGCATGTTGAGAACCCAGTAAAACATGGTAAGCTAGGAGGAATCACTTGGGCCCCAGACAACTTTTACCCGATTTACTGCATCCCACAATGGATAGATGACAGGTAGGTTGAAGAAGAAAGAAGAAGCAGAAGAACATGACGTGGTGGTCCTGGAAACAGGCTGCATCACTGCAGTCTGGCTGAGGAGTAGGGATCGCAGAGGGAAGGCAACCCAGTCCCAAAAATGCCGTGCCGAAGTCGGATGTGTTGGGCCGAAAGGTACAGATATCGCAGCTTTGCTATAAACGGCAACACAACGCAACAAACGTCCTTTTCAGGACGAACGCAGAAGAAGAAGAAGATGACAGATAATGGGAGCTGGGGAGGTGGCTCTCTGGGGGACATGAGGATTCCTTGAAAGATGTGAGGATCCTTTCAATGCATGCCAGGATGTGATAGAAAGCTCATGACTCCAACACAACAAGTTTCAGAATGGCAGAAAAGCCAAAGGAAAAGCCTAGATCTACAATGTAGATAATGCCAAGGATTATTCAGCTCGACATTGGCTGCACAAGAGTGACGAGGTCAGCAGCCCTCGTTAAACAACACAAACAGTCGGTTGTTGATATTTTTTGTTACATACAGACGTATGGGTGCTCTGAGCAGTGCAGTCATTTGACTTTATTTGTATACTTTAATTTAGCCTTCTGACAGTACAATTCTATTTTCTTGATCCATTCTACCATCTTCTACGAACATGCTTCCCCGGTATTTGAACTCTTTGACCTGTTTAATTAAGGCACCCTTTAGCCATCATCATCATTTTCCTGTGCACTCTTTATGGAGCATGAAACGACGACTACTACAGCTGGTCATCTTGAAAGAAGCCTGCACCAAACCTTCACATGCTCTTGTAGCGGTGGTTTCAGTAGCAACTTGTCTGACATGATGAGGTTGCCAGCCTCATGTACAACCTTATTTTAGTCACCTTGTACGACATGCCTGAATCCACCAGTGATGACTGGCAATATAATTTACCTTTCAATAGTTTTAAATCCTTCGGGTATCTATGCAGCGGGTTCTTATTGTATGCTTCTGAGTATGTCTGCTGATAGTAATGGCTGAACTGAAGAAAAAAAATAATGTATGAGATTCATTTTCAACCAATGAATGAAAACTGCCAGGTTGCCATTTTGTATTTTTTGAAGTATAAAGGAATGTTTAAGTTTTTACTACACCAGAGTTATTATCTCTCTCAAGTGTACAGCTGAAGTAAAGTCCACTTTAAAGAAATAAAGCTAAATTTAAAGCAAATATGTCAAATGTAAGTATAAAATATATTCAAAGGTTATGCTATTCAGGAGCAAAGATGAAGGAATGTCAAAATTAAATATATGTAAAGTCAAGTGTAAAGATGAAATAAAGTCAAGTGTAAAGATGAAATAAAGTCAAGTGTAAAGATTACATGAGTAAGACATTTAAGCAGTAGAGGCCACAGAGATTTGGTTTTACAGAAGAATGTTGAAAATACCATGGACAGCTAAACAGAGTAATGAGAATGTCCTGACAGAAGCCAATGTGGACAGGAAGCTTATTAGTCATGCTAGAAAAAAGCAATCAACTTTCTTCAGGCACGTTATGAGATGAAGAAAGATGGAATATATCATGACCTCACCAATGGTGATGGTGGATCAAAGACATATCGTGACAACAGGAAAGATTAAGGAAATATGAGATACAGAAAGACAAAGAATGATTTAAAGTTAAGCATAACGATGCAAGTAAAGTAATCTCATAATTATATCACTTACCTGTGAAGGTAAAGGTTTGTTCTTTTTAATTTCCTGAAGGTCAAATCTCTCCTCATTATAATTACCAACGAGCACCCCTGGATTGTATGTGTCTTCATTATTTGTGCTCCGCCAGCCATATTGCAACATTTTTAGGTTCTCATCCGTATGTGACCAGGCTTCATTTCCACCAGTAGCTCCTCTTATCATGCTACAAAATGTTGGCAGCTTTGAATGTTCCATGACTCAAATACGTTTTACTGTAAAGCTAACAAGAAAGTATGCACAAGAGAAATTAGAACTTTTATTAATGAGGCTTTTTTTTTTTTTTTTAAATTCTGTGATTGGATTCATTCAATTTATGTTACTGATATTATATGACCTGTGATTGGATTCTTTAAATTTATTTTACACATTTTATCTGATCTGTGATTGGATTAATTAAATTTATGTGACATATATATTATCTGATCAATGATTGGAAAATTGTACACTACTACTTTCTGATCACCTCTATACTCCAAGGTTGAAGAAGATTGACTAAGTAAGTAAGTAAGTACTTTAAGATCATCTTGTGTTGTTCGGGGGGTGGGGGAGGGGGTTGTTCTGAAGTGATAAATAAAGAATAGAACTACTGCCCCTCCTGGTGTGTTATAAGAGGTCAATAATATGTGGCTGTGTATGTGTGGCTGTGTATGTGTGGCTGTGTATGTGGCTGTTTGTGTATGTGGCTGTTTGTGTATGTGTGGCTGTGTATGTGTGGCTGTGTATGTGGCTGTATGTGTGGCTGTGTATGTGGCTGTTTGTGTATGTGTGGCTGTTTGTGTATGTGTGGCTGTGTATGTGGCTGTGTATGTGTGGCTGTTTGTGTATGTGTGACTGTGTGGCTCTGTATGTAGCTGTGTATGTGTGGCTGTGTGTGTGGCTGTGTATGTGGATGTGTGCATGGCTGTGTGTGTGGCCGTTTATGTGGCTGTGTTTGTGTATGTGGCTGTGTATGTGGCTGGCAATCTTATGTAAAAGAAACTGCTAGAGAAACAACCCCTCCAAGAGTGTATGAATGCTTTAGAATAAAGAGACAAACGAAGGAACTAACTTCTGTCAGATGTATTTTTGATACAAGACAACAGGAGGCTGAGACGCTTGGGAGTCATGACCCAAGTGGGCCCGCCCTCCTTATTTTAGAGTGTAAAGGAGTATATCGGGCCGAAACACTTGTCGGACGGGGGGGACGCTTCGGATGATCAGATTGCTTCCTGTTGTATCGCTCTGTAAAGAGTTTCCTATCATGATGCATGTAATAATATAGTACTAAACTTTCTTAGAACACTGGCCTAATCAAGAAAACCTTTATAGACTTCTCATTACCTATTCTTGGTGTTCTCAACATTTCTTTATACACCACATCTCTGTTAATCTTGTTTTGTTTTCCAGCTTCTTATTATTACTTCTGGAACTGATGGACAGACTCCAATACAAATATCAGTGGGACAAAAAGTGAGGACAAGTAGTTGTGATTTATAGAACATACACACTGAGGACACTAGCTAATAGCATCACAAGGCAGGTTTATTCTGAAATTCAGGATGTAAAAGAAATTGTGGGAGACCCATGAGCTATTGGAATAGGAAAGTGGAGACCCATGAGCTATTGGAATAGGAAAGTGGAGACCCATGAGCTATTGGAATAGGAAAGTGGAGACCCATGAGCTATTGAAATAGGAAAGTGGAGACCCATGAGCTATTGGAATAGGAAAGTGGAGAGACATGAGAAGGAAGAAGAAGGCATATAATAGACTTGAACAGATGATGCAGGTCTGAGAGGATCAGCAGGAACTAATTAAAGGTCTACCCAGTTTCTTCAGGTCTGATAGGATCAGCAAGAATTAATTAAAGATCTGCCCAGTTTCTTCAGGTCTCTGAGGATCAGCAAGAACTAATTAAAGGTCTGCCCAGTTTCATCAGGTCTGAGAGGATCAGCAAGAACTAATTAAAGGTCTACCCAGTTTCTTCAGGTCTGAGAGGATCAGCAAGAACTAATTAAAGGTCTGCCCAGTTTCTTTGGGTCTCTGAGGATCAGCAAGAACTAATTAAAGGTCTGCCCAGTTTCTTCAGGTCTCTGAGGATCAGCAAGAACTAATTAAAGGTCTACCCAGTTTCTTCAGGTGCCTGAGAGGATCAGCAAGAACTAATTAAAGGTCTACCCAGTTTCTTCAGGTGCCTGAGAGGATCAGCAAGAACTAATTAAAGGTCTACCCAGTTTCTTCAGGTCTCTGAGGATCAGCAAGAACTAATTAAAGGTCTACCCAGTTTCTTTAGGTGTCTGAGAGGATCAGCAAGAACTAATTAAAGGTCTGCCCAGTTTCTTCAGGTCTCTGAGGATCAGCAAGAACTAATTAAAGGTCTGCCCAGTTTCTTCAGGTCTCTGAGGATCAGCAAGAACTAATTAAAGGTCTACCCAGTTTCTTCAGGTCTCTGAGGATCAGCAAGAACTAATTAAAGGTCTACCCAGTTTCTTCAGGTCTCTGAGGATCAGCAAGAATTAATTAAAGGTCTACCCAGTTTCTTCAGGTCTGAGAGGATCAGCAAGAATTAATTAAAGGTCTACCCAGTTTCTTCAGGTCTCTGAGGATCAGCAAGAATTAATTAAAGGTCTACCCAGTTTCTTCAGGTCTGAGAGGATCAGCAAGAACTAATTAAAGGTCTACCCAGTTTCTTCAGGTCTCTGAGGATCAGCAAGAACTAATTAAAGGTCTACCCAGTTTCTTCAGGTCTGATAGGATCAGCAAGAATTAATTAAAGATCTGCCCAGTTTCTTCAGGTCTCTGAGGATCAGCAAGAACTAATTAAAGGTCTGCCCAGTTTCATCAGGTCTGAGAGGATCAGCAAGAACTAATTAAAGGTCTACCCAGTTTCTTCAGGTCTGAGAGGATCAGCAAGAACTAATTAAAGGTCTGCCCAGTTTCTTTGGGTCTCTGAGGATCAGCAAGAACTAATTAAAGGTCTGCCCAGTTTCTTCAGGTCTCTGAGGATCAGCAAGAACTAATTAAAGGTCTACCCAGTTTCTTCAGGTGCCTGAGAGGATCAGCAAGAACTAATTAAAGGTCTACCCAGTTTCTTCAGGTGCCTGATAGGATCAGCAAGAACTAATTAAAGGTCTACCCAGTTTCTTCAGGTCTCTGAGGATCAGCAAGAACTAATTAAAGGTCTACCCAGTTTCTTCAGGTCTCTGAGGACACAAAGAAGGAATAGGATTGCTGCATCCTTTCAGGTGTGTCGTAAGAGATGAGTAACATCAGGTTGTTCACATCACTGGAGAGAACATCATGTAGAACACTGTTACAGAATCCACTACTACAACAGCAGATGAATTCTCTAGAGCATCTTCCTGCAAGAGAACCAGCTGCAGGAGCCCCCCCCCCCCCCTTTTTTTTTAAAGAAATGATGATGATTAATTAAAGGACTATGTTCCATAAAGAGAAGAAATGCACAGCTACAGTGAGAGATTTCTGGTTTGTTCCAGACAGAAAAGTTATTGAACATTCTATCAAGATTGAAAAATTAAATATCCCAGCTTTTATCTCTACAGCACCAAATAAAAAATAGTAATTTCAAATTCTGCTCAGACTAATAAAAAAATTACTTCAACTTCTGTCTAGGCATATTATGAATTATTCCACCTTCTATCCTTGGACAGATAAACTAACAAGAAACACAAAATTATCTGAAACACAAAATTATCTGAAACACAAAATTATCTGAAACACAAAATTATCTGAAACACAAAATTATCTGAAACACAATTTCTTCAGCATGTCACTGAGAGCAAAGATTATTTTGTACTACTGCCTTTGCAACATTAAAAAAAAAAAAAGAAATAATGGAAAAAATATCCTGTTCAGCCCCTGACCAGCCAGACTGGTTATAATTAGCAAATATAGTGTCCACATTTTTAGATTGTCTGTTCAATTGCCACTATTTGCTTATGGTATTATTATATCGGGTAATTGAAAATTTTCAATGATGTGCTTGTGTGTATGTTTAATTTAACCTAAAATAGTAGACTCTTCATATTTGTAATGTTGTATATTATTTGCGTTAAAACATTTTTTTAAAAAGAGGGTGAAAGTTGGGGGTATGTGGGTTTATTAGCTCTTATTTTGATATTAGTAATATGTATTACTATATCTATTTTTAGACCTTGCATTTTTATATCTTGTAATAACTATTAAATATTAATTTGATATTTTTGTTATATGTTGTTTAATAATAATGTGCAGTTCTTTAGCTCTGTCTATTCTCAAAACTTGTTCAACAGTTATGAGCAACTTGAATAACTGTAAATATTCTAAAATTGGAATTCTCTTTTGTTCATACCTCTTACATTTTAGCAGGAAATGTTCTGTATTATTGTCTTGTAGAAGTTCTGCACAATTTAGTGTCCTCTATCCTGAAATAACCTGTTCCCATTTGTAGTCTTTTATTTAAGCTATTGATGTTTGTTCTGCCCATCCTTATATTTATTTGCTGTGTGATTGAACTAGCTTTCTTGGCTGTGTGATTGAACTAGCTTTCTTGGCTGTGTGATCTGCCTTTCCGTCTTCTCTCCCGACATGTGACAGCACCCAAGCTTAAAACAGGATATATATATATATATATATATATATATATATATATATATATATATATATATCCTTTGATGGGTTATAATTAGTATGTATAGTGTCTTTATGTCCAAATATGTTCAGTTGTTGATACACGAATGTCACATCATATCCCCTGTCCGATTTTTGTAAATATAGTAAATTAAAATTTCCAAAACTTGTGTGTGTGTCTGTATCTGTTTATTACCCTAAAATGGTGGTCTCATCATATGTGTCAGGGTGGGACACAACAACAGCAAATAAGATAAAAGAGAGGGGTGTAAAAGCTAAAAGTGTTGGATCAGATATTTAACTGGCTTTTGTTTGTCATAAGTAATATGTTTTACAAGAACACCATTAGACCTTCACTTTCTCTGCCATATTCCGACTAATCACTATATAACAATTTTTGTTCTTGTCAAATACTAATTGACTATATTATGCAGTTCCCTAGGTCTGTTGTTTCTCATGTTTTTTTTTTTTTACATACACACACACAATTTGATAATTTTGATTTGCCCTATTTACAATGATTGGGCAGAGGATATGATGCCCTTTTTGCATATCGGCTATTTCGCATATTATTTGGACCTGAAAACACTATATTTCATAATTATAACCCTTCATTGGTTCTTCTTCTTCTTTGTTCGCCCTCAGACTTTCACATTAATGATTCGAATAAAGGCAGTAGTAAGCTCAAGGTTCCTGACATCTCCAAACAGTTTTTCGTTGAGAGAAGTGGGTTGTTGCCATTTGCCACTCCGTTCTCTGCTGTAAGTTGGGCAGGACTGGAGCAGATGGTCGGCTGTCATGGTGCTCGTGCCACAGGAGAAGAGATCTGTTGGACATATCCTGTGCTTGTGAAATAATGGTACGTCAACCTATTGTAAGCGGAAAAAGATGACTTGGACTTGCCTAGGTAGCTGGTCATAGGCATTATATTTTATGTGACCTGGATGTTTTCTGTTCCATCTGGACTTGAATATGGTTCATTGGTTGAGCGGGACATTTCTCATCAAGTTAAAAAAAAAAAGTATGTATATTCTTAATACCCATTCTATAATTATGCGTGAATTTGATGCTTAGCAGCAGCTCATGTCGAGAAAAGAACAGAACAGAATAACTGCGATGATCAATATACCGTAATATACTAACCGATTGAAGGTGGGAGAATATGAATGTATGTAATCGACGTCTGGTTGCTAAGCAACAGGTCTAATATTGTAAAAACCTATCATGAATATCTGTACGAAACTATACCATTTTGAATTTTGTCTCCGTGCTTTTACAGTAAGAGATTATTTAAATTGTTATTTTACTTTATTTATATTGATTTAATTATTGCCAGATTATATTGAAAAAATATAGTAGTGGTGTGATAATTGAATTTCAGATCAGTATTTCAGCGTATTCTCATCTCTGCATCCGCTCTAGCGTCTGCCAGCTATGATGGGGTTTTTTTTTTTTAAAGTATCCCGTTGAACCCTTGATTGGTTATAATTAGGACATATGGTGTACTAATTCGAGTAAATAAAGTCAGGTTTCCAATACCCAAATATAGTACCTTCTTCCCCCCTCTACTCAGTCCAAATAGAGTAAATCAAAACTAAATTTGTATGAATGTTTTTGTATGTGGCCTCCCTTTTCGGAGAAACAAACAAACAATAAAAAACAAACAAACAAACAAACAAACAATAAACAAACTAAAATGAAGTCTCTCATAACTACCTTGTTGTTAACAAGGTGAAAAGGGGTGAGAAAGATAGTTAATTCAAATAAATGCTTTTTGGGTTTATTGCTACTTGAAATTTTAAAAGATTATTATTATACTTTCAGATTTGTCTCATATCCCCTGCTATTGTCCCATTTATCCTTTCGCCATGTCCCATTTCACCTGATGCAATGACAAACTCTCACTGGACACAGAAATTGATAGCCGCATTGGCAAAGCTGCAGCTACCTTTGCCCGCCTCACATCGCGTGTTTGGGGAAACTCCAAACTCACAACGAAGACCAAAGCTGCGGTTTATAACGCCTGCGTCACCAGCACACTCCTATATGGCAGCGAGACCTGGACATCCTATGCTAAGCAAGAAAGAAGGCTCAATACCTTCCATTTACGGTGTCTACGCCACATCCTCGGCATCTCGTGGGCTCAGATTGGGTGACAAGAAGCTCACACAACAAATAGAAACAAAAATAAGCACAATTCATTCCCATAGATGAATACTTAGGATTCTTTTTCTCTTACTCCAGGAATAAATTTCTATTGTTTTCCAATTTCTATTGTTGTCTTGCTGTCACATTTCTCCCCGCTATACCTAATGCTAAAGTGTCAAATTGTGCGGATGTGCGTGCGTGTGTTTTCCTTTGTCCCAAAATGGGAGTCTCATAAGAAATACGAGGGTGTTTTCGAGACACCCAAGTCACTATTCATCTGTTATCATTGTGCATTGCGAGAACCTCGCCACTTTCCCGTTATCCCCTTTCTAATTATTATATACATTAATTGTTGTTTTTACTACAGTGTTTACTTCTCTACGTCTGTCTATTTTCAGCATCTATTCTACAGATATGGGCGAATTGCATGCCTGTAAATAATATAATATTGGTATTCTGAAGAAGAAGCAGAAGAAGAATTAAGATAACTGACAAGAATGAGGTCACCGTGTTCTGCGTCGGCGATTCCCACCCCATACGTCATGACCCAATTTTTTTAGGTCACATGCTCGGGTTTATCGTCCGTAAACTTTACTCATAACGTTGACAAATGTACATGCTGTTTTTTTTTTCCGCCCTGAAAACACAATCATATGCTTCATTAGAATTGTGTATCTCGGTGACAGACAAGCTGTTTGGGAAGTTGGTTGAATGTGGTCATGAGTTCGGGAAATCAAATTTGATGACCATCGTTTCAACCTGAACGTTCGTGTAATGACTCTGACCCAGGTCAGTAACTGACATCAATTTGTAACACACAGAACAGCCAATGGTGGTGCATTTTACTTTAATCTGTGACCAATCAAAGAGACAGTATTAAACACAGATCTGACACTGGACTTCAAAAACATGTTTCCCGTGCTAGTGATAGTTGTCGCATCTTTCAAGATTGTGCAGGACTGTTAAGACTTTTAACTCTGGGAGATAATGGCAACGTCGTTTGATTACAGCTCCAACGCTTCTTCAGGCTCGGATACAGAATACTCGCGGGAACATCTTGAAGATTTATCCTATGGAAACTTAGATACCATCCCCGAATGTATTCTACCAAGGTCGGGTGTCCTGCACTCATTACAGTTGGACAACAACGGCATCACAAACCTTCCTGGCACAATAGGACTTTTTAGAAGACTTATCGTACTCGATATTTCTGCAAACAATATGACGTCTATCAGCAATGATATTTGCCAGCTGTCAAAACTACGGACTCTGATTGCCAAAAATAATAAACTGACCTGTGATTCGTTTCCCAAAGACTTCGGATTACTAACATCATTAGAAGTGATTAATGTTAGTGGAAATCAGATTGAGAAATTCCCCCCACAGTTTACAGAATTAGAAAAACTGCAGGTTTTGCATTTCGGAGGTAACCTGTTAAACGAGCTTCCAAGCACCATAAGGCATCTCTCCAGGTATGCATAAGAACATGTTTTATGTTGTCATCGTCACATTTCAGCTGCCCAGTGAGCGTTAGCCCCTCAATAAACGTATGACAAGTCTTTTCTGTTGCCATCAGCTCAAGGTCTTTCCATCCCATTCATCCCAGTCTCCAGTTTTCTTCTCCATGTGGTCATTGGTCTCACTCAACATCTCTTACCCTGACAGTTCCAGAAAACAGGACTGCCAGCTAATGCAATCAGCAGGTTTCCTCAGTCCTATCCATCTCCAGCGCCGTCTTCTCATCTGTTGTTCCACTGGCACTTGTCTGGTTCTTGTCATCTGTTGTTCCACTGGCACTTGTCTGGTTCTTGTCATCTGTTGTTCCACTGGCACTTGTCTGGTTCTTGTCACCTGTTGTTCCACTGACACTTGTCTGGTTCTTGTCATCTGTTGTTTCCACTGACACTTGTCTGGTCGTGTCATCTGTTGTTTCCACTGACACTTGTCTGGTTCTTGTCATCTGTTGTTTCCACTGACACTTGTCTGGTCGTGTCATCTGTTGTTTCCATTGACACTTGTCTGGTTCTTGTCATCTGTTGTTTCCACTGACACTTGTCTGGTCGTGTCATCTGTTGTTTCCACTGGCACTTGTCTGGTTCTTGTCACCTGTTGTTCCACTGACACTTGTCTGGTTCTTGTCATCTGTTGTTTCCACTGACACTTGTCTGGTCGTGTCATCTGTTGTTTCCACTGACACTTGTCTGGTCGTGTCATCTGTTGTTTCCACTGACACTTGTCTGGTTCTTGTCATCAGTTCTACATTAGTGATCTTGCCATACCACTTCAATCTTTCTATTCTACGCAAGCACCCATTTATGGAAGTCTTTATCTTTTTGGTTGTTGTTTTTGCTGTTCTCCATTGTCATGAAATATTCTAATCCACATATATAAATTATTAGGTAAATATAAAGCCTAACAAATAAAATTAATAAAGAGAAGAGCAATGGGAAAATGACAGTGCTGTCACCAAGAATGTACTCGAAATTCCCCTTGTTTTCTGCTTCGTCTGCAAATTGTAACGCTTTCACGTTGATAGTAAAAGCTTACTGTATTATACCCGCTTTCTTCAATGAAACGTGTGCTGCATTTCTAAGAAAAACATTGAGACGTACTGCGTAATGACCTAAATTAATCCTAACATTAATTATATTACGTTACCAAAACGAACGAACAGATGGACAAAAGGATGGCGAGAGGGGAGGGCTGGAAATCAGGAACGCATGCAACACGCGACGCGCGATATACAAATGCTGGCATCACGCGTGTAAGTCTACTAGCACTAACTTTTTCAGACGGACAGTGATAAAATACACTACCCTTTCCCAGAGTTAGGTTTATAAATCATAACAGACTCTTATTAGAAAAGATAACATTAGATGGGTTTACGGTTGAAAACATAACAGTACCCAGACAGCACATCTTCCAAACAGGAGGTAGAAGAAATTGCATATTTTGAACGCAGCCACGTAGCTCCTTTAAATTAGTATTTTTGGGTTCCTTAGGGCTTGCTGACAAATAATATGTAAAACGTTACGCAAATAGTCCAGGAATTAATAAATTATACCCAAAATAAAATATTGGGGGTGCCTGACAGCATAAAATCATTTCTGCTCATAAGATTTTTTTTTTAACGTGTTTGAAAAAAAATTTACGTTACAGAAATAGCCTACCATGTAAACTTCAAATTGATTGGAGCGCAACAAATGAAAGCCTAACCACGATTGGTCGGGCTATAAATACTATCTTGGTTGTTAGGGGAGACGGGAAAAGATAACATTTTTTCAAACACTTGTCGAAACGTGGCTCATTGGCCAGTCTCGCTGATATACACACTTGGGAGCGTTAGTTCGAGACCACTTGTTTAAAATAGCTTGATAAAGCATCAGTGCGTTGAAGCCAGCATATATTTGGCTAAATAAAAGCCTGGAAGATAAGCAGAAGGAAATTTGTGCCAGTTTGTGCCAGAATTCATTGCTAATCAACGTATCTGTGTTATTCGTATGAATTGTGGTAAGCTTGAACCATTTAATATCTTTTAATGAAAATTGAATGTGAATTGTTGATTTATGCCTGTATATATATGTGTAGTTCAGTGGCAAACGTGAGGTAAAGCCTAAAATGCTCCAGCCTGAACAGAGGGTGTCGGAGAGAAGTAAAACGGCATGGAATGGCCAAATAGTACACTGACACCTGGATGATTGACTAGAAAGAAATAATGCTGGAAGTGCAGAGGCGTAGTAACCATTAAGAAGGGTAATACTGGAATAAAGTATTTCAGATGAAGCTGACTGTTGGCCTAACGCTCTGAACGCAATGTTTGTGCTGTATTGTGATCAGTGTAAAAGAGAATATAAATTAGTTATGAAGTAGAAGGTACATCCTTCTTGATTTCAGGGACAGTGGTCTTGATGGTAGTGAGCAGCACCTAGTCAGAGATTTGCTGAATCCAGAGTCGGACAGCATACTCCTTGGTCTTTTAGCTATCAGTGAGGTGTCTCCAGAGCCCAGAGGAGAATTCGAGCAGAGGAGTCCTTTCCTGCCGCCATCACTCAAGATAAGCAGAGTTGGCCAGCTGAGCTCAACATTATGTCCCCTCATCTTGAAATAACTTTATAAAAATACTATTCAGAGGGGAATTTACTTGTCTTAAAATCAGGAACTGTGAACATCTCCAATAATAGTCCCTAAAGACAAACTATTGAAGTCATGATGACCAATACCAACAGAGCTTGAACAAAACAAAACCAGTATTACCTCATTTTACTACTACACAACTGACACACATAGAACATTTGTACTAATATATGTCACTACAATATTCATATTAAATACATTCTGTACATAACTTGTAATTTAAATTGATTGTGATTCCTGGTTCCCTTGTAGTTGAATCAGGACACATATTCATTCATGCCAGTAATGAATACATATTGTTATTTGAAAGTTCATCAGTGACTCTTTTAAGATATCTTTGTAGAGTGTTATATGTATGTGAGTGTCACAGTGTTGTCAAGAGTAGTGGATTAAATTAAATTGTTTATCTGTCTGTTGTTGTGACTTACACTTCACCATACTCATACCCTAGACACATAACGTAGCATCACACTATTCCAGAATAATTCTGACTGAGATATATAGATATGTGGTAGCAAGTAAGGTTATCTATAATACACTACTCTTAATAGATATAGATACCTTCACAGCTGATCTCAGTCAGTACACTAAGTTCCCTATAAGTATTTATAACTTCCCACTTCACCACATATATTGGGGTCTCGCTCTTGGGATTTTGAATCTTTAACTATTAAAAATATTGGGGTAATTCACTTCAGGGAATATAAGAATTAAAAGGTATCCTTGGGTGGAATTAAATAAGGTTGAGCTCACGGTGCCTGTGTTGTCCATTAGAGATTGAATTGTTGGTTAGACATTGTATAAATTTACATAATAGACAATGGCCAACCTGGCCAAATTTCGATCTGCTGCGGTTCAGACTGCAAAAGAGTTAGGATTAGATGGGCAAGTTATGGTTGCCTATGTCACGACGGAATGTGACAAATTTATTGAACGTGAAGAAAGAAGGTTTGAAGCCGAAAGAAAGTTAGAGGCTGACAGGGAAATTAAGAAGTTACAATTTGAAGCTGAGGCTGAGACTAAGAGGTTGCAAGCTGAGGCTGAGACTAAGAGGTTGCAGATTGAGGCTGACAAAGAGGCTAAGAAATTGGAAGCAGAAAGAGAAGACAAAAGATTAGCTGCAGAAAGAGAAGACAGGAAATTAGCTGCAGAAAGGGAAGCAGAAGATAAAAGATTACAAAGGGAACATGAGTTACGACTAAGGGAGTTTGAGTTTCAAGGCCATGCTCCTGAAAATGGTGCCAGTCCCTTTGCCTCTGATGCTACGGTTACTCAAGGAGCCTCAACCTCAGCTATGAATTTTCATTTAGATCATTTTGTTGAGAAAGACGATGATATTGAGAGCTATATAAATAGGTACGAACTATTAGCTATCACGTATGGGTTAGAGAGAGAAAGGTGGAGCTTAAAGTTATCTCAGGGACTTCGGGGGGCAGCTTATGAAGTTTTTGCAAAAATGAGCAGAGGTGATCAGGAAAATTATGACATGCTAAAGCAGGCTCTTTTGTTAAGGTATGAAAAGAATGCAGAGTTTTACAGGAAAAAATTTAGGAATGCTAAACTACTGTCAGGTGAAACCTATCACCAGTTCTCTGCACGCATAGAGACATACTTGGAGAAATGGACTTCTCTGGGGAAAACCCAAGATCTTAAGGAAATGGTCCTTATAGAGCAACTAAGAGAGTCCATGGCTCCAGACCTGAGAAAGTTTCTCATGGAACAAGGTGCAGAGAGGCTGGGTGAGTTGCTAAATGTTGCTGAAAGGTATCAAGCAGCTCAAGCAGAGGTAACAGGTAATAAAAAGAAACAGGTGGACAACTTTAGGGCACCACAGAACTTTAATAAATTTGATCCTAGGGATCAAAATAAAGGTAAGCACCAATTTGATAGGCCACGGTATGACAATAAAAATAAATTCCCACAATTCGATGAAAGGAAATATGATGAAAGAAAATCTTTCAACCAAGGAAAAAGGTGGTGTAAGAATTGTCAGATGGACAATCATGACACTGACCGTTGCAGAAGGAAACCTGTGTATATGGCAACCCTTCAGGTCAGGTCGACCTCAAGACAGGAGGAGGATATTATTTTAGATACCACTCCAGAAGAGATGAGGAAGGCACAGGCTGGGGATAAAACACTCAAGCCTTGTTTCAGAAAATTGTCAACTTGTCATACAACTCCAGGCAAGGGAGATTTTTACATGAAAAACAAGTTGATGTATAGGAAGGCCGGAACTAGATCCCATGGTCACGGACAGCTGGTTCTTCCAAAGAGATATAGGACAGAATTAATAAGGAGCCTACATGTGAAACCAGATGGGAACCATGAGAAGATAGGTACCATCATTCAAAAGGTGGCTCACAATTATTATTGGCCCAAAGCAAGATGGGACATTGAGAACTTTGTAGAAAGGTGTAGTATAGCACATGAGGGAACACCCACAAGTGGGAACATGGATCAGGACCTGGACACGCCATGGGGCAAAATCAGGCCTAACAATAAAAGGAAAAATAAATTTGATAAGGTGGACCAAATGGAATGGGAAGCCCCTTTTCACGGACAAGCTTCACTTAACTGTTTTACAATGGCCACTATGCGGAGAGTGCAAAAAGATGTCTTACCCCAGGATAAGCCGACAATCCCTCAATCGGACTTAAACAAACTGGAGGAAGAAGATGTAGAGAGGAAATCTCTCATCAAGAATTTTAAGAGGGGAGACAGCCCCAAAAGAAAAATTGGTAGCGGTCGTTTTGTGAATGATAACTCTGGGAGGAAAAATCATCACTATAAAGCTTCAAGTGGAAGAGACCATACCGGTGCATGGACAAATAGGTCCACACAATTAAAGGTCCATATGTAGCTTTGTTAAGAACGTGGACTGATGAAAAGGCAGAGGAAAACATTACATCTTCATACCAATATGTGAATGAGCTGACCACTCGGTTGAAAACTGGCTGGAAACTTGCCAATGAAAATTTGAAACAAGCCAGGAAGAAACATGCTGCCTATTATAACAGGAAGGCGAAAGACAGAAATTTGGCTGTGGGAGAGAAAGTACTGCTTCTTTTGCCTGGGAGTCAGAATAAGTTACAAATTGGATGGCAGGGTCCATATACAGTTCTAGAGAAGGTGTCTAGAACAAATTATAAGATAGATAAGAAGGGGAAAGAAAAAATCTATCATGTGAATCTCCTGAAGAAATATTTGGAAAGAGAACATCAGGAAGAGACACACTTGTTGACCTTGTCCATCGCCATGGAGATGAAAAAGGAACCACTTTCATCATTTGAATATCCATTACACCCCTGTGAGACAGCAGCACAGGTGAAAATCAGTACACATTTAACGAAAACTCAGAAAGAGAGAGTGCAACAGGTTCTAAATAATCATGCAGAGGTGTTAACAGACCGACCAGGGCATACAAACCTATTGGAATATGATATGAAACTCATAGACTCCACCCCTGTCTGTATGAAACCATATTCGATTCCGTTTGCTAAGGAAAAAGCTTTGAAGGAAGAGATAGACTATCTATTGAAGGAAGGAATTATTTCGCACAGTGAGTCTTCGTATAGTTCCGGTGTTGTACTTTTAAGGAAGCCCTCTGGAGAACATAGACTCTGTATAGATTACAGGAGACTGAATGCTATTACAGAAGGACAGGTGGATCCATTGCCGGATACAAATCAGCTGTTTGCCAGACTAAATAAAGCTAAATATTTCTCAAAAGTGGATCTGAGTAAAGGATACTATCAGATTCCAGTAAAGCCTGAGGTTAGACCATACCTAGCTTTTAGTACCTCAGAAGGACACTATGAGTTTAATAGATTGCCATTTGGATTGAAGAATGCACCTAGTGTCTTCTCTAGAATGATGAGAAAATTATTGGATCCTCTGAATAATCCCTGTATAACAAATTTTATGGATGATATCCTTATAGCAACAGAAACATTTGAGGAACACATTGACTCTCTGAACATGCTGTTTGATCGACTTAGGGAGGCAAATTTAACAGCCCGACCAACCAAATGTTGCGTTGGATGTAAAGAATTGGAAATTTTGGGACACACAGTTTATCAGGGAAACATGACCCCTGACCCAAAGAATTTAGAGAAACTACAGAAAGCCCCGAGACCACAAACCAAGAAGGACGTGAGATCCTTTGTCTCATTATGTGGTTTCTACCAGAAGTATATCAAAAACTTTAATTCCATATGTGCACCTTTAACGGAATTGACACGTAAAGGACTTCCAGATCGCATTACATGGACACCACAATGTGAAATGACTTACCAAGAATTGAAGGAAAAGCTCACAAGTAAACCCATTTTGAAATTACCTGACTTAAGTCAAGAATTCATAGTAAGGACGGATGCAAGTAATATTGGGTTAGGTGCAACTTTACTACAGAAATCAGATGCATTGGATGGGGAATTAAGCCCAGTGGCATATGCTAGCAGAAAGTTGAATAAAGCTGAAATCAACTACTCAACTAGCGAAAAAGAATGTCTTGCAGTAATATGGGCAATAAAGAAATTCAATATTTATCTATATGGGAAGGCATTTAAGTTGCAAACTGACCACAAACCTTTATCGTTTTTAGCACAGGCTAAGCATGAGAACTCTAGGTTACTCCGATGGTCTTTGCTTCTGGCTCCATATAATTTTAGCATTGAATATATATCTGGAAAAACCAATCTGGGAGCGGATTTTTTAAGCCGCCATCCGTGTGATGAGAATCACCGTAAACCCCAGAAATAATAATAAATTTCTCTATGTGTATATAGAATAAAGGACTGACATATAATGTCTGTTTTAAGAGGGGAGGTGTCATGAAATATTCTAATCCACATATATAAATTATTAGGTAAATATAAAGCCTAACAAATAAAATTAATAAAGAGAAGAGCAATGGGAAAATGACAGTGCTGTCACCAAGAATGTACTCGAAATTCCCCTTGTTTTCTGCTTCGTCTGCAAATTGTAACGCTTTCACGTTGATAGTAAAAGCTTACTGTATTATACCCGCTTTCTTCAATGAAACGTGTGCTGCATTTCTAAGAAAAACATTGAGACGTACTGCGTAATGACCTAAATTAATCCTAACATTAATTATATTACGTTACCAAAACGAACGAACAGATGGACAAAAGGATGGCGAGAGGGGAGGGCTGGAAATCAGGAACGCATGCAACACGCGACGCGCGATATACAAATGCTGGCATCACGCGTGTAAGTCTACAAGCACTAACTTTTTCAGACGGACAGTGATAAAATACACTACCCTTTCCCAGAGTTAGGTTTATAAATCATAACAGACTCTTATTAGAAAAGATAACATTAGATGGGTTTACGGTTGAAAACATAACAGTACCCAGACAGCACATCTTCCAAACAGGAGGTAGAAGAAATTGCATATTTTGAACGCAGCCACGTAGCTCCTTTAAATTAGTATTTTTGGGTTCCTTAGGGCTTGCTGACAAATAATATGTAAAACGTTACGCAAATAGTCCAGGAATTAATAAATTATACCCAAAATAAAATATTGGGGGTGCCTGACAGCATAAAATCATTTCTGCTCATAAGATTTTTTTTTAACGTGTTTGAAAAAAATTTACGTTACAGAAATAGCCTACCATGTAAACTTCAAATTGATTGGAGCGCAACAAATGAAAGCCTAACCACGATTGGTCGGGCTATAAATACTATCTTGGTTGTTAGGGGAGACGGGAAAAGATAACATTTTTTCAAACACTTGTCGAAACGTGGCTCATTGGCCAGTCTCGCTGATATACACACTTGGGAGCGTTAGTTCGAGACCACTTGTTTAAAATAGCTTGATAAAGCATCAGTGCGTTGAAGCCAGCATATATTTGGCTAAATAAAAGCCTGGAAGATAAGCAGAAGGAAATTTGTGCCAGTTTGTGCCAGAATTCATTGCTAATCAACGTATCTGTGTTATTCGTATGAATTGTGGTAAGCTTGAACCATTTAATATCTTTTAATGAAAATTGAATGTGAATTGTTGATTTATGCCTGTATATATATGTGTAGTTCAGTGGCAAACGTGAGGTAAAGCCTAAAATGCTCCAGCCTGAACAGAGGGTGTCGGAGAGAAGTAAAACGGCATGGAATGGCCAAATAGTACACTGACACCTGGATGATTGACTAGAAAGAAATAATGCTGGAAGTGCAGAGGCGTAGTAACCATTAAGAAGGGTAATACTGGAATAAAGTATTTCAGATGAAGCTGACTGTTGGCCTAACGCTCTGAACGCAATGTTTGTGCTGTATTGTGATCAGTGTAAAAGAGAATATAAATTAGTTATGAAGTAGAAGGTACATCCTTCTTGATTTCAGGGACAGTGGTCTTGATGGTAGTGAGCAGCACCTAGTCAGAGATTTGCTGAATCCAGAGTCGGACAGCATACTCCTTGGTCTTTTAGCTATCAGTGAGGTGTCTCCAGAGCCCAGAGGAGAATTCGAGCAGAGGAGTCCTTTCCTGCCGCCATCACTCAAGATAAGCAGAGTTGGCCAGCTGAGCTCAACATTATGTCCCCTCATCTTGAAATAACTTTATAAAAATACTATTCAGAGGGGAATTTACTTGTCTTAAAATCAGGAACTGTGAACATCTCCAATAATAGTCCCTAAAGACAAACTATTGAAGTCATGATGACCAATACCAACAGAGCTTGAACAAAACAAAACCAGTATTACCTCATTTTACTACTACACAACTGACACACATAGAACATTTGTACTAATATATGTCACTACAATATTCATATTAAATACATTCTGTACATAACTTGTAATTTAAATTGATTGTGATTCCTGGTTCCCTTGTAGTTGAATCAGGACACATATTCATTCATGCCAGTAATGAATACATATTGTTATTTGAAAGTTCATCAGTGACTCTTTTAAGATATCTTTGTAGAGTGTTATATGTATGTGAGTGTCACAGTGTTGTCAAGAGTAGTGGATTAAATTAAATTGTTTATCTGTCTGTTGTTGTGACTTACACTTCACCATACTCATACCCTAGACACATAACGTAGCATCACACTATTCCAGAATAATTCTGACTGAGATATATAGATATGTGGTAGCAAGTAAGGTTATCTATAATACACTACTCTTAATAGATATAGATACCTTCACAGCTGATCTCAGTCAGTACACTAAGTTCCCTATAAGTATTTATAACTTCCCACTTCACCACATCCATGTTTCAGAGCCATACAATAGGACTGACTTGACATTTGAATTTAAAATTCTGATTTTTGTGCTAGACTTGATTTGTTTCATTCTCAATATATTTCCCAATGCAATGAAAGCTCCTCTAGCATTTTGTTTTCTTATTTTGATATTATTGCCTGCCCCCACCCAACAGTAGGCCTATCTATATTGCTGTCAAGGTATATATATGATTGTTCGTCTTGTAGTGGTGTTTCTTCAAGTGCACTACTGTTATGGTTTCTTGCATTTATTCTCACAATCTTTGTTTTCTCCCTTTGTATTTTCAGACCCACTTGCTGTGACCTGTCATGAAGAATTTTCATTTTTGTCTTGCGTCTGATTATAGTTGTGAACAGGAGAGCCAGGTTGGTTGCAAAATCTAGATCGTCAAGCTGTTTAGTCATAGTCCACTGGGTTCCAGTTTTGTTGGCTGAAGTCAATGTTTACATAACCCAATCCATAGCCGGTAGGAAGAGAAATGGAGACAAAAGGCATCCCTGTCACACTCCATTTCTTATCCCAAACAGTTCTGTAATTTGTCCTTCATGAAAAACTCTGCATGTTTTGTCTTTGTATCATTTCTTTCTTAAGTTAATGATCTTCAGGGGGACTTTGTAATGCCTCATCAGTTTCCAAAGTGATTTACTCTCAACACTGTCAAATATCTTTTCAAAGTCCACAAATCCAATGTAAAGAGGAGACTTCTGTTCTAGTATTTTTTCCACTATTATTCTCAATATGGCTACCTGGTCTGTATCACTAAATTCTTATTTAAGGATGTGCGCAATTTAATTGGCTGCCAGAGCGATAGATATTTGGGCTAAATTTGAAATACGTCCCACTGTTTTTCATTTCAACCCTGTCTTCATCTCCTTAGAGACCCCACAAACTGCTCAGGGCTTTTTAATTTAACATTTTTATTAAATGTAGCTTGAACTATTCTGCTACATACAGCTTTGGTATTCTTTCCAGGCCGGTAAATTTACAGTAATTTTAACTTAGTATATGTACAAAATTGCTTATTTTGCTTTGATCATATTTTATAAGTACATGATAGACCTGTTGTAAGGTGGAAGGTGGGGTCAGACTTTAGCACCACATTATGAGTCCACGTTGTATCAGATTTATTTATTTTGACGTAAATTTATCATAGTTTGACAGAAATCAGCAACTTGGAGGACATATAGAGTACGTAAAGACAATTATTGTCACATGTTAATTATGGAAAATAAGTAAAAGATATATTAATCATATACATCTTTTATTTTGGATGCTGAAAATAAAGTTTTCGCTCAAATGTTTTATGTTTTAAGTCAACTTTGAAGCACGTGAATATGGGACAGTTGGCAGAATAGAGGGTCCTACTTCTAACCATGGTAAAAGCAATCCAGTGTTGTATCTAGCAACATTATATCGGGTCTGCAGTGTACACAATTTGAGGTTGGAAAGTCCCCAGCATGCATGTTACGTAATGCTGGTTTTTTCTCTTTTAATAAAAAATATCCAGATCAATCCTTGATGGGTTATAATTATGATATATAGTGTGGTTAATTCATTATAATAATTTTGATATAAAAATATGGTATCATCCGCCCACTCCACTCAGTCCAAATAGAGTAAATCAAAAATGTAAAATTGTGTGAATGTATGTGTGTATGCCTCCCCTTTCCATTAAAAAAAACAACAAACAAAAAAACTCACAGCTGCCACATTGTTAACAAGCGAGAGAAGGATGGGAAAGCTGATGTGTCACGGATGACACCAAATCAACCAATCATCGGCCATCATCAACCAGCATGAAGATACCCCCTCCAGAGTCCCACTTTCTCATCACACCATCACTTAAATATTAATTTGTTTGTGAACAGAAATAAATTGTGAGCAAAAAACATTTAAGCAATAACAGATTATTTTATTATGTTCTTTATTAAATCAGCTGATACAGCCGTCAGAGTATGTTGTCTTCAGTTTTCTCATGTTTGTTTTCAGTTTTCTCATGTTTGTTTTCAGGTTGCAGGTTCTCTATCTTGGTGGAAACAGACTAGCAGAAATTCCTGCAGATGTAGGCCACCTAAGTGAGCTGACATCTCTTGTTCTTTGTGATAATCGCCTTCAGAGTCTGCCACCAACTCTCAATAACTTACACAAGCTCCGAAGCCTAAGTCTTCACAACAATAAGCTCTCAACTCTTCCTCCAGAAATTGTGGCCTTGAACTTAGTTGAGCTTAGTCTGAGGAACAACCCGTTGGTCGACAGATTTGTTCAGGTCAGTAAAAACGTGTCTCTTTCATAAAATACAGGATGATTGAAAAGTCACTCCATATTTTTAAATGTTTATTTATTCACTCCTAACTGATTTATAAGAACCAGACGTCAATGTTGAGAGAATTAACATCAATGTTGAGAGAATTAACGTCAATGTTGAGAGAATTAACGTTTATTTTATTACATAAAATGATATATCATATTAAGATTACAACTCGGCGTGGAAATCTGGCCTGTTTGACGTGACCTCATAGCAGGCTATATTTCTGCTCTCTCTTGTAATTGCAGTTTTTTTGCCATTTTAGATTTCATTTTATTTTGTTTCTGGAAAATAAAAAAATAAAATGTTTTAGTCAAGTCTCAAATGGAGAATATTGTTCCATGTTTTGAAATTTGTTTTGTATATAATCAATAAATACAAACGAGGATATACAAATTTAAAAATAAGGGTTGACTTTTTTAATTACCTTGTAGAATTATTATGTTGAACTCTGATAATGAGATGTCAACAATTATCTAAAGACATTTTCTTAGATGTGAGTGTCATATGGGTTAGCTATGTCATATTCATATTTATTCAACACTTCTGGTCTGTAATTCTTCATTATTCCTTGCATTTGTACCCTTGCTGATAACCTGGACCACTTCCTTTGCCATTGTAATAGTGGTTTCTATGCAGTTGTTTTTACTTGAAGGTTGTCAGCGGCATGTACACCTTCACATTTGTTGCCTTTAGCGATATTTCAGAGGGAGCATTGTTTTATTTTTTCTTTGTCTTCCCAGGGACCCCGATACAACATGGGGTAAACATTTCTGTCTTTGTCCTCACAGGGACCCTGATACAACATGGGGTAAATACCTTGTAATTCTGTCTTTTGTCTTCTCATGGACTTTGATACAACATGGGGTAAATAATTCTTTGTCTTCACATGGACTTCGATACAACATGGGGTAAATAATTCTGTCTTTGTCTTCACATGGACTTCGATACATCATGGGGTAAACAATTCTGTCCATCTTCACCGGGACCCTGATACAACATGGGATAAATAATTCTTTTGTCTTCACTGGGACCCTGATACAGCATGGGGTAAACAATTCTGTCTTTGTCTTCACATGGACTTCGATACACCATGGGGTAAACAATTCTATCTTTGTCTTCACAGGGACCCTGATACAACATGGGGTAAACAATTCTGTCTTTGTCTTCACAGGGACCCTGATACAACATGGGGTAAACAATTCTGAATCTTTTTGGAGCATGATGTTGTCAAAAATCCTACAGGTGCTTAAGATTATTTTCCTTTTCACTTCTTATTTAGCTACCAGCTCAGCTGGTTCCCTTATAGGTCGTTGACACTAAAATATTCATATGCTGTTGCAGAGGTTGTTTCTGTCGTGCTTTATTATACTTAATGAGTTTGCCACCCCCATGAAAAAAAATCTTAAATCGGTCAGTTTTTACAACATTTGTGTTTTCACATGGTGATTAGTCTTCTTCTTTGATCCATAACCACCAACCGTCAAAGCAGTCAGTGGCCATCATGCCTGGTGGCGTCTTGTAGGGCAGCAACAAATTGATTCCACTTTGCTCGGTCGGCGGCCATCCTTCGTACAGTGCCCCCAACTCTGGTTCATTCTTAGCATCTCAGCCTCCACAGTCCTCCGCCAGGTTGTTTTTGGTCGGCCTCTCTTTCGTTTTCCTTCAGGAGTCCATAGCATAGCTGTTCTTGTGATGGTATCAGGGTCCCTTCTGAGGACGTGGCCAACCCAACTCCAGCATCTGCCAGCTATGATGGTGTGCATGTCCTCCTGGTTACTCTGAATAAGTAGTTCTTGGTTGCTGATGGTGTTTAGCCAAAAGATTCGGAGAATTTTCCTTAGGCAGATTGTGTGGAAGGAGGACAGTTTCGACATTTCCTTCTCTGTTACTCTCCAACATTCCACACCATAGAGAAGCACAGAAAGTACACAGCTTTCATACAGTCTTAATTAAAATTAAGACTGTATGGTGATTAGTAATCCAAGATTAATGGTGGTGTTAGTTGAAATAGATCCATTTTACATCTTAAACATCAGAACTCATTTTTTTTTTTTTTTTTTTTTTTTTTTTTTTCCTTAACCAGCAGCACTTGGGCTTTCAGCCCTTCGGCCCAATGACATGTCATTGCGAGGCTGGGGAACCTGAGGACTTTCCTTCCAACCCGGTCAGGAGCTTCGCTCCTTCCCATCCACAGAGGGTTTATCACAGGAGCCGTTCAGGCTATTCAGTCAAATTTCCGGCCGTAAACATTTCTTCAAACGCCGACGCCCGGGTTTGAACCATGAACACCTGGTCGCCAGTACAACGCCGAAGCCATTACACCAGCGCGGCTCCCATCAGAACTCATAAGCTGCTCAGCATCATGTCAACAATATCCTGATAAGACAGGTCACTGAACTGAAACAACATTAGGAAATCTTCTCAGTAGAGCACAAACACCAAATTAAGATTATACCAGAGTTGCGTACTTTCTGTACTTTTGTATGGCGCTGAGTGCTGGAGAGTAACAGAAAAGGAAATGTCCTAATTATCTTCTTTCCACACAACCACACAACCTGCCTAAGGAAAATTCTTTGAATTGTTTAGCTGCATACCATCTCCAACCAGGAACTCCTTACACGGTGCAGTCAAACAGACATGCACACCATCATTGCAGGCAGACGCTGGAACTGAGTTGACCATGTCCTTAGAAGGGACCCTGACACCATTACCAGAACTGCTGTGCTATGGACCCCAGAAGGACGGCGAAATAGAGGCGGACCAAAGACAACCTGGCGGAGAACAGTGGAGGCTGAGATTCAAAGCATAAATCAGAGTTGGGGCTCGGCATGAAGGATGGCCACTGACCGAGCAAAATGGGAACAGTTTGTTCCTGCCCTACAAGATGCCACTAGGCGTGATGGCCACTGACAGCTTTGTCAGTCAGGGGCTAAAGATGCAAGAAGAAGAAGAAAAAGAACTGAAATCCCGGAAATATATTTGTAGAGGATGGTGAAAAAAAAGGGAAATAAAAATACAATGTCAGATTGGCTAATGCACTGGCTTGTTAGTTGACACCTTTACCCATGCACTTGTGCATCGCTGTTGTCAAGAACATCAGATAAGGCATGTTTCTACCAGCTCTGTACTGTCAGTATCATGTAAGTGTCTACCAGCTCTGTACTGTCAGTACCATGTAAGTGTCGCCAGTAGTCTCTGATTAGACAAAGAAATAATAGTAATACTACTCCCTCAGGCAGGTCAAAAGAGGTCACTCATACAAGTTTATAAGAGGTCACTAATGTCTGTAATACGTCATCATGTAAGACAAATTGCTACAGAAACCAACCTACAAGAGCAGACGATTGCTGTCGTGCAGACGTCCTACAAGAGGAACCAGTTGATGTGATGGCTGCATGCTCCGTAAAGAACAAAAAGGAAAATAATGATGATGTGTTTTTGCTGAGTTAGTCTGAGTTAGTCTAGTCTGAGTTAGTCTAGTCTGAGTTAGTCTAGTCTGAGTTAGTCTAGTCTGAGTTAGTCTAGTCTGAGTTAGTCTAGTCTGAGTTAGTCTGAGTTAGTCTAGTCTGAGTTAGTCTAGTCTGAGTTAGTCTGAGTTAGTCTAGTCTGAGTTAGTCTGAGTTAGTCTAGTCTGAGGGAACAGTAGTCCTGTTCTTTCTTTGTTTTCTCAAAGACCCCCCCCCCCCCCCCCCCCCGCCCCCCCCCCCCCCCCCCCCCCCCAAGAACTACACAGGGCAACAGCAGCACATGCCAGTCCTTATTTTGGAATCTGCAGGGTAAAAGCAACTGAGAAGATCCAAGAACACACAGAGAAGATCCAGGAACACACAGAGAAGATCCAAGAACATACAGAGAAGATCCAAGAACATACAGAGAAGATCCAAGAACATACAGAGAAGATCCAAGAACATACAGAGAAGATCCAAGAACATACAGAGAAGATCCAAGAACATACAGAGGAGACAAACGAGGAGTATAAAGAAGACATGGAAAGAACTTGAAAAAATACAAATGACGGGTTTGTATTTGTTATTTTTAATCAGAATTGACCTCACTGGACTCAGGGCAAACCCATAGGTGCTTAGTCTCCCTCAGCAAATGTCAAAGAGTGTGAATGCTAATTGTACCTGTAGTATGCTGGTTGTACATAAGACGGATGCATCCTCTCTCACGTCAATCTCTGCTAGTCCCACGTTTGATGCCAAACTCCAACACTTGGCTTGGCTTGCGCTAATTGAAGGCTTTTGCTTCACAGGAGACTGAAATACAAAAATAGAAGAAGCATGACACAAGCAGGCAAGATGTGAAATAGAATTTATATTCAAACAAAAGAACAACAAAGAATTTATATGTGGTAGTTTTACATGATAACGTTCCAATCTTGGTTTATGGATGTGAGTCATGGGAAATGACTACAATGCACAAAAGCCAGCTCCAACCCTCAGAAATGAGGTATCTGAGGAAGGTGGTTGAAGCAACAAGACAAGACGTGGTCCACAACCAGATGATAACGTTATGGCCTCAAAACCCAGCCCCTGCAGACACGAGTTGAACAGTCCCAGTTACGATGGTTTTGCCATGTCTGCAGAATTGGAGAAGGTCGGCTACCATGACATATATGGGAAACCAAGAGCCAAGGATCCAGACCTCCAGGACGACCCAGAGTTCACTGGGAGGACATCATTAGACAATCTCTGAAGGACCAAGGACTAGAATGGAACCAGACCAGGACGACGATGGCTGATAGAATAGGATAGCACTTTCTCTGACAAAAGTCAACACCCCAAAGTAGAATAGGAATGACTAAGTAAGCCTTACATGACAGCGCTGCAATAACAACACAGAACTCTTCAGGAACATTACTCCTCAGCTAAAAAGACAAGGAACACAGAACAAATGTAAAATGGCATCTGTAATCATCCATCATCACCATTTCTCAGTTTGCTCCATTTGGAGCCACCACTATAGCAAGTCTCCTTACAGGAAGCTTGTACCAAAGTATTCATGAGTTACTGCCGTGATGGTTTTTTGTAACAGTTTATTTTACATCGTGAGATTACAAACACCATGAACAACCTCATATTTGTTACCTCTTATAACATGCCTGTGGGAGGGATGCAAATGATTCAAACTGTTCTCATGTGAATCTCAGGGTTAGACCTCTAACCAAGACCCTGAAGCACCTCTGTGTGGTGTATCCTTCAAGCGGGTAACTTTTAAGTTGCCTGGCCAATGTTCAGGGATCAAGTAGCCACACCAAAGTGGCCCATCATTGCGATTCTCCTTGTGGTGAAACATGTTGAGAACCCAGCATTGCGCACTAAACTTGAGGGAATCACTTGAGCTCCAGACTTATTTCCAGCTTTTACCTGTTTGGCTGTGTGCAGAATAATCTCACAGTGGATCGATGACAAGTGAAGGGAGCTGAAAAGTGGCTTTGTGCACAATGATCTCACAATGGATAGATGACAAGTGAAGGGAACTGAAAAGTGGCTTTGTGCACAATGATCTCACAGTGGATCGATGACAAGTGAAGGGAGCTGAAAAGTGGCTTTGTGTTCAATGATCTCACAATGGATAGATGACAAGTGAAGGGAACTGAAAAGTGGCTTTTTGCACAATGATCTCACAGTGGATAGATGACAAGTGAATGGAGCTGAAAAGTGGCTTTGTGCACAATAATCTCACAATGGATAGATGACAAGTGAAGGGAGCTGAAAAGTGGCTTTGTGCACAATGATCTCACAATGGATAGATGACAAGTGAAGGGAACTGAAAAGTGGCTTGGTGCACAATGATCTCACAGTGGATAGATGACAAGTGAAGGGAACTGAAAAGTGGCTTTTTGCACAGTGATCTCACAGGTGGCTAGTGAAGGGAGCTGAAAAGTGGCTTTGTGCAGGTGTTAACAAGTCCTTGGAAGAACCCAAAACTGGAGCACAGTATTTTAGCCTGTGTATTTGGTGAGTCATCATGGTTGGTTGGGAATGCGCAATATGCCACCCCTCCCCCTTCCCTCTTCTAGTTTGAAACCAGATGTGAGGATCCTTTAAATGCATGACAGTCCAGGATAGGAGACCCGGGAAAGAAATTGGTGCTCATTACTCCAACTCTACAAGTTTTGGAATATCAGAAAAGCCACAGCCCAATGGGCTGATCACCCGTTGGCTTGTCACACCGATTACGGAAACAACGGCAGATGGATCTATTTATTGTTGCCCTAAAGACGCCGCTAGGCGTGATGGGAAACTACAACAGAGAAAATCAATCTGCTGTTGCCCTTAAGACGCCACAAGGCGTGATGGCCTCTGACTGCTTGGTCGGTCTTTGGCTAAGGACGGAAGAAGAAGAAGAAGCAGAAGAAAAGACAAGCTAGAGCTACAGTCTAGATGCTTCCAAGGAGTCTTCAGCTTGGTATTGGCTGTGATAGAGTGACAAGCTCAGTAGCCTTAGTTAAACAACAACAACAACAACATGCCTGCACGACCAGTAGTCCTGTTCTTTCTTTGTCTCATCAGTCGTCGTGTCCCCCCCCGACACCCACCCCCCCCGCCCCCGGAACTATGTGGGGCAGTGAATAATAAAAGGATTTAAAATTACAGAACAAACTAGAAATAAGAATGTTAACAACTGAATGAAGAAGCTTGGCAGAAGTGAATTGAGATAAACAAGATTCAGCCATATCTATTCAAGATCACATTATTATGAATGGTTCTTTTGGGAATCTAGTAAGTCATATTTTACTTTGTGATGTTGAAAGATGGCTGCTTCTAATTTCATAAAGATTTCAAAAAAACTTGTGGAGGCTAAAATGATGGGTCATGATGGTGAAAAATTTTCTTTTTGCTTATCAAAGTTTTGTTATCTCTAGCTGAGATTGACAGGGTTGTTTACACTGTAACTTTATCCTGTAACTGTAGCTTTATCCACTTAAGTTTAATGGAAGTGTCCATAAACAAAGATAAGAATATAAAATAGAGATAGTGCATTGAATGACAGAAATTATGAGTGCTTATAATGCATTTTCAGTATTCTGTTTGTTGAAAACTTTTTAAGAGAAAGTTGACGTGCTGGTAAATCAACCATTATTTCTCTTGACTGCAGATTTTTGTGACAATATAGTTCCAATAATTTTATCTGTCTTCCTTTACCTCATCTCTCTCCATATGTATTCTCCATCTGGCATTTCTGCATTAACATTCTCTTCTTCATGATTTCCTTGGCTTGCCCATTTTCCTGTAAACCATATATCACTGGCTTCATCTATCTTCATGTTTGCTCCTTAAAGAACATGAGGCCACAGTTAAAGTCAGTTGTTTCACTTGCAAGTCTGTCAAAGAGTTTCGTGTGTCCTATTGAGGTAATGGTTTTTTAGCATTTAATTTAACATGACAGAAAACAATGGTTTTTTTTTTAACTTGAGAGGAAGCAATTAGTTTTACATCATAGACGCAATTTATTTTTATCTTTTTCTTGGATTCTTAGCCCGTGACTGACAAAGCATTCATTGGCCTGGTGGTGTCTTGTAAGACACCAACAAACTGTCTCCACTTTGCTTGGTCTGTGGCCATCCTTCGTGAGGTGCCCCCAACTCTGGTTCATGCCCTACATCCCAGTCTATAGAGCTCTCCACCAGGTTGTCATTGATTGGCTTTTCTTGTGCCTTCCTTCTGGGGACCATAGCATAGCAGTTCTTGTGATGTTGTCGGGGTCTCTTCTGAGGGCATGGCCAATCCAGCCACAACAAATTTCTAATTTAGTTTAGTAACAAAATTAGAAATAGAATAATTGATTTTGGGCAATTTTTAATTTCAATTTGTAGAAACGTATCTGATTAAATGATCTAAAGTTTACACGTCTTCCACATTTCTTTCAGGACCTTGTGTACAACCCACCGACACTACTGGAACTGGCTGGTCGGGTGATTAAAATAGAGAAAGTTCGTTACGTTACTGAGGATCTACCTCACAGTTTAATTCATTATCTTGACTCGGCACAAAGATGTGTTAATCCTCAGTGCAAAGGTTAGTGAGGCCTATAATCCAAATTATCCATTATAGATGCAACAAAGTCATTGTGAGTCTTACTGGGACAAAAGATCAGGAAAACTGCCAACGTTGTGGCCACACGGTCTTCGTCAGGGAAAGGAAAGAAATTGAGAGCTAAGAAGGACACATGAGAAAAATAAATAAAAATGGCTGCGACCTAGTCCCACTAGGTCGCAGTCGATTTTTCGGGTTGTAGGCCCTACCCATCAATGGATGTATTAAGACAAGAAAGTATTCAGTAGGATACTGGAAGATGAGACAGGTCTGTATGTAGCCCTGATTGCTAAATCAGAGGCATATCTTCAATCCAACCTGCAAGTCTGGAAGGAAGAGCTGTAGAAGAGAGGGATGGTCATCAGCAGCTCCAAAATAAAAACCATGGTGATTTCATGAGAAGAAATAAAGGCATCAGATTATTCTGGGAGAACAAATTCTGGAGCAGGTCAGCCACTTTAGATACCTTGGAGCTGTCATAGAATGGAAGGGAGGCATCAAAGAAGAGTTGGCTACCCAAAGAGCGGCAGCTGAGAAACTTTTTCAGGCCATAAATTGAGGATTCCTCAGCAAAAGAGAAATTGGCAAAAAGGTGAAGATGGCTATGTTGCAGTCTTGACATATGGATATGAGTCATGGACAATGACTACAACCCACAAAAGCCAGCTCCAGACCTCAGAAATGAGGTATCTGAGGAAGGTGGTTGAAGTAACAAGAAGAGACATGTTCCGCAAACAGACGATGTGTCAGGGCCTCAAAACCCAGCCTCTGCAGACCCAAGTGGAGCAGTCCCAATTGTGATGGTTTGGCCATGTTGGCATAATGGGAGAAGATTGGCTACCACGACAAGTATGGGAAACTAAGAGCCAGGGATCCTGAGTTCGCTGGGAGGACAACATTAGGCAATCCCTATAGGACCGAGGACCAGATTGAAACCAGGCCTGGAGAAAGACAGCTGATAGGATAATATGACACTCTATCTGGCAAACATCTACACCCCAGGGTAGAAGAAGGAACGACTAATTAAGTAGTAAGTAAGTACCTCACTTGAATATTCAGTCTCCAAATGATTTAGTTAGTTCCGGGGGGCCCCCAAAGAGACACAGAAAGAATAGGACTAGTTCACCTTCAGGCATGTTGTGCAAGGCCACTGATATGAGGTTGTGCAAGGCCACTGATATGAGGTTGTGCAAGTAGCTGGTGACCTCATTATGTCAAACAAATTGTCACAAAAACTACTGCTGCAAGAGTATGTGACTGCTTGATGCAGACTTCCTGTAAGGGGATTAGCTAGAGTGGTGGCTCCATGCTCTATAACAAGCACAAAGAAAAATGCTGAAATGATTTAGTAGCTAATACTTCTGTGAGCTATGGGCATTCTTACATCCATGGTAGGAGACACTTTTGTGAGCTATAGCCATTCTTACATCCATGGTAGGAGGCACTTCTGTGATCTATGGGTATTCTTACATCCATGGTAGGAGACCCTTTTGTGAGCTATGGGTATTCTTACATCTATGGTAGGAGACACTTTTGTGAGCTATGGGTATTCTTATATCCATGGTAGGAGACACTTTTATGAGCTATGGGCATTCTTATATCCATGGTAGGAGACACTTTTGTGAGCTATGGGTATTCTAACATCCATGGTAGGAGACACTTTTGTGAGCTATGGGCATTCTTACATCCATGGTAGGAGACACTTCTGTGAGCTATGGGCATTCTTACATCCATGGTAGGAGACACTTCTGTGAGTTATGGGCATTCTTACATCCATGTTAGGTGACAATTCTGTGAGCTATGGGTATTCCTTACATCCATGGTAGGAGACACTTCTGTGAGCTATGGGCATTCTTACATCCATGGTAGGAGACACTTTTGAACAATTATGCTAGTTAGACCAAACAATATTCTAGGTTTTAAAATTACCCTATGTACTTGAGTATAGGTCGATTCAACTACGAGTCGACTTCTAGACTTTAGGACTTAAAAAGCTTCCACAATGAATGACCCGATTATAAGCCGAACTAGTTTTTCGTCAATTCCGAAATCCTGCATTGCATTGGAATTTCTGTGGTCTTTTGCAAATTCTATCACTTTCAGCTTAACCCTTTGCAGTTTAAATCACCTGAAATCGCCCACCTGAAAAGTCTGAATACTGCTGTTAGTTGTTGTCAAGTAGCAATGAAATCTCAGTATTTAACTGGACCTGAGTTATAAATAGATTTCTGGGACATTAAAGCTTCCGTTTTCTGAATTTTTTTTATGAATCGATCGATATTATGATTTTTTGGTGATTTTGTTTTTGTTTTTAAAGCCATGACTTTCTGGGCAGTCAAATATTTGCTTTGGGATCTGAGAAGTGATTTGTTATTTGATCAGGATGCTAATGGTGCAGCCGAATCAGATGTGGGGAGTGAATAAGAGCCCGGTTTAGACTGACAGTGACACTGATGAAAGTGAATCTAGTGATGAAGTTATGGTATTGATGATAGATCAAACGAAGGAGGCTGGTCAACAAAGCATACTCCAGTTGAAATTTGTGACTTTGTCGAAATTCAATCATGTATTACTTAATAGATTTTGACGAAAACATTTAATGAAGCAGCAAGTTTATATCTGAAGGATAGGAATATGATGGGGGGAGGGAGACCAACACTGACCGGGATCATGAATTTTTTTTTTGTTGTTGACGTTAAGACAGGATTGTGTTTTTTAAGGTCCAAAATTGGAATAAATTTATTGACTTATAATCAAGTATGTACGATAATATCTGTTTTTTACATGGCATACACTGGAGGCAGATGCTACTTCTCAAATCTACCACATGCATACCTGTCAACCTCCTGAGACAAAAACCTGTACACCAGACCAGTAAAAACCTTACAAACACCCAAAAAACCTTACGCAAAAAATATATTAATATATTAAACGCGATACAGTTTTATTTAAAATGACATATACTAATTAAGTTAGCATTCGAAATAGTGCGATATAAAACGTACTAATAAAGTCTCATGATGTTCTTTATATGTATTAGAAATGTTGTGAATGATAATCATTTAAAATATGTATTATAACCCTTAAAGTTACCACAGCCTTCATAACATGGTGATGTTTGTGTTAGTTTTGTAAAATGCACCAGAATATGAATGACTACTGATGTGGGGGGGGGGTAATAAAAATGAAGGACTACTGTTTACAATGTAGTAGTTGTAAACTGACGTGCTCTGACAATGTACGGCCCTACCATTATCCCAATGAAAAAAAGATCATTATTATGCTAGTTTTAAATTAAGGATTTCATCCCTAGCATAAAATACTGCGACTACTACTTTGACCTATGACCATATCTAAGAACTTTTGTTTCTGAATTCTTTTTTTTAAGGCAGTATCAAACAGATAGCCCAGTGTCCTTCATTTCAACCAAATTTAGAGATGCAGTAAAAAGGAGAGGGGTCGGGGATGTAAAGGGTAAGGTTTAGGAATCATAAACCTAACCCAAGGGTCGGCAACCTTTCGATGACACAGAGCCAAATATTTAATTTTGTCTCCATTTTAAAAAACTGAAGAGCCACTTTAAAAAAAAAATCACATGGTATCTCTCATTCAATTATATATATATATATCTTCCAATATTTTTATTTCTTATCTTGTCTCTTATGATGACATACAACTTATCTCACCACACATCTGATCACAACTTTATCTCACCACACACCCGATCACAGCTTATCTCACCACACACCTAATCACAGCTTATCTCACCACACATCTGATCACAACATATCTCACCACACATCTGATCACAACATATCTCACCACACATCTGATCACAACATATCTCACCACACATCTGGTCACAACTTCTCACCACACATCTGGTCACAACTTATCTCATCACAACTTATCTCACCACACATCTGATCACAACTTATCTCATCACACATCTGATCACAATTTATCTCACCACACACCTGATCACAACTTATCTCACCACACACCTGATCACAACTTATCTCACCACACATCTGGTCACAACTTATCTCACCACACATCTGGCCACAACTTATCTCACCACACACCTGATCACAGCTTATCTCACCACACACCTGATCACAACTTATCTCACCACACACCTGATCACAGCTTATCTCAACACACACCTGACCACAGCTTATCTCACCACACATCTGGTCACAGCTTATCTCACCACACATCTGGTCACAGCTTATCTCACCACACACCTGATCACAGCTTATCTCACCACACACCTGGTCACAGCTTATCTCACTACACACCTGATCACAGCTTATCTCACCACACATCTGGTCACAACTTATCTCACTACACACCTGATCACAGCTTATCTCACCACACATCTGGTCACAACTTATCTCACCACACATCTGGTCACAACTTATCTCACTACACATATCTTGTCACAGATTATCTCACTACATATATTATCTTCTTCAGTGTGATGCTGATAGTGACCATTTGAGACATTTTTTATCAAAGAGTTCGGCTAAAGCTAGAAACAAGTATATGGTTAAAAAAAACTCTAGCCAATGTGCAGACAACTGTACTAATGCTCCAAAATAATTTCAAAGAAGAAGGGCTGAACAGATGGGGAAAATGGTCTTGGTCTACTGAATGTGCAGTGCATAAAGTAACCCATCTCAATAGAAATGACAGTATCAGCAACCTGCAGCATGAAGCAAAGCTCAGTCTTCCAACTAAGAACAGAACACACCAGACTTAAGCACTTAAATTAAACCCTACACATGAGCCTAATTGCCACAACTGTACCCATTCATATAAGACAGTTCAGCATGTGCTGATCACTTACCCAGGACTCTCCGCAGAAAAAAGAAAACTACTAACGTGCTCCCTAACAATCACAAATACTCTTTACAGCACCACCTAACAGCTGCCGAACACTTGGCAATTCTTCAACTTGGCAATTCTTCAACTTGGCAATGGCTGCGAAAGAGTGATGAACTCAGCAGCCCTAGTTAAATAACACCAAAGATTTGGAATGAATATGATATTAATCTGTTGTGTCCTGGCTGTAAGATAAATGGGTGCCAGGTCAGTGTAATCAGTTGATAAATCAGTGTTGTAGCCTCTAGACATCTTATTTCTGTGTCCATTCTAACATCCTTTTTGTTGTTTGAAGCATTGTGCAAAATGAAAGTCTTGTCTCACTGTAGCATGTTGTGTTCAGAATGTTGGGTTTTGACCAGTTAAGAAGGTACTGAAGCTTTCCTAATCTGTGTAACCTAATTTTTCTCTCTACAGGTGTGTACTTCTCAGCACGGGTAGAACAAGTGAAATTTGTGGACTTTTGTGGCAAATACAGACTTCCCTTACTGCAGTATCTGTGCTCTCCTAAGTGCAGTACAGTGTCGCCATCTGTATGGGCAGACAAAGGAGAAGTACTTGATGAAAACGAGGCAGGAGCTAGAGAGAGAATGAGGCGTGTTCTGCTTGGATGATTGACATAAGTGAAGGTGTGGCTTAGAACTGTTTCTACAAATGTCATAGGGATGAATGCATGGCAGAGATGTTATTTTTCAGTTTGACAAGAAGGTTAGGACTCTAAAGAACCCCAAAACCTTGAGATTCAGCATAGTTTATGATATGGCTAAACCTAGACAAGAAAAGACATAAGAAAATTAGACACTGTCAGATGTGTACAACACACAGAGAAAAACTTTGCACAGACAAGAAAATGAGGCACTGTCATATTTGTACAAGGTAACTAGGACACATAAGAATCTAAATAAATATAAAAACTGGGTACTTACTTAAAAGCAGCTAAAACCTTGCATGCCTGCCAAAGGGAGAACGCGCCACAAGCAGATGAAATGGCTGCCACTACTGGATGTAAGCAGTAGTTACTAAGAAGCTAAGAAACGAAACTGAACAAGAAACTACCCAAACGTAATAATAATGAATACTAGAGATAGAAGAGGACAGAATGAGTTGAAAATAAATAAATAATTAAATCAAAACATAAGAAATAAAAAATTAATTTTAAAAAAGGGGGGTGGGTGGGGCAATTGACGGAGAAATAGAATAGGAGTGGAAAGGGCCACCTCAGACAAAGGAGTACAGGGTTTAAGATGCCTGGCTTGAGACACCCCATTCGATGGATGAGACGTTCAAGCTGGACTCGGCAGGATCTGATCACGGTGACCTGGATGTCAATGGGACCCTGGTGGTCAGGACCATTAAAGTGAATGGCCACTAATGTAGATTTTTGCCAGGTGATGTAATTAAGGTGCTGGCTGAATCTGATTCACACACAGAGAACAACTCAAGATAGGTAAGAAAATTATGGGGAATATGGAAAGACTTCAGCTGTTGTCACGTGGGAGGAGCACTTTACATGTTTGTTACAGGCCTGTGCTCCTCCTGTAGGTGAAGGTTATTGATTGTTTGAAATCTGTACATATGAAATAAGAAGAATGAGAATCAAATGTGGTTTCCAACCTGACAGAAGAGTCACTAAGTGATGGAATGCTTGACACAATAGAGGAAACATTTGATAGAAAGGTGGTAATTGTTGACAAAAGAGAGAAAATATATGACAAAAGAACTGAAATGTTTGATGAAAGAGAGGAAATGTTTGACGGAAGAGAGGAAATGTTTCACAAAAGAGAGAAAATGTTTGACGAAAGAGGGGAAATATTTCACAAAAGAGAGGAAATTATTGACAAAAGAGAGGAAATTGTTAACAGGAAAGTGAAAATGTTTGACCTAGGAGAAAAGTTAGATAGAAGCAGGTGGAGGTAGAGTGTAAGGCATTAATAGTATCTAAGACAGCTATGAAAATTTTTTTTAAAAATTTAAAAAAAAAAGGTATTTGAATAGACTATATCAGCTGTATGAGATAACCTCATTAGTCCAGTACCTCGTCATGGGAAACATTATGATATGAACATCAGTTGTAATTAGCAGATGGCAAGAGAACAGTTGGGCAACCACAGCTGAGGTTCAAAGATGTGTGCAAGAGAGATATGAGAGCACTGGATAAGGATCCAGCAACATGGGAGGATGAAGCTGCCGATCGCACTAAGTGGCGATGCTATTTACGGCGCCACCTCAGATTGGGCGAAGAGACGCTCACACAAGAAGCAGAGGTGAGGAGAAAACGTCGAAAGGAGCACCAGGAAAATAAGCAGCTGAGGGCTGCCACCTCAGGGGCGCATTCCCATAGTCAGTTATGACTGAAGGGGCTATTATTATTATCATTATTATTATTATTGTAATAGATTGTTAGATAATATTTGAGACAAGTTGTACATAATCAATAATAGTGGTTGTGAACTTTATGAGAAGTGTTGGTAATTTAATGGGCATCATCCCAGAATTGTCACCACAGAATCTGTGAATTGATGCTGTGAAATTGGTAATGTGTCAAAACTTTCTGGGGTATTCATATCATAAAGATGGCCTTTCATAGATCTGTGTTATATGTCACTAACAGAATATGTGAATTGATTCTAGGGAATTGGTAACGTTGAAATTTCCTGGGCTATTGATGTCACACAAAAAGAAATCTTTCATAGATCTGTGAAACCAGCAGAATATGCAAATTGATTCTGTGAAATCTATAACATTTTGACATCTCCTAGGTATTGATATCTTTAAAAAAAAAAGTTCTTTCGTAAATCTATGCAATGTGTCACAGATAGAATATTTGAACTGATGCTATGAAATTGGTAACAGTTGAAATTTTTTGGGGTATTGGTATCTTTAAAAAGGTTTTTCATACATCTATGCAATGTGTATAAACATAGTATGTGAATTGGTGCTATGAAATTACATATACAAATTGTCTGGGGTTTTGGTATCTTAACACATTAACTACCGAATTGAAAAACACACTGTGGCCGATTAACTACCGAATTGAAAAACACACTGTGGCCGAATTAAATTTTTTCCTCATTTTTATCCTGTAGGTGTATGCATAAAGTAAGCTGTAGTTTTCGTAATTGTTTACATATTTTTATGAATTGCACGTCATTTTAAAGATAAATGAATGTACTATTACAATAAGCACCATTTGTAACTCTAATATTGGTTGTTGCTATTTAACTGCTGTCCGATGGCTGAGGACTTGCAATATTTTCACAGTTATTACTGCTTGCGCCCCATCTTTATCAAAATCACTATTTCAAACAATGTGCACACCGTTTTCACTCTTGTCCTCGTTGCTAGATCTATCAGTCAATTGTTGAAACAAGTTTCTATCCTATTCAGCCGTTAGACGAGATGTACACGCATTTTTTGTGGTCCTATCACTAGTTGCCACGGTAAACAGTTTTACACGATTTGGTAACTAACCCAAAACGCTGAAAAATATGAACATAATATCAATTTTCCAGTGTTCTACAACAACCATGCTTTGGGAATTTGTTTTCCGGTGGCAAATCTCGAACCAGATCAGAAAGTGTTTCAGTACATTTTTCATCCATTTTATTACTAAATTTAGATTGACGCTCTGAGCGGCTCGCGGTCCAAATGATAGGATTTCAAAAGCCGGTCCCACCGGCTTGCGGTAGTTAATGTGTTAAGGTTTTTCATACATCTATGCAATGTGTACCAACATAATATGTGAATTGGTGCTATGAAATTAACATATAACAGATGTCTGGTATCTTAAAAAAGGTCTTTTGTAGAACTATGCAATATGTCACCAACAAAATATGTGAATTGATGCTATGAAATTAACATATAACAGATGTCTGGTATCTTAAAAAAGGTCTTTTGTAGAACTATGCAATATGTCACCAACAAAATATGTGAATTGATGCTATGAAAAATGTAACATAGAAATTTTCAAGGGTGTGGGTATCACAGAAAAGGTCTTACATAAATCTGGAAGAAAGACTGAAGTTTAAAAACAATAAAACATCTCAGAATTTATATTTTTCATCATATTAAAGGGTGTTTTTAAAAATTTTTTGGTGCTTTTCTCAATGCTTTATTCCATCTTGTTACCACTTTTATCATATTCTTCTTCTTCTTTGATCCTTAGCCACCGACCGTCAAAGCAGTCAGTGGCCATCACGTGATGGCCACTTTTATCATATATTATTCGTAAAGGTTGTTCCTTAGCAGGTACTGTCGTAGAGTAGTGAAGTGTTAGAGACTTCACTTATGTACCAGGTCCAGCTTTTTTAATGGGGGGGGAGTGTGACCAGTTCCCTTCCTCACAACCTTTGCCTTCCCTAACTCAAGAGCAGAGTCAGGTACCCATTTATAGCTGGGTAGACTGAAGCATGTTGCCACCAAGTTTTAATCCTGGAACCCACTAACTTCGCTGCTAGAGGTAAGCATTCTAACCACTCTGCTAGTCAGACACTGTGTATTATATCAGAATGAATGATGTCCCAGTTTAAATTCCATACACACAATTTGAAGCCCGTCTAGGTTCATGGACTATCAGCTGAGACACTTATCTCTGACACGTGTAAATGTCATGCCCTATATACGTAAAAGCAAAAGATTTGTGATAAGACACCAGGTGTTTTAGTTCCAAGACATTTTTATATTCCTGTTATGATTCCGTTAAGCATGTCAACTACAGCATAAATATGTGGCATTTTGTAAACATGTTGATTGCTCTGGGCACATCCTGATGCCCGGAAAATGGTATTGTGTAAACATGTTGATTGCTCTGGGCACATCCTGATGCCTGGAAAATGGTATTGTGTAAACATGTTGATTGCTCTGGGCACATCCTGATGCCTGGAAAATGGTATTGTGTAAACATGTTGATGTTCTTGGCAAATCCTGATGCCCACGGAGGTCATACCCAGAATTTGAGTCCCGTGAAATTGGAAAAAAAAAACAGACTTCATCTCAGGAATATGATCTTGAAAGTCGTTAATTTGGCCTAGATTTTCTTTGCTTGACAACACTATTGCTATATGTATGGCTCCAAAAAAGGGATACTTGCCAATACAGCTACTTTCTCTGGATTTTTTTTTTTTTTTTTAAGGAAGAGAGGCGGTTGGAAGAAATGGGACTGGGTGATCCAGAATGTGATGACTCTGTTTTTGTGACTGACAAAATGTTTGATGTGATGATCTGTTGTCATTTTGAGATCTTGGTATAGCAAGAAAGATCCTTCAAAGTCATTTGCAAGGTGACACAATATTTATAAAATATTGCTCCATAAGGAGCAAGAAAGGAAAATAATGATGAATGTATGTCAGCCTCTGTCATCAAACCACTTGACATGTCAGCCTCTGTCATCAAACCACTTGACATGTCAGCCTCTGTCATCAAACCACTTGACATGTCAGCCTCTGTCATCAAACCACTTGACATGTCAGCCTCTGTCATCAAACCACTTGACATGTCAGCCTCTGTCATCAAACCACTTGACATGTCAGCCTCTGTCATCAAACCACTTGACATGTCAGCCTCTGTCATCAGACCACTTGACATGTCAGCCTCTGTCACAAGACCACTTGACATGTCAGCCACTGTCATCAGACCACTTGACATGTCAGCCTCTGTCATCAAACCACTTGACATGTCAGCCTGCATATCACTCAGAATAGCAGGTGGCTTATCATTGCACATGCCATCTACATGTCATTTCATTTATCAGTCAACGTGACAGGCTACAATTTGATGGACTGAGAGATAGAGCCCATTTACTGCTGAATAGATAACAACACAACTTGTGCTGATTTTTGTTTTACAACTTTAAGTTTAGGCAGCTGTGACAATTGTAGTTGAAAAAAATGTGTTGTAGATAAACCTCGTTGGCTGTTTGAGATAACCTAATTAGTCCAGGACTTCGCTGTTGTGTGAAACATTACGATATGAATATTGGTTGTCTAAAGATCTTTAGATGGTGTTGACTACAACTTTTGTACATAATCTAGAACATGACCGTGTTTAGTCAGCCATTTATACATGTGATTTATACATGTGATTTATACATGTCATTTGTTCTGTGTTGCTGTTCATCGTTGTTTTCCTTTTCGTTCCTTATGGAGCATGGAGCCACCACTACAGCTGGTCCCCATGTAGAAAGCTGCACTAAAGCATTCTTGTAGCTGTGGTTTCTGTAGCAATCTGTTTTATATGATGAGGTTGCTAGCCTCATACACAGCCTCATACAAAGCCTCATATAAGGGGCCTTTTTGATGTACGAGTATCTAAGGAAGCAGAGGTCCTGTTATTTCTTTGTCCCCCTAGAAACTAAACCCCCGGGGAACTAGACAGGGCTATGTTGCTATTGCTATAATGTTCATTCATGGCCGCCTGCTTCCTGTCAAGCTTTGACCTTCAAGTCTTTCTGTCCTGTGCCATCTGCTCAAGGTCATTCCTTGTCTTCTTGTTTGCTGTTTCCAGTTGACTTCTGCATGTGCTACCAAGATATACATTGTATAATCTTCTAGGTATTAGACACTGCGTTATTTATGATAAACATAGCAATGTTTGACATTTATGATCGTGTGCTTTAATTAATCAGGGTATCCAAAAAGTCATAAGAAAGATACCGTCATCTTTTCTTTCTCCCATGGAGCATACTGCTGCAGTTGATCTTCTTCATTCCTTTTTTGTTGGTCTGTCTTATTTAGCTCTGGCATATTTAGCTCTGTCTTATTTAGCTCTGGCTTATTTAGCTCTGGCATATTTAGCTCTGGCATATGAGGTTCATGTTACTTTGGTTTCCTGCTGTCCTCATTCTTCTTTCATTTCTCTTTGGTTTCCAGTGTTTTTTTTTCCTGGTTTACTTGGTCTCCCAGTTCTTCTCCAGGTTCTTTTTGATTTCCCCTCATTTTTCATCTGGTTCTCTTTGATCTCCCCATTTTTCATCTGGTTCTCTTTCATCTCCCCATTTTTCATCTGGTTCTCTTTGAACTCCCCATTTTTCATATGGTTCTCTTTGATATCCCCATTTTTAATCAGGTTCTCTTTGATGTCCCCATTCTTCTACAGGTTATCTTTGATCTCCTCATTCTTCTACAGGTTATCTTTGATCTCCTCATTCTTTTACAAGGTTATCTTTGATCCCATTCTTCTCCAGATTTTATTTGGTCTCCCCATTCTTCATCAGGTTTTTTTTTATCTCCACATTCTTCTCCAGGTTCTCATTTTGTTTCCCAAATCAACAGGAGAGATATTAATTGTGTTTTTCAGCTGTTCTTGAAGGAAGACATTGACACAATTCTTGCATGTGGGCACCACAGTCCTTGTACTTATCTTCCATTTTTGTTACCTATAAATTATCATCACCTGTGTGTTACCTATAAATTCTCATAAAAATCTTATCTGCTCTATAATGAATAGTATTTTTACACCTTGTAGCAGTGTCCCATTGGCAGAATTGTTAGAGGTTGAAACACAGTGGTATCATGCTCCAGTCTACGCAGCTGTAAATAAGTCATTGTCTCTGCTGTTGAATTAAGGATGGCAAAGGCAATGAGGAAGGGAACTGGTCACACCTCTCTAAGTTGGACCTAGCATATTGAAGTCTTTAACACTTCACTCCCCTACAGCATTATCTACTCTGGGACTATCTTTACCTTTTGTATTACAGTATTAATTGTATTTTCTTTGTTGTTTACCAAACAGTATCTGGCTACATACATTTATGTTAAACCTCGTTTTTAACAAGGGGCATTTGACAGGTCATTTTTCACCTATTCATTGAAGACATTTGTTAAAAAAGATGTATATGTCTGTGTGTCAAGTTAAGAATGTATATCTTTTGACAAGAACTTAATATGGCAACCATTGTCAGTGAATTCATTCACCAATACATCGTTTCCCATTTATACAGCCAAATATTTTTTTTTTAAATTAGCAATACTAAATGGCATTTTTGTATATAGACCTGGCATGTTCTAGTAACACTTTTGTATTTAGACCAGGCATTCTTGTTTCAAAGCTGATAAGCTTCTTTTTATTGTATAGTCCTGGCATTTGTTTAAAATAGGAATAATATTAGGAATAATATTGAAGCCACTTTTATAAACTTACTGGTATAAAAAAAATAATTTAAAAAAAAAATGAACCTAGTAAAGCTATTTCTGTCATTATGGCACCCTATCATTTCTCATAGTTAACCTACTTTTATACAGGCTAAGGATTTGTCTTAAATTTGTGTGTGTGTATATTACCCACTAACAAAAGAAACATGTCAGGTATAGAATTGTAAATTTTTCGAGGTCATTGCATAAAAGATGGTAAAATACACATGGGCAGGTTGCCAGGAAGTACGAGCAATTATTGAACTGAGTACAAGCCGCAATAACAACCGGTGCATGCAGCACGGCAATATGTGTTTTTTGAGTACCACGTGCCCCATGTATGTGATGTGTGAGTTTTAATGACTAATTTCTCTGCTTTGGCGATTGCGCTTGCCAGAAAACAGCATTTAGCGTTGACTGTACCTTAATTTCACCATGTCACGATTGTCTGAATGATAGTGTAGCAAAGCCATCTGGCAATCAGTTGCAGGATCATTCGTTAGTGATGTTGCTCGCTACTTCGGTGTATGCCGAGACACAATTAGGAACTTGCACACCACATGGACAACTCAAGACAGGCCCAGAAGTGATAGACTAAGGGTAACAACAGTGACTGAGGACCGTTACATACAGACGGTACATCTCAGCAACCACTTCCAACATGCTCAGGCAACAGCATGTATGTTCCCAGGCTTCAGAAGGGTGCCCACCCTCCATTATCAGCCAGAGACCTTGGACCAGTTGTATACAGCGCTTACTGAGGCACGGAACAACATCCCAGAAGACCAGATCAGACGTTTGGAACTCTCCATGAGACGCTGCTGCAGTACAGTGGTGAGAGTTCATGGTGGTCACATTCGTTACTGAGTTTGTGATTTTTGAGTTTGTAACACCGCACTTCTTTAAGGTACAACCACGTGATACTCGATTACCACATTTTTGTTTTGTAAACTAATTTCTTTCAGGAGATAAATTGCTTATCGAACTGCCATGTTTGCTTATCAATTTCTCGATGCACATTTATTGAGAACCACATACAATGTGTGACAGGTTTCTTTTATTAGACAGTATATATATTTGTGTGTGTGTTTGCTCATGCGTTCGTGTTTTCACAGGCTGGCACATTAGTCATTAAATCTATAAATTATAAGAGAAAATGACAATTTTTCAAAGAAAATTATCTTATCAGCGTTGTTTTTTTTAAACTGCTCAACTTTTTTTTTATATACTTTTACTGTCTTAATACGTCTGTTGTAACTTCAGGCATCACCGTGATGACAAAACAGGTTGTATATTTAGTGATAGATTTTGCCTTGTGTACAGTTTTACACTGCAGATATGTTACTGTGTTTTTCTTGTCAGCTTTTTACATGGCTTATCCTTATGCCCGGCTTAAGAGTTGGAAGGAAAGAAGAGGATTCCAAGATAAAGTTATAAACCTCCTCTAGAAACAAGTTTTCCATGAAGCAGCTTTTGCACACTATGAATATGTTTCCATCCTTGCAGGATGTGCTGTGTGAGTTTCCTGAAGTATTTAGTTAATCTTTTGGTTATGGGGATCAACACTTTTGTAGAATATGTATTCATATCTGTACATTGGGTTTCTTGTTTTGTAAGATATTTTTATGTTTTAGTCCTTTTATCTGTAGTATAACCAAATCAACCAATGTGATAGTTTATAACCTAACTATATGATGGAATGTAAGAATAAGTAAAATGTTCACATTATTGAATGCCATAATCTGTAATCAGACCAAATTAACCACTTAACAAACCATTAAATTTTTTCTTTATTGATTTATATAGTATTTTTGAAGTATACATATTGATGACACGGTGTGTCAAAACTCTTTTCACTTAAGGCTGTTAAGGTAGTAAACTATCTTATAAAAACTTGTGTGAGTTAACTTTGACGCAGTGAAAGCAATAAAAAAAAAGTGATTTGATTTCATTTTCATTTTAAAATAAAGTCCTTATGTCTTCGTGGCAAACATGGAAGAAAGAAGAAGAATGGTTATAGTCTTCAGGAAAATGTTTTGTGCTGTTTTTGGTTGTCAGTGGTATTTCCTTCCTTCCTTCATTTTATGTTCTCGTTGTTATAACAGTTTGATGAAGTAGCAGGACTGCATCTTATCAAATCTTATTACATAGTTTTCTTGGTATGTCCACAGTGATATGCAACAAAATGCACACATCACAAAGGGAGGCAGTCATTAAACTGTTCTAATCCATGTGAGGGCAAAAAATGTCATCCCATAACAACTGAAACTCAGTGTGCATATTCTATTTTTAACAGGTAGAGCATGCTCAGACGTTATGTGTTTAAAGGAAGCTGTAGTCAACCAGATGATGCATTGATCAATGTGTTTTCATATTTATGTAAACAAATATTTATGTTACCACCATATTGTGACAATAAGAATACATTTATCTTGCTCACCTGTTAGGCATTGTGTAAACAAAAATACATTAACACAGTTAAGATTTGTACTTAGTCGTTCCTCTTGTACCGTGAGGTGTATAGGTTTGGAAGAATCATCATCATAACCCTCCACTCCCAAAGGAGCATAGGCCTTATCAAACACACGCCAAGTCCTCCTGTCACGTGCCATCATCTCAAGTTCTTTCCACATTCTCCTCATCATTTTCACCTGTTTCCAGCTCTCTTCTCCATGTGCTTCTTGGTCTACCTCTGCCTCTTTTGCCCTGGGGGTTCCAGAATAAGGACTGCTTTGTAATGCTATCATCAGGTTTTCTCAGTGTGTGTCCTATCCATCGCCATCATCTTCTCATCTCTTGTTCCACTGGTACTTGTCTGGTTCTTGTCATCAGTTCCACGTTGGTAACCTTGTTATACCATTTTAATCCCTCTATTCTACGCAAGCACCCATTTATGAAAGTCTGTAGCTTTTTGGTAGTTGTCTTTGTTGTTCTCCATGTCTCAGAGCCATACAATAGGACTGACTTCACATTTGAGTTGAAGATTCTTATTTTCGTGTTGGATCCGATTTATCTTGATCTCCATATATTTCCCAATGCAATGAAAGCTCTTCTTGCTTTTTGTATTCTTATTTTGATATCACTGTCTGTCCCTCCAACTTTGTCTATATTGCTGCCAAGATATGTGTACGATTCTACATCTTGTAGTGGTGTTTCTTCAAGTTCAACCCTGTTATCATTACCTGCATTTATTTTCATTATTTTTGTCTTTTCCCTGTGTATTTTCAGACCCAATTGCTGTGACCTCTCATCGAGTGTTTGGAAGAGAAAGCACCATACTGTCCTATTGGCTGTCTTCCTCCTGGCCTTGTTCCATTCTAGTCTTCGGTACTTCAAAGATTGTCTAATGTTGTCCTCCTAGCGGACTCTGGGTCATCCTGGAGGTCTGGATCCCTGGCTCTTAGTTTCCCATGCTTGTCGTGGTAGCTGATCTTCTCCCATGCTGTAGACATGGCCCAGCCATCTTAGTTGGGACTGTTCTACTTGGGTCTGCAGGGGTTGGGTTTTTATGCCTTGTCGTATCGTCTGGTTGCTGACCATGTCTCTTCTTGTTACTTCAACCACCTTCCTTAGATACCTCATTTCTGAGGTTTGGATCTGACTTTTGTGGGTTGTAGTCATTGCCCATGACTCGCATCCATACATCAAGACTTTAAAACATGATTACAAGAAATGGGGGGGGGGAGAGAGAGAGAGAGAGAGAGAGAGAGAGAGAGAGAGAGAGAGAGAGAGAGAGAGAGAGAGAGAGAGAGAGAGAGAGAGAGAGAGAGAGAGAGAGAGAGAGAGAGAGAGAGAGAGAGAGAGAGAGAGAGAGAGAGAAGAGAACTGGGGTTATAAACTTGTATAGAAAACAGTATAACTAAAGAGAAGTGTTTGAACAGAGCATAGCTACCAATGAGTGTAACTGAGGCACCGATAAAATGACTGCTGAACATTTGCTTCAGAGATGCCCATCATTTGCGGAAGAGAGAAAGCGCATATGGCCGACACCAGTACCTTTCGTGGAAAAGCTCTACGGAAATGCAAATAGCCTCAAGCTGACTACTACTTTCTTTGAAACCATTTTAAGTAAATGTCTGAGAGTATACGAAGAACAACAACAACAAACAGAGAAATGAATATTGGAAAGAATGAGCTGGAATGAGTCTGAGAAGGGTAGGAAAAAGTATACAGATTTAAGCACTGACTGATAGTGATGATCACAGTATATGTTTGTTGGCCTTTGATCACAGTATATGTTTGTTGGCCTTTGATCACAGTATATGTTTGTTGGCCTTTGATCACAGTATATGTTTGTTGGCCTTTGATCACAGTATATGTTTGTTGGCCTTTGCTCTATGGGGGATGATGATATTCACATAAACAGATAGCACTAGTAAGAACAATATTATCTTAATGCTTTGGCCACAGACCTGCGTCAAGACTGTTCCTTAATTTATATAGTCAGACCAGCTGGTCAGTTTTACACCTGGTTTCTAAATGATATAATGCCCCAGGTAGTTCCCAGGGGCTTCTGAAGAGACAGACATAATGAGAATACTGCACCCTCATGCAATCATCAATCAATACCCTTTAGCTCCCCAAGGAGCATAGGCCTTCCACAAACGTATACCAAGTCCTCCTGTCCTGCGGCTTCCTCATCATTTTCATTTGTTTAGAGTTTTCTTCTCTATGTGTTTGTTGGTCTGTCTCTGCCTCTCTTGCATGGGGGATTCCAGAACAAGGACTGCCTTGTAATGCTGTTAGCAGGTGTCCTCAATGTGTCATGTCCATCGCCAGCATCATCATCTTCTCATCTCTGCAGTAAATGTTATATTGTGTCGTATAGCTCTCTCATGAGACCAAGACAAGGACAACTGTACCCTCAGGCATGTCGTACCAGGTGACTAAAAGGAGGTTGTTCATGAGGCTGGCAACCTCATCATGTCAAACAAGTTGTCATAGAAACCACTTATGCATGAGCATGTGACTGCTTGGTGCAGCTATTCCTACAAGGGGTCCAACCATAATGGTGGCTACATGATCTGTAAAAAGTGCAAAGAATAATAATGATTAAATATTGTATTATCTTAACCAAACGACTGGCAAAAATCTTTGATAACTCCAGCTGTTACATAGATGCTTAGTCGACTTGACATGTAAGTTGTTGTGTATTTTCATTTCCTTTTCATGGATCCATTTATTGTTATAGCTGTTGTTTATTTCCACTTTGTTATGTGTATTTATATATATAAACTTCTTTTCCTGAACTTTACTGGGCATTCATGCATGGAGGCATATCTGCAGTCATCTTTATATGACCAACAGCTATGCATAATGCTACAATATACATATGTGGAAGTGAACCTCTGTCTGTGAGGCTAATTACACCTTCATTGACTCTTGAGATCATCCACACTTCCAGGGATTACCCCTGTGGTGAAACTTGTTGAGAACCCAGCATTGCACACTAAGCTGAGAACCCAGCATTGCACACTAAGCTCAGAGAAGTCACTTGAGCCCCAGCCATAGGTCTTGGCTTTGACCTGAGTAACTGCATGCAGGAGGATCTCACTATGAACCTAGTGATAGGCAGCGGCAGCTGAGAATTGGCTCTGTGCAGGAAGTGACAATTTCTTGGGAGAGCATATAATCAGAGCACAGTATTTTAGCTCTGCACAGTTGGAGAGTTCCCTTGGATGGCGGGGAATGCACAGTATGCCATGCGCTTCTTACTCCTAGCTTGATACCAGATGAGACGATCCTTTAAATGCAAGCCAAGCTGGAAAAACTGGAACTCAAGACTTCAACTCATCATGTTTTGGAATGGCAGAAAAGCCATAGGAAAAGCCTAGACCTACAGTGTAGATAATATCAAGGAGTCTTCAACTTGGTATTGGCTGCAAAAGAGCGAGAAGCTCAGCAATCCTAGTTAACAACTGGGCATTCAGAGGTGAACAATAAACAGAAAAACACTTGCAAGATAAGGCAAACGAACATTCACATAAAATTAGCAAGATCGGATAAGGGAGCATTCAAATGAACAAGGACATGAAATAATGGATTATTGACGACAATACTGAAGTCATACAAGGAATAGTTAATATACAGTAATACATTTCATAAACATGAAAATTCTTCAGCACTCAATAAATAAAGTTTTATTTAGTCAATATATGTACATACAAAATGATTCAAGGGCAGAAAAAAAAGACATTACAAAATTGTAAATTGCTGACAAGAAATTGAATGTAAAAATCAACCTCATCTCTCCATATGACGCAGCAGATAATATTTTACATTGCAACAACAATAATAATGAAAATGTTGATAATGGATTAAAAGAGCGAGTGAATATTATTCTAGTGAACCAGACGCCAACTCTTATTTTTAAATACACAGTGATCTCTGTTAGAATAAATTAAACACAGGTTGGAACAAGAAAACCTTGTCTGGTTCTAGAGTCTGAAGATACACTACTACTGCACCCTCAGACATGTCGTACGAGGTGACATATGACGTTGTGCCTGGGGCTAAGAGAGCATCATCATGTAAAACAAGTTGCCACAGATACCACCACGGCAGGGGCATGTCAGGTGTTTAGTGCAGGCTTACTGCAAGGGGACCAGCTATTGTGGTGGTTCCATGCAGAGTGTAAAGGATGATGATGGAATGAGAAACAGGCATGTGAACCAGAACTGTGTAAACAGGGTCATTTCTAATACATACACCATTTGTCTCCTTTTATTCGAAATCCTCGGGAACCGCTTCGTTCCAGACACCGGATTGTTTTGGTTTTCATGTCACCCAAACTGCGTTCGAAAAGCAGCCCAGTTGCCCAAACTGTGTTTGAAAATAGCCCAGTCATCCACAATAGTCAGAAATCACGCATATTGTGACCAAACAGTAGCCCAAAGACATTTTCAGAATATTTTAGGTGTTCGGATAACTGGATGTTGACTTGTAATAGTTTATGTCATGATTGTTAAAGGGTCCGTTTATGGCTACCATCTGTTGAAGGTGTATATTAATCGAAGCAGGGTATTTCATTAATACTTTGAGTGTCATCGTTTATTCCTTCCGAACCCTGTCTACACGTTTGTCAATATTAATGTTCTTGAATGAACAATATCGTGCTTAAACATACAATGAATGTATAAAAATGGCTTAACTGGTTAGCCAACCTTGAAGGTCATTTATGAAGCAACTCCTTCTTTTTGAGTCCATAAACACAACATATTTATTTACATTACAGTTCTGTTCACGTAATAATTCATGCATAATAATCTTCGTATTCCATAGATTCATTTCCTATTATTGCAGTCTAGTCCGAACATAAATATCAATGATTATCGTCGACAAGAAACATGGTAGACTATATATACGCACTGCTGCGATGCAGTCAGTCGAAAGTGAGACCTACCAGTTTGTGAACTTGAATTATAAAATGATCAATCTCTCCCGTACTCAGAACTTCAATAATTAATGGTTGTCCATAACCATTCTTAGGGAGTATGTGTGGGTGAAGGAGTGAGTGGTGGTTGTGGTTGAATGTCACTAGCATTGTGATATGCAAGTTTTTCAAGGTCACGTGTTATTTCTAATGTAATATACTTGTAGATTGTTGTCAGGGCTGTCGTGAGTTTTTGAGATTCACGTGAGCCCATGGAGAGCATGTTGGGTAGTGAACTGTCTGTATGACGGAGAGTATTTGGCAATGTCAGGGAGTGTGTGACTGACCATTGTGGAAGAGTGTTGGATGTGATGTTATCTGAAGTGATTATTGTTAGACTGTAGAGTCTAGAGCACAGTGGGCTGATCACCTGCTTGCCAACCAATCTGATTACGGAAACAATGATAGATTGTTTGGTCTGTTTTTGTTCCACAAAGACGCCACTAGGCGTGGTGGAAACAGCGATAGATTGATCAATTTGTTGTTGCCCTAAGACGCCACTAGGCGTACTGGCCACATACTGCTTTGCCGGTTGATGGCTAAGGATGGAAGAAGAAGAAGAAGTAGAGTCTAGAAGTGATTCTGGAAGGCGCAATGGATGGGATACACTGGAATTGATGTTGTAGGACTAGATATCAGTTGTATATGCGAGGAGAGGGTGCAGCATCTGTGGTGACTTTAAGATGCCAGTATAAGCCTCACAAAAGTTGACGGCAGATCTTAAGTTAGCATTGCTAAGATTCATTCAGCATTGTTCTTGCTTTTCTGAATATCTTGTGAATACTGCCTCAAGGTAGAAGCATCATTATCCTTCTATCTACAACTCAGTCAAGAGTAACCTAGTGCGAAGGTAGACACCTTTGAAGACCCACATTAGATACTCTAGGCTTTGGCCACTGTTGGACCACTACTGCAGAGCCAAGGGGAGGCAACCCATGACTCTACCAAAGACTCTAAAGCTGCATCACATCGGTCCAACACATCACATTGGGTCCAACACATCACAATTCCTCCTGTGGTGCAGCATGTTGAGAACCCAGTATTGCACATTAAGCTTGAGGAGAATCAACTCAGCACCAGAGTTAACTCTGGCTCTTAACCGGTTGGCTGCATGCAAGAGGACCCAACAATGGAAGTATAACAGGTGTGAGGATTGCTTGTGACAGCCCAGAACCAGAGCACAGCTACTTAAGCTCTGCATATTTGGAGAGCCCCCTGGATGATGGGGAATGCATAGTTTGCCACCCCACCTTTTCCCTTACTGTTAACTTCAAACCAGACTTGAGGATCCTCTAAAAGCTTGCAAAGTCGGGATCAAATGCCCAGAATAGAAGCTGGAGCTCAAGACTCTAACTTGACATGTGGAATATCAGGAAAACCAAGGTCATGTGTGTATGAGCTTTTTGGGTCTACATTAGGGGTAATGAGCCCTCTAACGATCTACCATATATGTATGTGTGTGTGCGAGCGAGTGACTTTACAAAGAAAAGAGTGCGTACCTATCTCTTACAGTTCACGAATATATTTTAGTGGCCAGCATGAGAGTTTTCATTGGGAATGTGGGAAAAGTACCTTTGATACCAGGGACACCACGATTTTAAATGTTGGCGGGAAAGGTCTAGTCTGAAATCCCCCCCCCCCCCCGCGGTCACCTAAAGATTTACCAAATCATCCACTGGATCTACCGGTAGATCAGGATCAACTAGTTACCGACCCCTGCTCTAGATTAACAGAAAAGGCCTGCTAATATATGACTTTCCGCGACTTAGTGGAACATGAAGGTCATATGACTTAAAGTACAGTAACTCAAGTGACATTATAAATGACTGTGTTAGCCTTTGGCAAATCTAAACACCCTAGTAGTGTAGTAGTGCCAATACCCAAAGCCGCTGTAACGATATTTGGTAAAGAGGAAGATAGAAAAGTTAGAAGATCAGCATGACCTCCATGATCAGCAGCAAACAATATGAATGTACAAGTTGGAATGAGAAATGTTTGGAACAATGACAAATCTGATAATGCAGGAGTCTGACAGGCTGTTGTTATGCCTTGTTTTGAGTTTACCTGTTCACCACAACTTTGTACATAGTTGGATAAATAAACATGAAAAAAAACCATCGGGCAGCGTCGGACTGGTATGTCTGCCATGTGTAGTCTCTGTCAATTATCTAAGAAGATGGTAAGCTCACAGAAAGTATGTCAGGAATTTTTTAACCTGGGCCACTAAAATTCAACGATCACATGTGGCACAGCAAGTGCAAGTAGTACCCTGCCACAAATATTATCTGGCACCGAGACCAGGCCCTCGACATCATATGCAGAAGAACAGTGACACACATGTACTCCCTATGACACTATATACTCTTCATAAAAACTCCTATGTTACATTATATGCTACATATTCTTCACATAAGCTCCTTAACACATTAACTACCGCGAGCCAGTGGGACCGGCTTTTGAAATCCTATCATTTGGACCGCGAGCCGCTCAGAGCGTCGATCAATGTTTAGTAATAAAATGAATGAAAAATGTACTGAAACACTTTCTGATCTGGTTCGAGATTTTAAGTTGCCACCGGAAAACAAATTCCCAAAGCATGGTTGTTGTAGAACACTGGAAAATTGATATTATGTTCATATTTTTCTGCATTTTGGGTTAGTTACCAAATCGTGTAAAACTGTTTTCCGTGGCAACTTGTGATAGGACCACAAAAAAATATGTGTACATCTCGTCTAACGGCTGAATAGGCTAGAAACTTGTTTCAACAATTGACTGATAGATCTAGCGACAAGGACAAGAGTGAAAACGGTGTGCACATTGATTGAAATAGTGATTTTGATAGAGATGGGGCGCAAGCAGTTATAATTGTGAAAATATTGCAAGTCCTCGGCCATCGGAGGGCCGTTAAATAGCAACAACCTCTATCATTTATCTTTAAAATGACATGTAATTCATAAAAATTTGTAAACAATTACGAAAGGTACAGCTTACTTTGTGCAAACACCTACAGGATGAAAATGGGAAAAAAATTTAATTCAGCCACAGTGTGTTTTTCAATTCGGTAGTTAATGTGTTAAGTCAGTTTGTAAGACAAACGAGGATTTAAGTCTGACTACGAAAAACGGTAGTGAACTAAATATAAGTAGTGCACTTCAAACTACAGTGTCCAACTGGCTAAGCGGTTAGAGTGCTTTCCTCACATGGCACAGTTACTGGGTTCTGGGATTAAAACCTAGTACAAGTCACACCCCACTCTACTTAGCTGTAAATGAGTACTTGAATCTGAGTTAAGGAAGGAAAAGCAGCGAGGAATAGAACTGATCACCCCACCTCATAAAGCTGGACCTAGTATGGGGAAGTCTCTAACACATAACTCCCCTAATGCAGTATCTGCTAGAGACAACCTTTTTTTTTAAGCCAGGCTTACAAATATATGTCCTGTATTTGTTTGTTTTAAAAGTATAAGGAGATCAAAGAACTGAAACCCATCTCTAAAGGGGTACTCAGATTGCCTCCTCTTGTAAAGCTCTGTATACAATTTCCAATCGTAGCTAAATTCCCTGTAAATAAGTCACGTATTAGATGAATTAACTCATTCTAACCCGCAAGCCGTGTGGTGCGCCAGATAGGCCTTTTCTTTTAACCATAAGTGCATCTTGCGCCAGCATGATATGAGTTCAGACATTTGAAAGAAAAATTAGAAAATAAGTGGCCATAGCTTGTTCAAATCACACAAACACTTCCTGTTAACCACTGTTTTAAACTGGTATTGAAATAAGTATTCTGGTGCTTAATTTGTCCATACTTTTATCAATTAATGACATCATTAGGCAGTTTGTTTACAAGTAGCATGGTCACATAGTTATAAACGGATCAACAGCAAGAGATTATTTCTAAATGAATTTTAGCGATATTGATAATAGCCTATTTTCGATTCCGAGAAGGGCATTTAACAAATCTGATATTTTTAAGTGGTAAATTAATTAAATTGCGTGGAACAGGAATGTGTAAGTGAGATTCCAGTTCAGCAATATGTGACTTCACAAAAATAATCATCAAAAGTAGAGACAACAAACAATTATTACATCTTTTAAGAACTCAACATTGTTTCACAACATTCTTCAGCCAATTTTCTAAGGTTTGATGCATAATACATATACCTGTCAAATTAATATATATGTCTACTGCCTATTTTTAAAACATCACTTGTAGAAAAAAGGCCCATTTTGGGGCCTCAGTAAAACTGGAAAACTACCTGGGTTAGAATGAGTTAATGAAAGACAATTATGGTCACAGCAGAGTGAAATAACTCGTATACTTCCTGAAAGTCACCTGAGAGATTCACATGGTAAAATCTGATTTAATAACAACAAAAATTGGTCCTGTCATTTCACTAAAAATTTTTGTTTAAATAAAAATGATATGCATCAAGTCTGTGCATGCGCAGTCTGTATGAAAATAAAATGGGTCATCTGTAAAAGGCAGAAAGTTCCAAAACAGATACTGTCATAGGGAAGTGAAGCACCAGATACCCGGTCCAGCTTTATCAGGTGAGGGTGACTAGTTCCCTTCCTTGCTACCTTTCCTAACACAAGAGCACAGTCAGGTACCCATTTACAGCTGGGTTATGCATGGAGGCATATCTGGAGTCATATGACCACCAGCTATGCACAGTGATACAATATACATACAATGAAGTGAACCTCTGTCTGTGAGGCTGATAACATCCTCATTTTGACTCTTGAAATCATCCGCACACTTCCAGGGATTCCCTCTGTGGTCAAACTTGTTGAGAACCCAGCATTGCACATTAAGCTTGGAGAAGTCACTTGAGCCCCAGGCGTAATTCTTTGAATTGGTTGACTGCATGCAGAAGGATCTAACTGTGGACCCAGTGATAGGCAGGGGAAGCTGAGAAGTGGCTCTGTGCAGGACGTGACAATTCCTTGGGAGAGGCCCAGAATCAGAGTACAGTATTTTAGCTATACATAGTTGGAGAGCCCCCTTGGATGGCGGGGAATGCACAGTGTGCCACATACGTCTTACTCCTAGCTTGGGACCAGATGTGACGATCCTTTAAATGCAAGTAAAGCTGGAGAAACAGGAGCTCATGACTTCAACTCAACACATTTCAGAATAGCAGAAAAGCCACAGGAAAAGCCTAGATCTACAGTGTAGATAATACCAACTTGGTATTGGCTGCTAAAAAAGCAAGAAGCTCAGCAGCCCTAGTTAAACAACAACAGCTGGGTTAGAATGGAACATGACACTGCCCGGTTTGAACACAGAATCCAGTAACTGCCTTGGGTTGAAATGAAGAACAGTGGGTCGTGTGTTCGATAGTCTCAAAAAAGAAATCTGAGACACAGTTAGTAAGGGTAAGGTTTAGGAATCCTATACCCTAACCTTAATCCTTGCCCTAATGACATCAAAAGAACATGACCCACTATTTTTCATTCTGCTCTGACCAATCTGTACGAAGTGTTACAAGTGGTGATGAGATGAGTCAAATGTGAAATTGCTGAAACAAATGGTTGATGATGATGAATGATAGCAATGAAGATACCTGACCTGGAAGAGAACAAAACAATGTAGAGGTATTCTATCAATGTAGGGGGTCAGAGGTCACTGGTGCTAAATTTACAACTGTACATGATGAATTGATATGAAATATTCTCAACTGTGGCCCAGCCAGAGGTTGACTCAACAAGTGATGCCTCACAAGGTGCTGGCTGAGGCTGAAGTTTAGCACATGTCTCACATGGTGCTAGCTGAGGCTGAAGTTTAGCACATGCCTCACACTAGGGTTGCTGAGCTCATCACTCTTTCATGGCCAATGCCAAGTTGAAGAATTAGCATGTGTCCTGTAGCTGATGCGTGGTATCGTATAAAGAATTTGTGAATGTTTATGAGTTCAGCAGTAGCTTTCTTCTTTCTGTGGAGAGTCCTGGGCAAGTGAGCAGCACATGCTTAACTGTCTTAATTGGATGTGTACAGCTGAGGCAATTAGGCTCACGTGAGAGGTTTAATATAAGTGCTTGTTGCATCTGGTGTGTTTGTTTTTAGTTGAACGAATGTGCTCTGTTCCATGCATCATAGGTTGATGATGATGATGTCATTTTTGTTGGGGTGTCTCATTCAATGGCACGTCTGGTAAACCCTTTTGCCCTTCGGTTCAGCCATTCCTGTTTGAATTCGTTTTGGAGTATTACTTTAGCTGTCTGCATGTTGGCTGTAGTGTTTGAACCATGCAGGTTCTTAGTTTTGCTTGTCCGTCTGCCTTTAGCTGAGCCTGCAGTTTAGGTGTCCCATTAGTTGAAGAGTTTGCTGCATACACAGCTGGTATTTATGCTACACATAAAAGCTTGTAAGGCTCCAAGGTACTGGCTTTATTGCTGGCTACAAATGTCAACTTTTCATTTAATCATAGTTTCTCTTAACTGTTGCATGTCTCGTGGTCAGTATCAAGTTAACATTCCTTGTTACGCTGCTTCATGAAGACAGTGCTGTTCATTCTAACTTCTCCACAAATCGCTTCAGCAGATAATGGTTTGTTATTACATTGTGTAAACTCTGAGTTTCGAAGCTGGGCTAGTCTCTGTAGAAAAAGTAGGTTAAGTCTTTCTTCGGGTTATTTTAATGCCAGGAGAACTGTCTGTTGCTTTATCTTTGCATTCTTAACCACCTGTCTTCTGGGACTACGGTGATTTATTATCAAAGTCTGCTGGAACTCTGCTCTCATAGATTTCATTAAATCTAATTGTTCCCCTAATGCTTTAATGCCCAAGAAGAGAAGATGCTACTGGGGCATTAGAAATACCAGAAACTACTGGAACTTTCTTGCCTTGAGCAATTTTTCTTCTCATGGCACCCTGAGCTTTATTTAGAGCTGCCTGTTGTGTTTCTCCAACAGAGGAAACCTCCAACTTAGATTTACTCTTAGCTTGACTCTTTGACTGTTTCTTCTTGGGTGGTTCCTCTTTGGAAGAATCACGAGGTTTATTTGTTTCTTTACCTGGCATGAGAAGTTTCACTAACTTTTTAGGTACCGCTCCTGGTTTACTAACCTTTGTTGAAAGTGAGAGATTGGAACTCATGTTGTTTGGCCTACTAACAGCTGTTCGTACTGAAGACTGGCCAGTGTGATCTGAAACATTCGATACAGATCTTCCTTGGTTGATACTTGCTGCAAATGATATTTCAGGAAAATCAGTGGCTTCTACTTTACTGTGGTCATGGCTGTGCTGCGATGATACAGTGGACGACAACATCGATGTAATGGTTGAAGACGAAGATGGGTAGTTTCTCTCCTTGCCGACTATACCTGAACTGACAGTTAAATGAGGCTGAGATGCACTAATTTTGTTCAAAGATAATAAAGACTCGGCTGCTGAGGCCAGACCAGCACCAATACTTTCTGGTAAAACTGTGTCACAGCAAGAGATAAGTGAACTACCACCATCACTCCTTCCTAAAATTAAATCTCTCTCTACAGAAAATGCTGAAATTCCATTCTTTGAAACTCCATCAGGCCTAAAGTAACTGGTACTTTTGAGGTCAGCTTTCTTGTCTCCTGATTTCATCTTGGTAGTTGCTGACAATAGCACTCTATGTGACTCTTTTTTGTTGCAGCTGCCACTGACAGACAATACGCCTGATACCAGACTGCATGGTTTCTTACGTGGAACTGGAGATAGTCGTGAGGAACTAAATGTTTTGACAGCATCCTTCTCTATGGAGTGTTCTGCAAAGAAAAATCATAACATTTTTTTTACTATTTTATTAATTACTGAAAGAGATCCCCACCTCTCAATCTCATACCTGTCAAGTTGTAAGTTTCTACCATACAATACATGTTTTTTTAAATACTTTTAGCAGTGTATGCGCTTATAAAGGTCGTTGTACGGATCTTCTCAGAAAAAAATTGAAAAAAAATTTGCTAATTTTTATTTTTGTAACAAAAACAAAAAAAATTTCTAACCTATGTTTTTTTTGTAACCATTTTCTTTTAAATCACGGGATTTCTCGGCATCTGTTTTTAAAACGAGGTCTCTCCCAGCAACCTATCAAATCCTGTTATACCCAACGATTCGGCAGTAAGTTTGAAAATGTTGGGCTCTCAGCTTGACAAGACATATTTGTAAAGTTATCTGTTATCAACAACACTTGCGACCACTCCTAGACGGCATTTAAAAAAAGAAAGCTAAGCATTTGATATTGTGCTTATAACGTGGTTAAATATTGCTGTTGTTTTGCTTTGTTGCATTTTTTTATTGCTCTCTTAATCTTTCCAGTTATATCTTGCCCTTTTACGATATATCTCCAATAAATTAATGTCCGATAAAATAATATTTGGAGTACATAACTAGAAAATTTTTTTATCTGCATAGGCCTTAGCTTTTCTATTTCTAGGGTCAATCGGGCAAAAATAAGGGACAGTGGATCATGTTCTTAGACGTCATACAAAGAAGCTGCCAATTAGGTTAGGATTACAGATAGGTTTAGGATTACGGTTAGCTTTAGGATTCCTAAACCTAATCCTTATCCCTTTTTACCGCACTTCTGAATTCTTTTTTAAGGCTGTATCAAACAATTGGCCCACTGTCCTTCATTTCAACAGTAAATTCATTCAGTACTTTATATTAGCGGTCGAGATTTGTGGCTTTTTTTTCTTCTTCACCAAAATGGAATTCTATTACCACTGGCGTACAAACTTTTAATAATAATTTTGTAAATTTCTGTTAGGCTTTTCCCCCTCCTACGACCATTAGGGCTATCTGAAATAATTCATCCATCAAATAATGGTTGATCCTAATGCAAAGAAATGAAATCTCATAGATTGGGTCAGAGGCCATGGTAGTAGCCATAGTATGTTATGCAAAGAATTAATTCCTTAATTTAAAAACTAGCATAATAAATACCTTTTGTTCATTGGAATAATGGTGGGGCTGTGTGCATTCTCAGAGCACATCAATTTACAACTACAAGGATATTTTTGCTTTTAAACATGGCAGTGTTTTATCTTCATTTTTATTACATTACTATATATAGGGACTATGTATGTCATCACCACTGTTATGGTTATAATCTGACATCTGTTATAAAGTTATTGATTTTCTGGTGCATTTTACAAAACTAACACTAACATCACCATGTTATGAATGCTGTGATAACTTTAAGGGATATAAAACACATTTTAAATTATTTTCACTCACAGCATTTCTAGTACACACAAAGAACAGCATGGGACTTTATTAGTTTGTTTTATATTGCACTATTTCAAATGTTAATTAATTAGTATATGTCATTTTAAAAACAGTATTGCATATATGTTAATATACATTTTTGAGTAAGGTTTTTTGGGTGTTTATACTGGTTTTTACAGCTTTTTACTGGTCTGGCGTACAGGTTCTTATCTCAGGAGGTTGACAGGTATGCAATCTATGCTTTCTCAATTAGAAAAACTCAAAAGTTTACAGTCAAACATCACCTTCTTTTTTTAAAAATATATGTTTGTATGAAACAAAATGAATTAAAGTAATTTATTTTTATATTTTTCTTTGTGTGTGTGCATGTGGGTCACCTTATCTTTTCATACTCCTCATGGACGATGTCATCAGGGCATGTAAGGAGAGGACAGGAAAGTATTCAGTGGGGTACTGGAAGATGAGACAGGTCTGTATTTCAGAGCTGGCTTTTGCTGATGATGTTGCCCTGATTGCTAAATCAGAGGCACATCTTCAATCCAACCTGCAAGTCTGGAAGGATGAGCTGGAGAGGAGAGGGATAATCATAAGCAGCTCAAAAACAAAAACCATGGTGATATCACGAGAGGAAAGAAGACATCAGATTAAGCTGGGAGAACAGGTCCTGGAGCAGGTCGACCACTTTAAATACCTTGGAGCTGTCACAGACCGGAAGGTTGTCATCAAAGAAGAGTTGGCTACCCGAAGAGCAGCAGCTGGGAGACTTTCAAGCCATAAATCGAGGATTCCTCAGCAAAAGAGAAGTTGGTAAGACGACGAAGATGGCTGAATACTGCTCCACCAATGTCCCAGTCTTGACATATGGATGCGAGTCATAGGCAATGACTACAACCCACAAAAGCCAGATCCAAACCTCAGAAATGAGGTATCTGAGGAAGGTGGTTGAAGTAACAAGAAGATACATGGTCCGCAACCAGACGATATGTCAAGGCCTAAAAACCCAACCCCTGCAGACCCAAGAAGAACAGTTCCAACTATGATGGTTTGGCCATGTCTGCAGAATGGGAGAAGATCGGCTACCACGACAAGCATGGGAAACTAAGAGCCAGGGATCCAGACCTCCAGGACGACCCAAAGTCCGCTGTGAGGACAACATTAGACAATCTTTGAAAGACCGAGGACTAGAATAGAACCAAGCCAGGAGGAAGACAGCCGATAGAATAGTATGGCGCTCTCTCTTACAAACCTCTACACCTCACGGTAGAAGAGGAACGAATAAGTAAGTAAGTAAGTGTGCGTGTGGTATATTGGCTAGAAATAAAATCCATGTCGCAACATCTTAATTATGTCTTGATTGGTTTACTGATTAATGTAAGGAAAAATGGAAGATGTGAACATTAAGTTCACCTTCAAGGTAGGTGCGAGAGCAAAAAATTCCTGAATATGATAACAAACAGCCCAGTATAGTTCCCGGGGGTCTCTGAAGAGACAAAGAGAAAATAGAACTACCATTTCTTAGGCATGTTGTACAAGGTGATTATTATTGAGATGTTGTACAAGGTGATTATTATGAGATTGTGTACGGCGCTGGCAGCCTCACTGTGAAAGACAAACTTAAAAAACCACTGCTGCAAAAAACATGTGAATGTTTGATTAAGGCTTCCTGCAAGGAGACCAGCCACAAGGTGGTGGTTGTATGCTCCCTAAGGATCAACATGATGACGATAGTGAAGTCTCGACCTCTTCACTCCCTTAAGACTACCTACCTTTGGGAGCCGCGCTGGTGTAATGGTTACCACATTGCGCTGGTGATCAGGTGTTCAAGGTTCAAGCCCGGGCGCAGGCATCTGAAGATGTGTCATCGACCGGAATTTTGACTGAATAACCTGAACGGCTCCTGAGATAAACCCTCTGTGGATGGGAAGGAGCAAAGCTCCTGACCGGGTTGGAAGGAAAGTCCACAGGCTCCCCAGCCTCACAATGACATATCATTGGGCCGAAGGGCTGAAAGCCCAAATGCCACTGGTAAAAAAAAAAAAAAAAGACTACCTTTATCTTTTTTATAACACGCACCTAACAAGAAAATGTCGGGTGATTTTTCACATGATCACATTCATTCTTATCTCAAACTGCCAGACTTCAAATAATAATGAACAGGGTCAGAGTTTGGAGACCCTGATAAACCTCAGATTGGAGTGGTCACACTGTGATGTTTACAGACTCACTGCCCACAAGAAGTCTGTTTTCATTACAGCTAATCCTGCACTCTTCTAAGCCTCTGTCTTCTTCACTGTTTACTCTCATATAACCACATCAAACTCCGCCAATGCCGGTCCCAAGCCCGGATGAAAAAGGAGGAGGGCGGCCTGCATGGAGGCCGCCCCTCCACCATGCAAAGGCACAACAGGCCAATCACCTGTTTGCTTTAAATCACGATTACTAGCAACACAAGAGAGAAAACCGGACGGATTCTAAAGGCGACGAACTGGAACGGACTACGGACTACGACTTATGGAACTTGGAACACAAGAAGTATAAATGGGAAGGAAGAGGAGCTGGTGGAAGAGATGAGGAAAGCAAAACTAGAAATCCTGGCTATAACGGAAAAAAAAAAAAGGGACAAGGAGTCATGGATCTCGATGGCAACACGCTGCTCTACAGTGGTGTACCCATGTCTGAAAGAGCTAAAGGGGGCGTGGGTTGCATTGTGGCAGAAAATCAAAAAGATAGTATCAAGGGATGGAACTTTGTCTCGGAGCGCATTATGGTTGTTAAACTAAAAGAAGGAGAAACCATAGTCAACCTGGTCATAGTGTATGGGCCAAATGATGATGAGAGAGCAGAGGTCAAGGAGGAATTCTTCGAGCTGCTTCAAAGGACAGTGGATGACTGCCTAGATGAAGTTATCATGCTCGGAGATTTTAATGCCAGAGTTGGAAATGACCATGCTAGATGGGGTGGAGTTATCGGAAGATATGGAGAAGATACTCTCAATAACAATGGAAAGCGACTCCTTAGATTCTGCAGTGAGCAGAATCTGATCATTACCAACACAAAGTTCCCCCATAAGCGCATACATGCATACACTAGATGTGAACCAACAAAGAATGAGAAGTCAGTGATCGACTATGCCATTGTTCGGAGAAGCTCATTCAAATATGTCCGAGATGCTAGAGTCTGGAGGGGGCCAGAGATTGGAAGTGATCACTACCTGCTAACAATCAAAAGAACAACTGAAAGAGTTGCTCAGCCTAGGAACTGCCCAACATCACACAAGAAACCAAGTAAACGAGCAGGAGAAATGAGCATTAGGACCTACAAGCTGAGAGAGCCAGAAATTAAGACCAGATATCAGGGGCTTATTGCTGCAGCGGTGAGCAACACAGAAGAACGACCTGATGACTTGGAAACCCTCTGGATTAAATTCAAGGATATCATAAAGACAGCTGCTGCAGAAGCATGCGGTGAAGTCCGACTTGGGAACAAGAGAAAGAGGACACCTTGGTGGACAGAGGAAGTCAAAGAGAAAATAAGAGAGAAGAAAATGGCATGTAAACAATACTTAGGAGCTAAAAACACAACAGGACAAATGGAAAATATAGAGAATATGTGACACTCAGAACAGAAGCAAAGAATAAAGTGCTAGCAGCAAAACAGAAGTCCTGGGAAGAATTTGGAGAAAAGCTAGAAAAAGATGCACAAGAAAACCAGAAATTGTTCTATAAGACCCTAAAGAACATGAGGAAGGAAAAACAATGCCCTCTCAAATTTATAAAGGACAAGCAAGGCAAATTGCTTACTGCCCCAAAGGAAGTAATGGGAAGATGGAAAGAATATTTCTCAGAACTCCTGGATGGTGAGCATGGTGAAGCATCAGAAATGATAAACACTAGCACAGAAGAGAAAACCAATGATGGTGAAGATGACATAAAGATGGAAGAACTGAAGGCAGCACTGGAGAAAATCAAGATGGGCAAAGCAGCAGGGCATGATGGTATAACACCAGAAATGGTTAAGTTCATGGGAGCATCAGGCGACCTATTACTCTTAAGGGTTTTACAGGCAGCATGGTACAACAAGACAATACCAAAGGATTGGGAGATTGCCATCATAACACCAATTTTCAAAAAGGGTGACAATCGACAGTGTGGAAACCATAGAGGCATATCCCTTCTCAGTGTCCCTGGTAAAATCTACTCTAGAATCCTAGAGCAGAGACTCTGACGCCTAGCTGAGCCACAATTGGATGAGGTCCAGTGCGGATTCCGAGCAAACCGAAGTACTCAAGACCTAATCTTCACACTCAGACAGCTGAGTGAAAAGGCCCTTGAGTATAAGAGTGAGATGCATCTTTGTTTCATAGATCTGGAAAAGGCGTTTGACAGGGTTCCCTGGAGCAAACTTTGGGACTGTTTGGCAAGGAAGAATATTCCAGCACCTCTGATTCATGCTATACAGAGCTTCTACAAGTCTTGCAGAAATTATGTGAGGACAGCAAACCATAAGTCGGAAGAGTTCAGGACCACCACTGGTGTAAGACAAGGTGATATCCTATCACCTTACCTCTTCATACTCCTTATGGACGATGTCATCAAGGCATGTAAGGAGAGAACAAGAAAGTATCCAGTGGGGTACTGGAAGATGAGACAGGTCTATATTTCGGAGCTGGCATTTGCTGATGATGTTGCCCTGATTGCTAAATCAGAGGCACATCTCCAATCCAACCTGCAAGTCTGGAAGGAAGAGCTGGAGAAGAGAGGGATGGTCATAAGCAGCTCTAAAACAAAATCCATGGTGATATCACGAGAAGAAAGAAAACATCAGATTAAGTTGGGAGAACAGGTCCTGGAGCAGGTCGACCACTTTAAATATCTCGGAGCTATTATAGACCGAAAGGGAGGCATCAAAGAAGAGTTGGCCACTCGAAAAGCAGCGGCTGGGAGACTTTTTCAGGCCATAAATCGTGGATTCCTCAGCAAGAAAGAGGTTGGTAAGAAAACGAAGATGGCTGTATACCGCTCCACCTATGTCCCAGTCTTGACATATGGATACGAGTCGTGGGCAATGACTACAACCCACAAAAGCCAGATCCAAACCTCAGAAATGAGGTATCTGAGGAAAGTGGTTGAAGTAACAAGAAGAGACATGGTCCGCAACCAGACGATCCGTCAAGGCCTAAAATCCCATCCGCTGCAGACCCAAATAGAACAGTCCCAACTAAGATGGTTTGGCCATGTCTGCAGAATGGGAGAAGATCGGCTACCACGACAAGCATGGGAAACAAAGAGCCAGGGATCCAGACCTCCAGAACGACCCAGAGTCCGTTGGGAGGACAACATTAGACAATCTTTGAAGGACCGAGGACTAGAATGGAACCAGGCCAGGAAGAAGACAGCTGATAGAATGGTCTGGCGCTCTCTCTTCCAAACCTCTACACCTCACGGTAGAAGGGGAACGACTAAGTAAGTAAGTAAGTATAACCACATCAGTTTTTATGAGAATTAGCAGTCTCAGGCTTCTCTCAATGCTTTCATATGCAGTTAGTGACCCATAGTTTTGAGCTTGCATCAGGGTCACCGAACCAGAGCTGACCAAGACCCTACTCCACCTCCAAGTGGTGGTCCTGGAAACAGGCTGCATCACTGCAGTCTGGCTGAGTGAGTAGGGATCAACGAAAGATGGCTAACCCGGTCCCAAAAATGACGTGCTGAACTCGGATGTGTCGGCCGAAAGGCCCAAATATCGCAGCTTCGCTGTAAACGGACACAACGCAACCAACGTCCTTTTCAGGACGAACGAGGAAGAAGCAGAAGATATAATCACACTTATTTTTATGAGAATTAGTAGTGTCTCAGGCTTTTCTCATATAACCACATCTATTTTCCTCATAAAGTTAGCAGATTGTCTAAGGCTTCTCTCATCGCCATGCACAGACTCCCTAAAAGGGGTTGGTGAAGGACATGCTATCAATCTGCACCTCTCATGGAGCCAACATTCTTGGAGGACATGTTCTGCTGCTTGCTTGTCTTCCTTTTTTTAATTTTCTGTCATCCAGGCCACGGACAATTACTATTACAAGAAATCTTCAAGTTCTCTTAAGACTTTGATCGTTGCTCTTATATTTTTTCTACCAGCAAACTACAAACTTAACAACTACAATGCACTAAAGTCAGCTTAAACATCAAAAATGAGATACCTGAGGAAGGTGATCCAGGTAATAAGAATAGACAAGGTCCACAGCTAGATGTTACGTAAAGGCCTTGAAACCTAGCCCCTGCAGACCTGAGAGGAACAGTCCCAGTGATGGTTTGGCTATGTCTGCCAGAATGGGAGAAAACTGTCTATCGTGACAAATATGGGAAATCAAGACCTCCAGGATGACCCAGAGTTTGCTGAGAGGACATTATCTGAAGGATGGAGAAGTGAACTGGAACCCCCAGGTAGAAGGGGAACAACTAACTAAGTAAGTAAGTAAAGTAAGTAAAGTAAAGTAAAGTAAGTAAGGTAAGTAAGTAAGGTAAGTAAGTAAGGTAGGTAAGTAAGGTAGGTAAGTAAGTAAGGTAAGTAAGTAAGGTAAGTTAAGTAAGGTAAGTAAGTAAGGTAAGTAAGTTAAGTAAAGTAAAAAGTAAAGTAAAGTAAAAAGTAAAGTAAAGTAAGTAAGGTAAGGTAAGGTACGGTAAGGTAAAGTAAGGTAAGGTAAGTAAGTAAGTGAGTAAGTAGCATACAAACGTGTATCCAGCTCAAAAACTCCAATATTCAAACTCTTACCTAGAACCGAGATTTGAGTACATACCTTCTTCAAGAACCGAAATCCGAGTGATGCAGTGTTTCCTAGCTTTACGTTTTCGGCTTCCCGTGACCGGTTCTGTAGGCTTGTCTTTCTTGGGTAAAGGAATATGGAGCGTGGGGCATCCTGACCCAATTATTTCCACTGGAAGTAAGAACATTCAGAATGTTACTGATATTATTATCATAAGTAAGAACATTCAGAATGTTACTGATATTATTATCATAAGTAAGAACATTCAGATTGTTACTGATATTATTATCATAAGTAAGAATATTCAGAATGTTACTGATATTATTATCATAAGTAAGAACATTCAGAATGTTACTGATATTATTATCATACTGGGGAGTGAGGAGTCGTGCACATGACCCCTCCTCCCATAATTTCAATAACCTAATTCTAAAGCCTCAATCGGTGTGTAACTTACCTTTTACCGTTTACACTTATATTTACAAGTAATAGTTTATTGTTTTATTACGACACACACATGTATACTCACAAGTGGTAGTTTAATTTTGTATGATACAAAGAAGCTACCAAAGAAATCAAAGATAAAGTGATTAAAAATTATTAGGGAACTGACAAGAAGAACCAGGTAAACCCCAGCAGAAAAAAAGGTAAAGAAAACATGCTGGTGTTGAAGAGGACACATGCTAAGGACAACAGCTTATAGTATTACAAGGCAGTCCTTGTTCTGGAATCATCATCATCATCATCATCATCATCATCATCATCACCACCCTTCAGCTTCCCAAGAAACATAGGCCTTCAACAAACTTATGCCAAGTCTTCCTGTCACATGACCATTAGCTCAAGGTTTTTCTTTGTTTTCTTCATCCCCTTCATGTTGTCTCCTGTTCTCTTTTCTGTGTGTTCTTTGGTCTTCCTGTACTGAAGGATTCTGGGAATTCCAGAACAAGGATTGCCTTGTAATGCTATCACCAGGTCCTTAATGTGTGACTTATCCATATCCAGCATCTTCTTCTCATCACTTCTTCCACTGACACTTGTCTGGTTCTTGTCATCAGTTCTACATTAGTGATCTTGTCATCAGTTCTACATTAGTGATCTTGTCATCAGTTCTACATTAGTGATCTTGTCATCAGTTCCACATTAGTGATCTTGTCATCAGTTCCACATTAGTGATCTTGTCATCAGTTCTACATTAGTGATCTTGTCATCAGTTCTACATTAGTGATCTTGTCATCAGTTCTACATTAGTGATCTTGTCATCAGTTCCACATTAGTGATCTTGTCATCAGTTCCACATTAGTGATCTTGTCATCAGTTCCACATTAGTGATCTTGTCATCAGTTCCACATTAGTGATCTTGTCATCAGTTCCACATTAGTGATCTTGTCATCAGTTCCACATTAGTGATCTTGTCATCAGTTCCACATTAGTGATCTTGTCATCAGTTCCACATTAGTGATCTTGTCATCAGTTCCACATTAGTGATCTTGTCATCAGTTCCACATTAGTGATCTTGTCATCAGTTCCACATTAGTGATCTTGTCATCAGTTCCACATTAGTGATCTTGTCATCAGTTCCACATTAGTGATCTTGTCATCAGTTCCACAGTAGTGATCTTGTCATCAGTTCCACAGTAGTGATCTTGTCATCAGTTCCACAGTAGTGATCTTGTCATCAGTTCTACATTAGTGATCTTGTCATCAGTTCCACATTAGTGATCTTGTCATCAGTTCCACATTAGTGATCTTGTCATCAGTTCCACATTAGTGATCTTGTCATCAGTTCCACATTAGTGATCTTGTCATCAGTTCCACATTAGTGATCTTGTCATCAGTTCCACATTAGTGATCTTGTCTTCAGTTCCACATTAGTGATCTTGTCATCAGTTCCACATTAGTGATCTTGTCATCAGTTCCACATTAGTGATCTTGTCATCAGTTCCACATCAGTGATCTTGTCATCAGTTCCACATTAGTGATCTTGTCATCAGTTCCACATTAGTGATCTTGTCATCAGTTCCACATTAGTGATCTTGTCATCAGTTCCACATTAGTGATCTTGTCATCAGTTCCACATTAGTGATCTTGTCATCAGTTCCACATTAGTGATCTTGTCATCAGTTCTACATTAGTGATCTTGTCATCAGTTCTACATTAGTGATCTTGTCATCAGTTCTACATTAGTGATCTTGTCATCAGTTCTACATTAGTGATCTTGTCATCAGTTCAACATTAGTGATCTTGTCATCAGTTCCACATTAGTGATCTTGTCATCAGTTCCACATTAGTGATCTTGTCATCAGTTCCACATTAGTGATCTTGTCATCAGTTCCACATTAGTGATCTTGTCATCAGTTCCACATTAATGATCTTGTCATCAGTTCCACATTAGTGATCTTGTCATCAGTTCCACATTAGTGATCTTGTCATCAGTTCCACATTAGTGATCTTGTCATCAGTTCCACATTAGTGATCTTGTCATCAGTTCCACATTAATGATCTTGTCATCAGTTCCACATTAGTGATCTTGTCATCAGTTCCACATTAGTGATCTTGTCATCAGTTCCACATTAGTGATCTTGTCATCAGTTCCACATTAATGATCTTGTCATCAGTTCCACATTAGTGATCTTGTCATCAGTTCCACATTAGTGATCTTGTCATCAGTTCCACATTAGTGATCTTGTCATCAGTTCCACATTAGTGATCTTGTCATCAGTTCCACATTAGTGATCTTGTCATCAGTTCCACATTAGTGATCTTGTCATCAGTTCCACATTAGTGATCTTGTCATCAGTTCCACATTAGTGATCTTGTCATCAGTTCCACATTAGTGATCTTGTCATCAGTTCCACATTAGTGATCTTGTCATCAGTTCCACATTAGTGATCTTGTCATCAGTTCCACATTAGTGATCTTGTCATCAGTTCCACATTAGTGATCTTGTCATCAGTTCCACATTAGTGATCTTGTCATCAGTTCCACATTAGTGATCTTGTCATCAGTTCCACATTAGTGATCTTGTCATCAGTTCCACATTAGTGATCTTGTCATCAGTTCCACATTAGTGATCTTGTCATCAGTTCCACATTAGTGATCTTGTCATCAGTTCCACATTAGTGATCTTGTCATCAGTTCCACATTAGTGATCTTGTCATCAGTTCCACATTAGTGATCTTGTCATCAGTTCCACATTAGTGATCTTGTCATCAGTTCCACATTAGTGATCTTGTCATCAGTTCCACATTTGTGATCTTGTCATCAGTTCCACATTTGTGATCTTGTCATCAGTTCCACATTTGTGATCTTGTCATCAGTTCCACATTAGTGATCTTGTCATCAGTTCCACATTAGTGATCTTGTCATCAGTTCCACATTAGTGATCTTGTCATCAGTTCCACATTAGTGATCTTGTCATCAGTTCTACATTAGTGATCTTGTCATCAGTTCTACATTAGTGATCTTGTCATCAGTTCCACATTAGTGATCTTGTCATCAGTTCCACATTAGTGATCTTGTCATCAGTTCCACATTAGTGATCTTGTCATCAGTTCCACATTAGTGATCTTGTCATCAGTTCCACATTAGTGATCTTGTCATCAGTTCCACATTAGTGATCTTGTCATCAGTTCCACATTAGTGATCTTGTCATCAGTTCCACATTAGTGATCTTGTCATCAGTTCCACATTAGTGATCTTGTCATCAGTTCCACATTAGTGATCTTGTCATCAGTTCCACATTAGTGATCTTGTCATCAGTTCCACATTAGTGATCTTGTCATCAGTTCCACATTAGTGATCTTGTCATCAGTTCCACATTAGTGATCTTGTCATCAGTTCCACATTAGTGATCTTGTCATCAGTTCCACATTAGTGATCTTGTCATCAGTTCCACATTAGTGATCTTGTCATCAGTTCTACATTAGTGATCTTGTCATCAGTTCCACATTAGTGATCTTGTCATCAGTTCCACATTAGTGATCTTGTCATCAGTTCCACATTAGTGATCTTGTCAGCAGTTCCACATTAGTGATCTTGTCATCAGTTCCACATTAGTGATCTTGTCATCAGTTCTACATTAGTGATCTTGTCATCAGTTCTACATTACTGATCTTGTCATCAGTTCCACATTAGTGATCTTGTCATCAGTTCCACATTAGTGATCTTGTCATCAGTACCACATTAGTGATCTTGTCATCAGTTCCACATTAGTGATCTTGTCATCAGTTCCACATTAGTGATCTTGTCATCAGTTCCACATTAGTGATCTTGTCATCAGTTCCACATTAGTGATCTTGTCATCAGTTCCACATTAGTGATCTTGTCATCAGTTCCACATTAGTGATCTTGTCATCAGTTCCACGTTAGTGATCTTGTCATCAGTTCTACATTAGTGATCTTGTTATCAGTTCCACATTAGTGATCTTGTCATCAGTTCCACATTTGTGATCTTGTCATCAGTTCCACATTAGTGATCTTGTCATCAGTTCCACATTAGTGATCTTGTCATCAGTTCCACATTTGTGATCTTGTCATACCACTTCAATCCTTCTATTCTACACAAGCACCCATTTATGAATGTCTGTAGCGTTATGGTTGGTGTGTTGTTCTGGAATCCCCGGAGTAAAAGGAAGAGAGAGACCGAAAAAAACACACAAGAAAGGAAATTGATACAGATATGGAAGGGATAAACATGGAGAAAACTGTGAATGAATGGTACAGGACCAGAAAACTTGGCGCAATATTGTTGAAGGTCTGTGCTTCACAGGTTCCTGCAGGGTCAGAAATGATGAAGTATTTAGGACAGCAAAGTATGTAACACTAACCTTCAAACGTCGGTGCCAAACAACCAGATGGTGAAACTGTTGCATAACAGACTTCCCGAGATGACTGTGACAAGTTGGTGGTGACATCAAAACTGCTCCTCCTGTGACGTGATGCCATCACTACAGTCTCACTGTCACGGTGACGTCGTGGCATTTTTTTCTTATGTGCCTGATCCAGGGAACACGTGGATAAAGACTTGATTTCTTTCTCCTGGTCCAAGTTTCTGCATGAGAAAGAATGTTGGTTCTTGGTATTTGTTGTTGTTGTTTAACTAGGACTGCTGAGCTTCTCGCTCTTTAGCAGCCAATACTAAGATGAAGAATCCTTGGTATTATCTACACTGTAGATCTAGGCTTTTCCTGTGGCTATTCTGCCATTTTGAAATGTGTTGAGTTGAGGTCATGAGCTCGTTTCTACAGCTTGGCTTGCATTTATAGGATTGTCACATCTTTTCCCAAGCTAGGAGTAAGAAGTGAGTGGCATACTGTGCATTCTCTGCCATCCAAGGGGGCTCTCCAACTATGCAGAGCTAAAATACTGTGCTCTGGTTCTGGGCTCTCCCAAGGAATTGTCACGTCCTGCACAGAGCCACTTCTCAGCTTCCCCTGCCTATCACTGGGTCCATAGTGAGATCCTTCTGCATGCAGTCAACCAAGTCAAAGCCAAAGAATTATGCCTGGGGCTCAAGGGACTTCTCCAAGCTTAGTGTGCAATGCTGGGTTCTCAACAAGTTTCACCACAGGGGGAATCCCTGGAAGTGTGTGGATAATTTCAAGAGTCAATGATGATGTAATTAGCCTCACAGACATATGTTCACTTCCACATACATATATTGTAGCATTGTGCATAGCTGGTGGTCATATAAGGATGACTCCAGAGATGCCGCCATGCATGGTTCTTGGTATACCTACACATATTAGCATCTGGTCTCTTCAGTGTCTTTTTTTTTTAAAAATTATGAACCCGCTAATGACAAAGGATAAAAAGAGGAGCTTTCATTGCGGGGGAACATACAGAAATGAAAAGAAATCTCATGTCCAACACAAAAATCAGAATAGTTCATTCAAATGTCAAGTCAGTCCTATTGTATGGACCTGAAACATGGAGAACAAGAAAGAAAAAAGAACAACCAAGAAGTAAGACTTCCATAAATGGGCGCTTGCATAGAAAAAGATTGAAATGATACAACAAGGTCACCAATGTGGAACTGAAGACAACAACCAGAGAAATGCCAGTGAAGCAAGAGATGAGAGGAAGATGATGGCGATGAAAAGGACACAAACTAAAGAAAACCATTGATAGCATTACTAAGCAGTCTTTTTCAAGAATATCCAGGGTAGGAGTGGTGGAGGCAAAACAAAAAACACACAAAGAGAATTGGAGATGGACATGTACATATGTATGTTAAACTCTAGAATTGATTTCCTGTCATACTGACAAGGGCTGATGGGAATGTTTGCAGCTTTCTACAGCCAAGTACAAAATACAGGCACATGGTACAGTTATAGTTTCTTGATGAAGGAAAATGCTGAAAGCAGCTGAACAAGAAGATGGCAGTGCTATAATTAGAATGGTATATCAGAGTGTAACATCAAGGCAAGAAACAAAAAATGTTGCGGATTCGTTAGTCGCTCTTCAATGTGATGAGGGCACGTAATCTAATCTGCGTGCGTTAAGAAAAAATATGTGTACTGAGTAAAACTGTTGTACTCTATACTCCAATGCAACTTATAACATTGGTAGTTTTCTTTCACAATCTTGCAATGGATATAAAGTATACACACTTTGCATGCATAAACATATGAACCATAGCATATTAAACTAAAGCTTTAGAATATTTTATGCATACCTAAAAGTGAATTTTTTCTCTACAGAACAGGCTGCCGCTGAAGAACAAGCAATGTTATCTAGAACAGCTGGTCTTTCAGATGGCACAACCCTTTCACTGGCTGAGTCTTTCATGTTCCTTTTAGCTTCCACTTTGTGAAATTCGTCCCTGCTTCTGTAAACAAAAATTTCAATTTGTAGACCAATTAACAAAGTCAACAGATTTCAACTTTTTGTCTCTAAAATAATTTAAAAATTCAACAGCAGTTTCCAAAGTCTTCACTCTAAATTAATTTACAAAGTCAATAGCTGTTTCCAAACTCCTGGCTCTAAAGCATTTTTTTTAAAAATCAACTGCAGCTCCTGAACTCTTGGCTCTAAAATAATCAACAAAGTCAACTGTAGTTCCAAAACTCTTGGCTGTAAAATAATCAACAAAATCAACTGTAGCTCCAAAACTCTTGGCTCTAAAATAATCAACAAAGTCAACTGTAGTTCCAAAACTCTTGGCTGTAAAATAATCAACAAAATCAACTGTAGCTCCAAAACTCTTGGCTCTAAAATAATCAACAAAGTCAACTGTAGCTCCAAAACTCTTGGCTGTAAAATAATCAACAACATCAACTGTAGCTCCTAAATTCCTGGCTCTAAAATAATCAACAAAGTCAACTGTAGCTCCAGAATCCCTGGCTTTATACTAAAATACTGAAATCAACAACAGTTCCCAGGCTCTTAAATACTGAAAGTCTTCAAAATTGGTATTCATCAAATTAATAAGGCAACAAAAAACAAGAGATCAACAACAAAAAACAAGAGATCAACAACAAAAAACAAGAGATCAACAACAAAAAACAAGAGATCAACAACAAAAAACAAGAGATCAACAACAAAAAACAAGAGATCAACAACAAAAAACAAGAGATCAACAACAAAAAACAAGAGATCAACAACAAAAAACAAGAGATCAACAACAAAAAACAAGAGATCAACAACAAAAAACAAGAGATCAACAACAAAAAAACAAGAGATCAACAACAAAAAACAAGAGATCAACAACAAAAAAAAAAAGATCAACAACAAAAAACATTAGATCAACAACAAAAAACATGAGATCAACAACAAAAAACAAGAGATCAACAACAAAAAACATGAGATCAACAACAAAAAACAAGAGATCAACAACAAAAAACAAGAGATCAACAACAAAAAACATGAGATCAACAACAAAAAACAAGAGATCAACAACAAAAAACAAGAGATCAACAACAAAAAAACAAGAGATCAACAACAAAAAACAAGAGATCAACAACAAAAAACAAGAGATCAACAACAAAAAACAAGAGATCAACAACAAAAAACAAGAGATCAAACAACAAAAAACAAGAGATCAACAACAAAAAAAAAACATGAGATCAACAACAAAAAACAAAGAGATCAACAACAAAAAACAAGAGATCAACAACAAAAAACAAGAGATCAACAACAAAAAACAAGAGATCAACAACAAAAAAAAACATGAGATCAACAACAAAAAACAAGAGAACAACAACAAAAAACAAGAGATCAACAACAAAAAAACAAGAGAACAACAACAAAAAAAATAGATCAACAAGAGATCAACAACAAAAAACAAGAGATCAACAACAAAAAACATGAGATCAACAACAAAAAACAAGAGATCAACAACAAAAAACAAGAGATCAACAACAAAAAACAAGAGATCAACAACAAAAAACAAGAGATCAACAACAAAAAACATGAGATCAACAACAAAAAAACAAGAGATCAACAACAAAAAAACAAGAGATCAACAACAAAAAACATGAGATCAACAACAAAAAACAAGAGATCAACAACAAAAAACAAAGAGATCAACAACAAAAAAACATGAGAACAACAAAAAAAAACAAGAGATCAACAAAAAAAAAAAAGAGACCAACAACAAAAAAAAAGAGACCAACAACAAAAAACAAGAGATCAACAACAAAAAAAACATGAGATCAACAACAAAAAACAAGAGATCAACAACAAAAAACAAGAGATCAACAACAAAAAACATAAGATCAACAACAAAAAACAAGAGATCAACAACAAAAAACATGAGATCAACAACAAAAAACAAGAGATCAACAACAAAAAACAAGAGATCAACAACAAAAAACATGAGATCAACAACAAAAAACAAGAGATCAACAACAAAAAACAAGAGATCAACAACAAAAAACATGAGATCAACAACAAAAAACAAGAGATCAACAACAAAAAACAAGAGATCAACAACAAAAAACAAGAGATCAACAACAAAAAACAAGAGATCAACAACAAAAAACAAGAGATCAACAACAAAAAACAAGAGATCAACAACAAAAAACAAGAGATCAACAACAAAAAACAAGAGATCAACAACAAAAAACATGAGATCAACAACAAAAAACAAGAGATCAACAACAAAAAACATGAGATCAACAACAAAAAACAAGAGATCAACAACAAAAAACAAGAGATCAACAACAAAAAACAAGAGATCAACAACAAAAAAAACAAGAGATCAACAACAAAAAACATGAGATCAACAACAAAAAACAAGAGATCAACAACAACAAAAAAACAAGAGATCAACAACAAAAAACATGAGATCAACAACAAAAAACAAGAGATCAACAACAAAAAACAAGAGATCAACAACAAAAAACATGAGATCAACAACAAAAAACAAGAGATCAACAACAAAAAAACAAGAGATCAACAACAAAAAACAAGAGATCAACAACAAAAAACAAGAGATCAACAACAACAAAAAACAAGAGATCAACAACAAAAAAACATGAGATCAACAACAAAAAACAAGAGATCAACAACAAAAAACAAGAGATCAACAACAAAAAACATGAGATCAACAACAAAAAACAAGAGATCAACAACAAAAAACAAGAGATCAACAACAAAAAACAAGAGATCAACAACAAAAAACAAGAGATCAACAACAAAAAACAAGAGATCAACAACAAAAAACAATAGATCAACAACAAAAAACAAAGATCAACAAAAAAACAAGATCAAAAAAAAAAAAACAAGAGATCAACAACAAAAAAACAAGAGATCAACAACAAAAAACAAGAGATCAACAACAAAAAACAAGAGATCAACAACAAAAAACAAGAGATCAACAACAAAAAACATGAGATCAACAACAAAAAACAAGAGATCAACAACAAAAAACAAGAGATCAACAACAAAAAACAAGAGATCAACAACAAAAAACATGAGATCAACAACAAAAAACAAGAGATCAACAACAAAAAACAAGAGATCAACAACAAAAAACAAGAGATCAACAACAAAAAACATGAGATCAACAACAAAAAACAAGAGATCAACAACAAAAAACAAGAGAGCAACCACAAAAAACATGAGATAAAAAACCAAAAACAAGAGATCAACAACAAAAAACAAGAGATCAACAACAAAAAACAAGAGATCAACAACAAAAAACATGAGATCAACAACAAAAAAAAAAGAAATCAACAACAAAAAACAAGAGATCAACAAAAAAAAACATGAAAACAACAACAAAAAACAAGAGATCAACAAACAAAAAACAAAAGATAAACAACAAAAAACATGAGATCAACAACAAAAAACAAGAGATCAACAACAAAAAACAAGAGATCAACAACAAAAAACAAGAGATCAACAACAAAAAACAAGAGATCAACAACAAAAAACATGAGATCAACAACAAAAAACAAGAGATCAACAACAAAAAACAAGAGATCAACAACAAAAAACAAGAGATCAACAACAAAAAACAAGAGATCAACAACAAAAAACAAGAGATCAACAACAAAAAACAGCCTCTACTGTTCATATAACAACAATCTAATATATCAGGATCCGTGTAGTTCCCAGGCTCTTAAATAATGAAAGTCTTCAAAATTGGTATTCAACAATTAATAAGGCAACAAAAAACAAGAGATCAACAACAAAAAACATGAGATCAACAACAAAAAACAAGAGATCAACCACAAAAAACAAGAGATCAACCACAAAAAACAAGAGATCAACAACAAAAAACAGCCTCTACTGTTCATATAACAACAATCTAATATATCAGGATCCGTGTAGTTCCCAGGCTCTTAAATACTGAAAGTCTTCAAAATTGGTATTCATCAATTAATAAGGCAACAAAAAACAAGAGATCAACAACAAAAAACAAGAGATCAACAACAAAAAACAAGAGATCAACAACAAAAAACATGAGATCAACAACAAAAAACAAGAGATCAACAACAAAAAACATGAGATCAACAACAAAAAACAAGAGATCAACAACAAAAAACATGAGACCAACAACAAAAAACAAGAGATCAACAACAAAAAACAAGAGATCAACAACAAAAAAACAAGAGATCAACAACAAAAAACAAGAGATCAACAACAAAAAACAAGAGATCAACAACAAAAAACATGAGATCAACAACAAAAAACAAGAGATCAACAACAAAAAACAAGAGATCAACAACAAAAAACAAGAGATCAACAACAAAAAACAAGAGATCAACAACAAAAAACAGCCTCTACTGTTCATATAACAACAATCTAATATATCAGGATCCGTGTAGTTCCCAGGCTCTTAAATACTGAAAGTCTTCAAAATTGGTATTCATCAATTAATAAGGCAACAAAAAACAAGAGATCAACAACAAAAAACAAGAGATCAACAACAAAAAACAAGAGATCAACAACAAAAAACAAGAGATCAACAACAAAAAACAAGAGATCAACAACAAAAAACAAGAGATCAACAACAAAAAACATGAGATCAACAACAAAAAACAAGAGATCAACAACAAAAAACAAGAGATCAACAACAAAAAACAAGAGATCAACAACAAAAAACAAGAGATCAACAACAAAAAACAGCCTCTACTGTTCATATAACAACAATCTAATATATCAGGATCCGTGTAGTTCCCAGGCTCTTAAATACTGAAAGTCTTCAAAATTGGTATTCATCAATTAATAAGGCAACAAAAAACAAGAGATCAACAACAAAAAAACAAGAGATCAACAACAAAAAACAAGAGATCAACAACAAAAAACAAGAGATCAACAACAAAAAACAAGAGATCAACAACAAAAAACAAGAGATCAACAACAAAAAACAGCCTCTAATGTTCATATAACAACAATCTAATATATCAGGATCCGTGTAGTTCCCAGGGGTCTATGAAGGGTCAAAGACAGAATAGGCCCACTGCCCCATCAGGCATGTTGTACAAGGAGACTAGTAAATGTCATCATGTACAACAAACTGCCACAGAAACCAATAATGTATGAGCATACGTCTGCCTGGTGCAAGTATGTACACTTGCTTAACATAATACAGGTGCTTTCCCCATTGCTGGTTATCAGTAACTAGCAAGTAAGCTGTCAAAAACTATGTAAAAGAGTTATGGTGTACAATTTCTGTCTCAACTCGTCAACACAGACATTTAGAAACTAAAATTACCAAAAACACATTTTAAAAGACTGAAGATAGATAACCTAGTTTTTTTTAAAAGGAAACAAAAACAACAAAAATCGCCTGCTGGGAATTGAAGCAGAAATGTTTACTTGGACGACAAACATTCTAATCACTAAACCATCAATGCCCCTTGGTATATTTGTGTTTCTCTCTCTCCCCCCCCCCCCCCCCCCCCCCCCCCCCCCCCCCCCCCCCCCAATTTTTCCCCCCCCCCCCCCCCCCCCCCCCCCCCCCCCCCCCCCCCCCCCCCCTGGCCCCCCCGCCCCCCATTCCATTCTTTACTAATTTAATTATCGTGATCCCTCAGTAAGTCTCGCATTTTTATAGGCACACCAAGCGGATTAAAGACTGCAACAACTGGAGAAGAATTACTCTCCTCTCAGTTCCCAGTAAAATACTTGGCAGGATAATCATCCAGAGAATTTCAAAAGCAGTCGACCATAAACTGAGGAGCGGGTTTTAGAAAGAACAGAAGATGTGCAGATCATATATTCACCCTCAGGAACATCACAGAGCAATGCTCAGAATGGCAGAGACAGCTATAAATTAACTTTGTTGATTTTGAAAAGGCTTTCGACAGCATACACAGGGACAGCCTATGGAAAATACTGAGGGCTTATAGAATTCCCAGCTGCATTGTTTCCATTATAAAGAGCCTCTATCCTAACTTTACATGCATTGTTGTTATTGAGTAATCTAACTTTCAAAGTGAAAGCAGGAGTAAAACAGGGATGCCCCTTATCAACAACATTATTTTTGACAGTCATAGATTGGGTGATGTGCCAGACAACAGAGGGCAGTCCAAGAGGAATTAGATGGACAACATTTTCTACACTGGAAGACCTGGAATATGCAGATGACATTGCACTACTCACACATTCACATCAACACATCCAAGAAAAAACCGAAAGACTGAATAAGTATAGCCAGCAGGTTGGTCTGAACGTCAATCTGAAGAAGACAGAGGTCATGATACTCAATGTGGGCAATCCTGGGACAATAACAATAAGGAACCAGAAGTTAGAACAGACAGACACATTTACTTACCTAGGATGCATAGTAACACCAGATGGCGGAACAAGCAAGGACATTAACAACAGAATGAATAAGGCAAGAACAGCCTTTGCTAGTCTCAACAACATTTGGAAGTCTTCCCAGTACAGCACAAACACCAAATTAAGACTGTATGAGAGCTGTGTACTTTCTGTGCTTTTCTACGGTGCGGAATGCTGGAGAGTAGCAGTGAAGGAAATGTCGTAACTGTCCTCCTTCCACACAATCTGCCTAAGGAAAATTCTCTGAATCTTTTGGCCGTATATCATCAGCAACCAAGAACTGCTTATTCGGAGTAACCAGGAGGACATGCACACGATCTTAGCTTGAAGACGCTGGAGTTGGGTTGGCCACGTCCTCAGAAGGGACCCTGATACCATTACAAGAACAGCTATGCTATGGACCCCCGAAGGAAAGCGAAAGAGAGGCCGACCAAAAACAACCTGGCGGAGAACTGTGGAAGCCGAGATGCAAAGAATGAACCAGAGTTGGGGCACTGTACGAAGGATGGCCGCCGACCAAACAAAGTGGAATCAATTTGTTGCTGCCCTACAAGATGCCACCAGGCGTGATGGCCACTGACTGCTTTGACGGTATGCGGCTATGGATCAAAGAAGAAGAAGCAGATTAAGACATTTCACTTTACAAATCATATTCAAATTATGGTGATATTTAACATACAATAGATATTGGCACAAATCACTCAAAGTTTACAGTGTTGTAAAACATTGTTCATTAATTTAAAATGTGAATGAAAGACTGGTTGTCTGAGCACAGTAAACATTCTAGTCAGAACACAGCAAACATTCTAGTCAGAACACAGCAAACATTCTAGTCAGGACACAGCAAACATTCTAGTCAGGACACAGCAAACATTCTAGTCAGAACACAGCAAACATTCTAGTCAGGACACAGCAAACATTCTAGTCAGGACACAGCAAACATTCTAGTCAGGACACAGCAAACATTCTAGTCAGGACACAGCAAACATTCTAGTCAGGACACAGCAAACATTCTAGTCAGGACACAGCAAACATTCTAGTCAAAACACAGCAAACATTCTAGTCAAAACACAGCAAACATTCTAGTCAAAACACAGCAAACATTCTAGTCAGGACACAGCAAACATTCTAGTCAGGACACAGCAAACATTCTAGTCAGGACACAGCAAACATTCTAGTCAGGACACAGCAAACATTCTAGTCAGAACACAGCAAACATTCTAGTCAGGACACAGCAAACATTCTAGTCAGGACACAGCAAACATTCTAGTCAGAACACAGCAAACATTCTAGTCAGAACACAGCAAACATTCTAGTCAGAACACAGCAAACATTCTAGTCAGAACACAGCAAACATTCTAGTCAGAACACAGCAAACATTCTAGTCAGAACACAGCAAACATTCTAGTCAGAACACAAAACAGTGGAAAGACTGAGTAGTCTCCATGATTCATTATTTCTCTTCTTCTTCTGCATTCATTTTGTAGTCATGCTAAATCTGCAGGCCTGTTGCCAGGACAAATGCCACAGTCCAAAGTCCAGGTCGGCGTGGCAGCACCATAGCTTTTGCCTGAGCTTAGCACCCATGGGTTGGGCAGTTTTGGAGAATGTGTTCAGGGGTCTGGATTACAGTTCCACATGGACATTCATTCGTATGAGATATCCTGAGGCGACAGAGGTGGCCTAATAATCTGCAGTGGCCAGTTCTCAGGCAGAAAATGATGGTGTACTGGTGTCTATTACGCTGGTGGATTGGGTCATATTTGTTGTATATATCACCTGCCTTCTTCCACTGGCATTTGTACTTGTTGTGGATGATGGTTTTAGCTTCTCCATAGGGCAATGGGTGGATGAATTCTTCCATTTTACTGCCACTTCTAGATAGAGCATCTGCTCTCTCATTTCCGGTGATTCCACAATGGGAGGGTAACCACTGAAACACAATGGCTGATGACCTTTGGCAGATGTTCAGCTCAGGTCTGATCTTATGCATCATGTTTTCATTTCTGGTGTTTTTTATTTATTCCGGTAGTGATCTACAGTCAGTGAAGTTTACTACCTTAGCTGGTGGTTGCTGTTCTGCTAAAGTGAGGAATTTCAAAGCTTGCAGTAATACCATAGTTTCTGCCCTGAAATTGGAGAAGATCTTTCCGGTTGGGAAGGCCTCTCGGATGATCTTCCCATTTATGAATCTGATAAAAATGCCCACTCCACCATTTTTTACTGCCCCCTCTGTGGATCCTTCTGTGTATATGTGTGTGTATATGTGTGACCATTCCTTGGAGTTGTACTTTTCTTCAATCATCTCCTGAGCCAAAGTTTTTAGTTGTAGGGGGAAGGGGTGTCAGGTGTCCTTTCTTTCTTATTTCAGGGACTTCTGTGATTATAGATATATTTTCATGGCAGCAGTTTGGCTCCTCATAATCAATTAACATTTCCATTTCAGTAAATTGTTTTGGGAGGAGGTCTTCATGACACTGATGCAGATGTTTTGAAATATGAAAGAAGCTGGTTCTATTTTTATTATTTCTCTTAACCTTTTTTATTGCTTTTTTTAAAAAATAAAATTGTACAGAACATTACATCTCACACAATTTCATGAGATAATCTCTAAACAACCCTCGATTGAAAACAAAGAAGTAAATCAAAGAAAGCATACTCAAGATTCTTCCCATGCCTCTCTGCATTTCTTGTAGCTAGTCTCTCTCGGGAGGGCTGTATAACTCCTTCCTTTATAAGTTCTTGGTATTTCTGTCCACGGTTGGCTCGTCTTGATTTTCTGACAGGCTGAATCCTGATGTTGTCAGTGATGCTGGTGTGGTCACATAATTCAATGGCTGCAGATGGCATCTGGTATTCAGTTTCCTCATCTAGTTGAAACAAGAAATGCTATCTTTATAAAATAATGCCACACAGAATGAGTCAACACACTTAAGTGTTGAATACAGTGATGTTAATTAAGGATGAAATGCAGCAACGCATTAAGGGTTAACATAACACAAAGACTGTTACTGTTATGCACAACTGACATCATTGCACTCCGGGCAAACCCATAGGTGCTCAGTCTCCATCAGTATATGTCAAAGAGTGTGAATGCTAATTGTTCCTGTAGCTCGCTGGTTGTAAACACGACAGATGCATCCTCTCATACGTCCATCTCTACCAGCTTTACGTTTGATGCCAAATTCCAACAGTCTTAATCTTGATGGTTCATCTATTGCAGTGTCATTCTCTAACAGGCGATCATTAATTGTTCTCAGTATCTCTCCTTTATCCATATCCAGTGTCCCCATTATGGGTGCTCTTGATGCTAGTCTGTCAGCTCTTTCATTACCACATACCCCAGCATAACCAGGACAGTATATCCACACCAGCTCTTGTAAGCTTCCATGAATGTTTTCCATTCATGCTGCAACCAACCACTTTGAACCTTCCGAAGCATGGACTGAGAGTGAGAGTCGGACACAATGATAGCCTTTGTTAATGAAGTTTCAGTTATCCACCTTAAGGCCAGGAGCGGGCATGAAATTAACGTCAAAATACAAAAATGATGGATTTTGGGATTAGTCCATTTTTTGATACTTTAGCATCTCCTAAATATAAATATAACAGAATTAAATGTCAAAATGCATTCTAACAATATGTATTTTGACTTTGAAAAAGGTATGGTATGGAGTGATTTTCTCAAACTCGAGAAAATATGTCTTATTAGACCGAGTTTTTTTACATAGCAACCAAGCTTACACCCCTACATATAAATACATCGTTGGATTCGTCCAAATCTGCACTTTACTGTAAGCAGGTCACTTATTTCGGGATTCCAAATGCCAGATTGGAAATTTATAATTTCCAAGTCAACAATAAGGGTTTCCCCTCGATTCTAAATTTTTAATTGGTTGTGCGCGTTCACGTGACCAGCAATGACAATATGGCCGCGTGTTTACATTAAGGTTCGAAATTTCAGTTTTGTTTAGTAATAGTTGTGACAATGCCTATAAAAACGAGATGCTCTCGTTATCTCCAACTGGAATAGGCCAGAGTTAGAGATGGAAGCAAGAATTTAGCCTACACTGGAGGTAAAACGTACTTATTGTGACGATGTAATGGTAAAAACTGGGACATTAGTACTCAGGCAAGGAGGGTTGAAATAAAACACAGCGGACCGTTTGTTCGATGTGGCCTTTGACAAGAATTTAGAGACGCAGTAAACAGGAGTAAGGGTTAGGCTTAGTGGTTGAAATGAAGCAGACAGGACCATCTGTACGACAGTTCCTTAGATTAGAATTCAGAGACGCAGTAAAAAGGGCTAATGGTTACGTAAATGTATCCTAACCCTAACGACGTTGGCGACTTACTGGGATGACATCTAAGAAGACGGCCCACAGTGACTCATTTCAACCAGGTTTAAGAATCTTAACCTAAGTCTAAACCTTACGACGTTGGCTACTTACTGGAATGACATCAAAGAAGGCGGCCCACTGTGCTTCATTTCAACCACCAGGGAGTTACATGAACTAGCTATTACGAGTAGTAGACAGTCAATTAAAAATCATCACGTTTTCCTGAGTTTACAGAATAACGGGTGACTTCTCATAATTCAGTACATTATCATGATTCTTGTAAGCATAGTGCATATTTGTTTCCTCAATTTAATGTTTGTTTCTTGTGTATTTTTATTGACATGTCTTGTCACAGATGCTTATGTGTTATTTAAAAAATGCCTGCCAGACATGTGCAACAGCTGGTTCTTGGTACCAGAAGAAAGATTGGAAACTTCATCAAATGGAAAGTGAAGCAAGGCTGTCATATACATTTTGAAGGTATTTACTTTTGAAACTTACTTTATGTTTCCCCTTGCCTAAGCATAGACATTCATGTAATTTATTTTGATCTCCATAAATATCAAGTTTAGAAACATATTTCATTACTTACATGTATTGTTTTGCTTCCATTGTACTTTAAGACACAGTTTATTAATGCTTGTTTACATCTTTATTTGAAATTTTACTAATGTAAACATTTGCCTCTTTCTAGGAAGTTCAAGTGTCATGGAAGCTGAGGCAGGTAGTGATTTGTGAAGCTGTTCTCTGACGCGACATAAATTTCGCTACACCGTGTAAAGTGATTGTGATAGCAAAGCATTCAATCAGATCATAGCAAACCATATAGCCCTAATATTGCTGAATTTAATCAAGGACCTGAGGCTGCTATATTTTTCAAGAAAGTCCTGGGGCTGAACAGTGGAAAAGAGGCTTGTCGACTGGCAGGAGCAAGAAAGCGTTAAACGTCTGGTGCTCAGCTCTAAAATGGCAGAAAACTGCACTAAGAAAATGAAGGACATTTAGCACAAATCTCAACAGAAAGCCAGACAAGAAACTGCAGAGGAAGCTGGATATGCTACCGGTATGTTCTGCATGACTAGTAAGTTATTTTATTTTGCTGCAGTATCACATACTTATTTAATTATATTCTAATTATATTGAAAAATGTGATTTTAAAGAAATCATTATTCTCATACTAATTTTCTTATAACTTCCACACTTATGTATTAATTGACAAGAATAGGAACATATATTGCCCATAATCTTTTAAAACTTTTTATGTGATGGATTTTAAGTATCTGATCAAACTTTTGGTTAATTGACATAAGTAATGTAAAATTTAGTAAAATTTGTTACTATTTTTAGACACTATTTTCAAAGTCCTACAACTTTTTTTTGTATTAAAGTTATCAAAAATCCATCACTGGAAAAGTTTTAACATATAATGATAAACGTTGTGTTCATATTTGGTATTCATAGCTTAATAAATAAAAAAGCCTTAGCAAATTGAAATAGAACAAAGAATACAATATTGCTCAGCTCTAAAACGGCAGAAAACTGCGCTAAGACAAGGAAGGAAATTAGGGACAAATTTCAACAGAAAGCCAGATAGGAAGCTGCAGAGGAAGCTGGCTATGCTACCAGTATGTTCTAAATGACAAGTAAGCAATTTTTCAGGAGCAATATTACAGACTTATTTAATTGTAGTCTATTTATGGAGAAAAATGTGATTTTCTCAAAATCTAATTTTCTCATCCTAATTTCCTTAAAACTTCCACACTTATGTGTTAACTGACATAAAAATTGGCACATATGTTGCCCATAATCTTTTAAAACTTTCATATTGCTGGATTTTGAGTATCTGATCAAATTTTTGATTTATTGCAAAAAGTAATGTAAAATTTATCAAAATATGTTACTTTTTTTAGACACTATATTCAAAGTCCTACAACTTTTTTTAAAATTAAAGTTATCAAAAATCCACCAATTGAAAAGTTTTAAAATATAATGATAAACGTTGTGTTCATATTTGGTATTCATAGCTTAATAAATAAAAAAGCCTTAGCAAATTGAAATAGAACAATAGAATCCAATATGGCCGCCGTTTCTATGGCAACCAGTAGTGCAGTGCCATAAAACTCTTCATTTTTCGTATCTAGTATTGATATAGGGTAAGTCTGTGCATTTTCATTGAAATCCAGCAATTAATAACGAAAATAGCATTTCAGTGTAGCTCCTCCCCTTAAGGCTGCAGTAACAAAGACTGATAAAAAAACGTAATGAAGGTTAAACTTATCAAACAGAACTGCTGAATGTAGTGTCGAATATAAAAAATTAAAAGGCTGATTTAACTTAACAAGGCTGATTTAACTTAACAAGGCTGATTTAACTTAACAAGGCTGATTTAACTTAAATAAGGTCAGTGGCAGCTTGTTCTTGGTGATAGTGGGGGTCTATTCCCACTGGAACTTTGAACAAACAAAAACACACCTTTTCATTTTGTAATAGTGACACATAGCAAATAGATACGAGGGGCGTTCAGAAAGTAATGCACCACATCGTTTTTCTCAGCTAATAATAAAGATAGAAGCATGAAATTTTGCACACTTCAAATATGGCATGTGCCAATTGTGTGCACCAAATTGCACTGCAACCGGCCAAATAATACGGCTGCCCTAAACCGTTGAAATGGAGCGTGTTAGCAACTTGCGATATAAGCAGCGAATTGTGATAGAATTTCTCATTGCAGAGAAGGAAACTGTTGTGAATATTCACAAGCATCTATGTGATATGTATGGAAGTTTTGCAGTCAACAGGAGTACAGTCAGTCGCTGGATTCAGAGAATCAAAGAATCAGGAAGTGGAGATACGGAGCTGCTTGATCGGCCGTGCTGTGGACGTTCTGCCACAGCCACCAACGCAGAAATTTTGAAATGCGCTGAGGGCATTATTCTTGCTGTTTATTCAAAAAGCATGAAATTTATACACAATATACATGGATATGTCATGTAAACATCGGTATTATTCAACATAATCCCCATCAACTTGTACAACTTTATGCCAGCGCGAAACAAGTGCATGTATTCCTAGCCCGTACCAGATTTTGTCTTGATCATGTAGCCATTTCTTCGCTGCATGAATCACTCCTTCATCATCTTCAAACCTTGTCCCACGGAGTGCATCTTTAAGTGGACCAAATAGATGAAAATCAGAGGGTGCCAAATCGGGACTATAGGGTGGATGGGGTAGTACAGTCCAACCCAATTTGGTAATTGCTTCCCGTGTTGCCAGACTTGTCGTGAAGGAGAAGCAGGTCTGCTGGATTCTTGTGCGGCCGAACTCTGCGAAAACGTTGATTGAGTTTTTTCAATGTCTTAATGTAAGCTTGTGAACTGATTGTCTCTCCTCTTGGCATAATGTCCACAAGAATCACACCTTCAATGTCCCAAAAGACGGTGATCATGACCTTTCCAGCTGAAGGAATTGTCTTGAATTTCTTTCTTCTTGGTGATTGCGGATGATGCCACTCCATTGACTGTCTTTTTGTCTCAGGTTCAAAATCATGTGCCCAGGTTTCGTCACCTGTAACGATCTTAGCCAAAAAGTTCTCTCCATCAGCATTGAAACGCTCCAACAATTCAGAAGAAATTGCTTTCCTTTGCAATCAGTGGTCATTTGTGAGACTTCAAGGAACCCATCTTGCGCAAACCTTAGAAAATTCGAGAGTTTTTATAACTGCATTTGCACTACCAATGCTGACTGACAGCTGTAAGGCCAATTGTTGAGTAGTGATTCGCCTATCAGTAAGAATAATGCCCTCAGCGCATTTCAACATTTCTGCGTTGGTGGCTGTGGCAGGACATCCACAGCATGGATGATCAAGCAGCTCCGTATCTCCACTTCCTGATTCTTTGATTCTCTGAACCCAGCGACAGACTGTACTCCTGTCAACTGCAAAACTTCCATACACATCACATAGACGCTTGTGAATATTCACAACAGTTTCCTTCTCTGCAACGAGAAATTCTATCACAATTCTCTGTTTATAACGCAAGTTGCTAACACGCTCCATTTCAACGGTTTAGGGCAGCCGTATTATTTGGCCGGTTGCGGTGCAATTTGGTGCACACAATTGGCACACGCCTTATTTGAAGTGTGCAAAATTTCATGCTTCTATCTTCATTATTAGCTGAGAAAAACGATGTGGTGCATTACTTTCTGAACGCCCCTCGTATAAACGTAAAATTAATTACTCGCGATTTTCCAAGTAAGAGATACTCTAAATTAATTAATAGACACTAGGCGGTGGATAATTTAGAGAACGCGATTTATTTTCTATTTTAATCTGGTGTAAAATTTTAAGTGACTAGTGTTCATATCTATTGTTAAAAGCGATGAGATTAGCTTGACAACTGTGGGTTTAAAATTTAATTAAATAAGAGAGTGGATAACTTAGAGAACGCGATTTATTTTCTATTTTAATCTGGTGTAAAAATTTTAAGTGACTAGTGTTCATATCTATTGTTAAAAGCGATGAGATTAGCTAGACAACTGTGGGTTTAAAATTTAATTAAATAAGGGAGTGCTTAACCAGTCATACCTAAATGTGTGTTAGATTAGGATTGATAATATTGTTAAAGCGTTTATATTTTTCTTCCTATTTAATCCAGGCTGATCAAAACCTTGCGATCCAGCAATTTTTTAATGATCTGATTTTCCTATCAGCATCCAAATAATTATTGTTATGAATATCTTCATGTTGTGACCCTGTGCGGTCCACCTTCTCTATGTATGACGAGAAGCCAAATCAAGAAAACAAATAATAATAGATAAATTTGGTTATATTTTCAATTCTTGTCTGTAAACTATAATTCATTGATGTAATGATAATGCTTGTCTTGATGTTGTGATATTTCTAGCGATAATAAAACATAATAAACCTTAAGGTATAGTGTTGGTCAAACCCCTGTTTATATATATATATATATATGTTATTCACAGTTTGTTTTCACGTCTGCACGTAGTGTTATATGTCACAGAATTTTGTGTACTTAGTGTTGTGTAACTTGTACGTTGTACAAGGAGAGTAAGGGTGTCTGAAAGTTAAATAGGGTCGTAAAAGATAGGCTGGATTAGAGCAATTACTCAATCCAAGACTGCTTTTCTCTCTACACTATCACCCTCCTCGTGAAACAGAAACTACTTCTTACACCTTCCTTTCACATAGCTGTCATCATCACCTCTACTAGAAAAGGGACCAAAATTACCTCAGTCCTATCTTCTCAAAAATTACGACACTGTACTTAGATTCAAGCTGATTCCAACATTCAATCATTATGATGTATGTCCTATTATGTCTTCACATAATACAATTAAATGGCAGGTTGACGATTTTAAAGAGCTTCTCAACATCATTATCAGCTTTTGAAGAAACTGATTAAACACTTGTTTGACAATTAATGAACCATTTTCTAAATCTAATCGTAAATAATAAAAACATATGTTTAACAGTTAATGATCCGTTTACTAAATCTAATCTTAAATAATAATAACAACGTATGTTTGACAGTTAGTGAACCATATTCTAATTTAATATTAAATGATGACAACATATGTTTGACAGTGCACCATATTCTATTAAATGATGACAACTTATTTCTACTAAGCTACAATAAAGGTAAGGTGGGTCCATAGCTGATACTACCAATGGGAGAGTGCAAGTAATTATCTACAATAACATTACCTTTCAGAAAGCTTATTATTTCCTCTAAAACATTCTAAAATAATAAACTATTCTCTCTAACTTCCTAACATATAATTTAATCATCTTCTCTCCAAATAATATATTCATCCTACAACACCACAACC
>JAMPIV010023173.1:0-31876 GCA_024509875.1 Oreohelix idahoensis | reverse complement strand
TATATTTTCATTGCGTCCTTTATCTAAGTTTTTCATCTTTCTACTTTTCTCTTTATTTATAAGGCTAGATACGTTTTAATGGGAAATAGTAAATAGAATACGAATAAAAAACGCAATTATTGCTTTAATCTATTCCATTTCTGTTCAGTTTCCTTTTTATTCGATCCTTCACTAGAAATGCATAATCATGTTATCTACTTTTTCTGTCTTTCTTTTGGTCCCATGCCGCTCCCACTGCCACTCATGTGGGGTTTCGTGATGTTATCAGTTTTGAAAATACCCAAGTGGGTTTTGACTTTTCCCTACTATTCTGTCCTCCCCCGTCCCTTATTTTTATCTTTTTTTTAAAGAAACACGTGTTGACCGTCTTCCAAAACGGTTTTACCATGTGAGTATATTTAGAAAATTAGTAACGGAGCCAACGAAAAAGGCCTTCTGTAAAGGGGATGGGTTACCCACAGCGTGGGGTTGAATAGTTTTCAAATCGGGCATGGCCTCTACGTTTGGCGTGTTATATATCTAGAAAATTGCGACTCTCTGATAAAACGGACCGTCTAAACGGCAACTGTCGCATGTAGGTAACTAATAATAATTCTTAGAGAATACGATTTAGTTAAAAAAAAAAATCAAGAGATGTGGGGTCCAATATATTTGGCATTACATTTTATCGACCCTGGACAATTTTTTTTCAAATTCCTTATAGTAAACGGGTTATAAACGGTAAACGTTTACGTCCAACTAGAATTGGACTTGGGACGTTTGAAAAATTAGTAGTAAGGGTAGGCACTGGTAGCTATCTTGGCAGTAAATGGGAAGACAAAATTCAATTACAGTAATTATCAAATTAATAATTTGAGCTGGAAGGTTGATGTAAATAACGGGTGCAAAGTTATCCACCACACCTCCCCTTCTTAAAAAGGATGCACTCCCAGTGCATCTTTATAATCCGTTGTTTAACAATCCTGATCAAATTAACTCAACGGAAGCCCCATGTACTATCCTGGGTTTTCTGCAGGGATGTGCCTAACTCCTAAAATCTTCCTCAAACGTTCTCAGCGATCCAGGATGTATTCAATTAGAAAAAGAGATAAGGGTTGAATGGAGCAAAGGACCACCATTAATAGAACCCGGCCTTTCCATGATTTATTAGCCTGGCCAAAAATACTAATGGCCTGATGATCTGATAGGTAACCACGAATGTTACTACCATATAAATAGTATCTGGAACACGTATCTATGATACGCTCAGACTAAAGCCAAACATTTCTTTTTTGAATTGGTGTAGTAATCATTTTGTTCCGGCTCTATTTAATTGTGTGACTCAGCATAGAGCAACTGGGTTAAATTCCCCCGCCTGTGAGAGAAAGTGACCATTGTAATCAAAGTGGCCCCCAAGCCCACAGTTAACTCAAGCAAAACTTCCGTTTTTCGTACCACTGAAATTCCCGGTACACCAAATCAGTCAATTTATAATCAATATAGGACTAGCTGAGGTGAGTTTGTTCCCTTTAATTCATTATAGGTCCAATTCACTTTCTGCCGACCATTTAATTTTATCCCGGTTTTCCTTTGCGAGTTAAATCCGTCAGAGTCGCACACACAGAGTTAAAGTTTCATGTTGTATAATGTATTTTTGGAAGAGATAAAATTGCCACCAAAGTGGACACAAAGGTCGCACAAACCTTTTTTAGTCGTTGGTCCTGGGTGCCTCTCCTGTAAATTTCTCTCCCAGTTTCTTGGGGTCAGGGGTCAAGCTACGCACAGAAAGTACCGTATGTTCCCAATGAATTCCAATTCCTTGCAACCAGATTACAAACATTTTGTATGAGTCTAGCAGTCAAATTTGAGAGCCTCCTCTGGAGTCTAAGTCAAATAGCATATTCAAAGAGTTAACGTTGTTCATCAAATGTTGTTCCGTACGGGATGAGAGGATATCATCCCAATGAAACTTGTTATACATGCTTTGTTTTTTTTTTTCAGGTTGATCTCCTTCTATTTTTCGAGCATCATTCTGGTGAAAACACACTCGGGGCCATTATCCTCAACTCCCAAACCGTAGACAGAGCTGTATCTCATATTGCCCTCCGATGTTCTAAAACGCCAGAATAAGGTCGGATTCTCAAGTCTTTACTGGAAGTTTGGTAATGAGTCCCTTGCTGGAGATCTATGATTGGTAAAAAGATTTTGCCATATGCCTTTTCAACCTGGCAAACAGTTGGATTAGTATCGAGGTAATGAATCCACATGACATTCTGTGACCAGCATTTCATGTTTCCTGTAACTCAATGCACAGTCGATATGCTTCCCCAGAGGGTTTTCCTCAACAATACCACACTACTGGAGCTCTGTACGGGGAGATTCCCCCTGTGAAGAAATTAATCCCCTTCCTGTAAACAGACAATCTAGCTCCTCTGGGCAAAGGCTTTTTCTGTTTGCGAAATGGGAATAGTAATACTTTTTCTCATACATATGGGTGTTGGTCTCTATATAGTTTCCTATCATAATTCCAACCATAGTTTTGTGTTCCCGGTTTATCCGATAACACAAATCAGGTTCATTCTTCATCTCAGTGGCTATGGCTAAGGTCATTAAGTGTGTTCCTTCCACATTGTTTCTCTCATTGTATTTCTTTAAAAGGTTCACGTGATAGACTTTTTCTTTCCCTTTCTTGTCTATCTTGCAGTTAGTTCTAGATACCTTTTCCAAAACTGTGTATGGACCTTGCCATCCAATTTGAAGTTTGTTGCTGCTGCCGGGTAGTAGAAAAAGCACCTTCTCTCCCACAGCTAGCTCCGTATCCTTCGCTTTCTTATTGTAATATGCAGCATGTTTCTTCCTGGCTTGTCTTAGGTTATCATTTGCAAGTTTCCAGCCAGTTTTTAAGCGAGTGGTCCGCTCGTTCACATACTGATATGATGAGGTAACAGTCTCCTCTGCCTTCTCATCTGTCCATGTCCTCAATAAGGATTCCAATGGACCTTTGATTGGTCTCCCAAATAGCAGTGTTGCTGGTGCCATTCCAGTCGAATTATGGGGTACTTCACGATAAGCAAACAGATCCACGTGTAAGTATTGATCCCACGTATCAGGTTTCTCATGTGCCAACTTTCTCAGGATGGAGATAAGTGTCCCGTTAAACCTTTCCACCTGGCCGTTCCCTTGGGGGTGATACGGACTACAATGAAAGTGCCTGGCTTGGAAGATCCTGAAAACTTCCTCAGTTAGTCTCCCCTTGAACTGTGATCCATTATCAGTCAAGATTTGGTGTGGAAATCCTAACCTTGTAAATATCGTAAGTAATGCCTCTGCCACCTGTTTCGAATCGATTGATGACAAGACTACCACCTCTCCCCACATAGAACAAGTGTCCACCAGAGTAAGGATGTAACTGTTCCTCCTCTTGGTACGTGTGAGAGGTCCCACAATATCCACTGCAACTCTTTCGAAAGGGGTTTCCACGATTGGCATCTCCCCTAGAGTTGCTGGGGCAGTCCAATGTTTTGGAGCTACCCTTTGGCATTCTGGGCAGGATTTGACATATCTCTTTATATCTTCCGTTATCCATGGCCAGAAGTAATGACAAGCTATATGCTGTCCTGTGGAGCTGATCCCCATATGATCACTGAAGGGAATCGCATGTCTTAACTCCATCACCTTTTCTCTATATGAAGTGGGAAGTACCAGCTGTCCATGACCAGTGGAATCAGTTCCAGCCTTCCTATACATGAGTTTATTCTTCATATAAAAGTCTCCTTTGTTTGGAGGTGTATGGCATTTTGGGAGTTTCTTAAAACACGGCTTTAGTGACCTATCCTCAGCCTGTGCTTTCCTCCTCTCCTCTGGATGAGTATTTATTGGGTTTTCATCCTCCTTCCTTGCTTGTGATCACAGGTCCTTTTGGTGTTTCCCAAAAAGACGTATCATACATTCCCCAATATCGAGAAAGGTCAGACTGGTTCGTGTTATTCACGCTGTGCTTCTAATCACAACTCCTTCCACAATAGCGGTGTTTTTTTAACACTATGGGGAAGTGTCCAAATCGTTGCTACAGACTATCCTTATGGTTGCCGCATGTAATTCCACTGGTTTCTGTGGTAAACTGACCTGTGGTATAGACCAGTTGCGAACTTGACGACAGAGTCAAAATCCAATCCAGTAATCATAAAGGCACCTGATGGTGGTCCAATTACATAACTACAATCAGTCACATACAGGGGTATGATAAGGTTCCTGCTGTCCAGTAGGTTTTCCTTTTTGTCCCTTACTTCCTGTTTTAAGGCATGCAGCGTGGTAAGGAGGGATATTTTTCTTCCTACTGTCTTTTGTATTATGGTTATTCATTCTACAAAATTTGCAATATTTATTTTCCGGGCTGTAGGGTTTCCTATCATTGAATTGCGGGTTTCTATCTCGAGGGTCAAACCTGGGTCTATCATAGTTGGGTTTACCCCTGTTACCCTGATCTCTAGTATCAAACTTATTATGGGGTTGAGGAGCTTTATTATGGTCTACCTGTTTCTTTTTCGCGCCAGCTACTTCTGCCTGGGCTGCCTGATACCTCTCAGCAACATTGAGCACATCATCTAATCTCTCCGCACCCTGTTCATGAGAAACTTTCTCATGTCTGGAGCCATGGACTCTCTCACCTGCTCTATCATAATCATTTCCTTTAAGTCTTGGGTTTTCCCCAGAGCAGTCCATTTCTCCAAATAGGTTTCCAACCTTGCAGAGAATTGATGATATGTCTCCCCAGACAGGAGCTTAGCATTTCTAAATCTCTTTCTATAAAACTCCCCATTCTTCTCGCATCTAATTAAAAGAGCCTGTTTTAATATGTCATAGTCGTCCTGATCTTACCGGCTCAATTTAGAGAATACCTCATACGAGGTTCCCCTAAGTCCTTGAGATACTTTCAAGCTCCACCTTTCCCTCTCTAACCTATAACTTGTAGCTAACCTTTAAAATCTAGAGAGGAATGACTACATGTCATCCTCTTTTACTACAAAGGGGTCTAGATGAAACCCTATGGCTGAATTGGAGGCCCCCTGACTAGCACTGGCATCAGAGGTAGATGGGTGTGGCGCTGGCTATTGCACGCCACGCGCTAGAAAATATATAGGATTTTGGTGCTGATGAGCGCTGCACGATAGTAATTTGTCGATATGTGTATTGCGCACATGACGTGAGCAGTGTGGAGGAAAAATGGACAAAGCGTGTGTTGACCCTGAATGGGCGGCTTGTGTTTGTGTTCTGCCCAATGGTAGAAATATGGGAAATGTTAAAAGAGAAGTGTCTTGAAACATATTAATGTTTATTAAATACAACGAAAGGTAGGAAGAGGAATGAGGTAATGTTTATATGGACCTACGGATTAGAGAAGTTGCTGTATCTACCTAATTATGCATGCTGTGTAATGATGTATTGTCTACGTGAATAAAAAATGGAATGTTACTAAAATATCCAGCTGTTATATTGATCGTTGTGTGGAATCTTCGAGTCATAGAAAGTATCGTTAATGAACTATTGTGGCTGTCCTGAATCTTGTGGACCTCTGATATATAAACCTAGACACATTGTGAATACGAGCACCAACAATCAACTGCAGAATATACCCTTTTAACGCCTCATATATTGGAGGCTCGTTCCGTCGGAGAGGAATTAAATTGTTTTGGAATATGTACAAATAGCTGTACTGTGGAAAGTACGCAAGATATTAAGCACACGTATTTGTGGAATCAATAGAAATTGCAATTTTTCGTACGAGGTCATGCCAAGACCTTGGACTGTTGGGAAGACGTTATTACCAAACAACATATATTCTATTAAAGTCGCTGAAAACAGACCATTTTGACTGCCTACGCAAAGATATGAAATTTCGACACAATATCTTGCGGTCACAAGTTACTATGGCGAATATTGTCACCTCGAGGCCATTTCGCGTTGAATCGTTCTAGTGAACCATTACATCACGATCGCCTGAAACGGACTTGTAAATCCTAAAGTAAAGTTATCAGTGGACATTTATTATACCAATAATATGAATCGTGAGAAGCATGACGGTATCCAGAACCAATCTTTTGGGTCTTTCAAGTCTGACAAGTCTTTCAACCCTGATGTCCGAGAAATCATTTCGGTTGTCTGCAATGGTCAAGAAGGATGATTTAATCTTTTACGTACGTCATCAAACAGATTTGCTGACCACTTGGATTTCGTAATCAGGAACATGGAACGTCTTGAACAGGACACTTATACACGTTGAGCAACTCAGACTTTACATTCTTTCCTTGACCCGTGTTTATTGCATAGATTCAATGCTACTTTGCGAGGTTGATGCGTCTTGTCTACAACGAGGATTGGTGGTCGTTGATTTTAATCATATAAGTGAATATATGTTTGTAAGGTCATGGTCTCCGGTCCTAAAAAAATGTCAGGCACATCTTATTTTTGTGTATCTTTTATGTTTTATGTTTTCTTGTGGGCGACACTCAATTATATCTTTGGATGAATTTAGTTGTCGTCGTTCTATAGATTTTGATTGTATTGATCTCTTTCAGGGATTCAGCATTTAGTGCTGTCGTATTTCCGCTCTGACTGAGATTAATATTTTCTTAGTTGTTTAGCTGTGCTGTCACGTAACATATTGTCGTGGAATTCTTATTTAGTTCAGTATGATTATGTTCGTACCTGTAGTTCTTCTCTGACTTTCTTTTTAATATGTACAGCAGTTCTATGTGATTGTATCTCGTCCTGTACTGTTCATTGACGCTGGAAACAACTATTTTATTATATTGTAGGATTTTATGACTTTTTACATTGTTGTCTTTTTCCTGATTTGTTTCCAGCGTTGTCTTTTAGTCTTTTGTCTAATGTGATGTTATGGCATGCTTTTACATAGGTATTAATGGTAATATTTATTACTTGCTTGTAATTATATGATATTGTTATTTGCTAATTAATATATGATGATTACAGATACTCTTTGAGAGTAGTGGATAAGTATCATATACTTCAGAGACAAGTATATCACACAAAACGAATAAATACTGTATATACAGTTGGTGTTGAAAAAGGTTTGAATTACCTTACGACTAAGTATAGTCATTGGGCAACAAGTGGGAGAGATATACATTTTGAATCTATAGCCCATTACTCTTTAATTTCATTATGGCTGACTTTGTGAATGTTAAGGCGGATTTATACAGAATGGGAAGGACTTGAATTTCTCGGGTGATGATCTTATAGCCTATGTAAATAAAGAAATAGCGGAATACAAAAGAGAAGAAAGAAAGAGAAGAAAAAAAGACAAGAGAAAGAAAGAAGAAGAAAAAAGAGAAGAGAAAAGAAAAAGAAGAAAAAAGACAAGAGAAAGACGAGAAAGAGAGAAAGAGAAGAGAGGGAACATGAGAGAATGGAGAGAATTCGTTTAGCAGAAATTGCTGCAGAACAAGCGAAATTTGAAAGAGAAAAAACTTTTGAGTTAGAAAAATTGCGCTTACAATCTTCTTTTTCTAGGGAATCTTCTGGTACTGGATCGTCGAAGATCATTAATTTAAAATTACCAAATTTTTCTTCATTGCATGACGATATAGGATTCTTTCTTTTGAGATTTGAATCAAGAGTTACGGCTTTAAATTTACCTAAGGCCTCATGGCCTGAACATTTTGTCGGGTTACTTACTGGTGAAAGTTTACAAACTTTTTTTAACATTGCCGATGACAAAAGAAACGACTATGAATCCATAAAATCAGTATTTCTTCGCAAATATTGTTTAGACGAGGAAGGATATCGTTTAAAATTTAAATCGATGGGTCCTGTGGAAGGTAAGGATGTCGAAGACTTTGTGTCTTCAGTGAAGATGTGTCTAAACAGATGGATTGAACTGTCTAATATTACTAAATCTTTTGAAGGACTTTATGATCTCATCTTAAGAGACAAAATTTTATCTTCTGTGAATACGGAAATTTTCTCATTTCTTCAAGAAAGGAAGCCTACCGATATAGGAGAAATGGAAAAATTAGCTCAACAATTTTCGGTCGCACACCCAAACTTGCCTTTAGGTAAGACGAAGGTCCTAGAAACTTTGCCAGCTTGTGCGGTCACTCATGATAGATCACGCACTCGCAGCATGGACCGACGGTATAGGGAAGACTATCAAAATTCCTATAGAGGTAGATATAATTTCCCTCATAATCATTCGCCCTCACGGGGTATAGAGAGAGACGCAACTTTAAAAATAATAATAAAAAGTCATGGCAAAGAAATAATCAATATTCCAATAATAATTACACTCACAAACATCATTTTTCGGCACCCTCACGTAATGATTACAATAACAGTAATTACAATAACAAACATCATGTCTCACCACCATCTCGTGATGATTCTTCTCGCACGGACAAAAAGGGGTACTATCGGTCTGACTGTCCAGTGGATCGGAGAGGAACACATTTTTCTAGGAGTCAAAGTAGAGGAAGATCACAAGCTCACGCTTGTCAGATTAACGTTGGTAATGATAATATTTCCAATAATGAGAATAATACTCACGCCAATGCATGTAGTTTTGATTTAGAAAATAGTGGTAATTGCACAGAATGTATGACTCTATTTCAACCTGGATCTACTCCACGTCTGAGATGTGGACATGCTCTGCCAGTTTTGTCTTTAAATGATGGGGTTGGCTCACTCGTGATCCATAGAGGTTTTGTTTTTGACACACCCGTTTCTATTTTACGTGACAGCGGATGCACCACCATTGGCCTAAGGAAGGCACTAATTCCTTCTTCTTGCTTTACGGGAACCTCTATAAAGTGCGTAACTTTCGGTGGAACTGTTGAATCTTATCCGCTGGCAGATGTGGTAATAGATACTCCGTTCTTTTCGGGAAAAGTAAGAGTGTGTGCTCTCGATCGACCTTGTTGTGATTTACTTATCGGTAACATAAAGGGGGTTAAAGAGTGTTCTGAACAGGATATTATTGATTGGGAGAGAAATCATCCCTCCTTTGCTAACGCGATCACAACCAGAGCACAACAAGCTGCAGAGACAATTGAATTAAATTCTTCTATACACACTCAACACATTACAACTTGTCATTACATTGACAAAAATATATTTATAGCTAAACAACAAATGGATCCTTCTTTGGCACATTTTTTCCCATTAGCTATTGCTCGAACTATTAAACATTCTAAAAATTCAAGACATTGGTTTCAAATGCAGGATAATATTATGATACGATGTTTTGATAATTACTCTTTCATTCTCAAACAAGTCATAGTACCTACGTCATTTCGCGCACTAGTCTTGTCAAATGCGCATGACGTACCATTTGCTGGACATATGGGAATTTCCCGTACGGCTTATAGATTACTAAAACACTTTTATTGGCCTGGGGTAAATAAAGACATTTCAACTTATTGTAAATCTTGCGCTGAATGTCGAAGTGTTGCACGTAAGGGTGCACATCAATCAGCACCGTTACAGGTCACGGATATTGCTGTACGCCCTTTTTTCAAATTGGCTATTGATATCATAGGACCACTGTCTGTAAGGTCTACCAGAGGTTTTCAATACATATTAACATGTATTGACCTGTGTACGAGATGGCCAGAAGCCATTCCTTTAAAAAATATTACCACAGTGTCGGTAACAGATGCGTTGCTGTCTATATTTTCACGCATCGGGTTTCCGGAAGAAATCCTCTCTGATCATGGATCTCAGTTCGTGTCAGGTATGATGTCAGATGTTTTCAACACACTTCGTATCCGTCACTCTCTTAGTGCTATATTTCACCCTAGCTCTAACGGGGTCGTGGAACGTTGGAATGGGACATTAAAACAATTGTTGGGGAAGGTGACTACATCATTTCCTCAAGAATGGGATCGTTTTATTCCTGCTGTACTGTTTGCGTACAGAGAGGTTCCTAATCATACTGGTTTTTCGCCTTTTCAGTTGGTATTTGGTGCGAACCCAAGAGGACCAATGTCTCTCTTACATGATTTGTTAATGGAATCTGATGTGAATAATAATAATAATAAGAAGAAATCCACTTATCAATACGTTACAGATTTACGCCAATATCTTGTGGATGCATGTCAGGTGGCGACTGAAGCATCTGAGATGGCAAAATATAAGACCAGATCTCGCATTAACCGAGATAGACGACTAACGTCTTTCTCAATCAATGACGATGTTTTTGTTCTCCTGCCACTCAAAGTAGATCACTTGTTAGTAACATGGCAAGGTCCGTTTAAAGTGGTTGCAAAGAGAACGGACGTGGACTACGTCATCAATATGCGGGGTAAACAAAAAACATTCCATGTTAACATGCTCCTACCATACATCACTCGTCCTCCTCAGTTACAATTCATTTGTGATGCTATCATGAACCAACCTACCCATCATGCATCTATCGCGTTGGTGGATGAGGTGCAAACCAATTTCGCTGATGTACCTTCCACGTTTCCGGTAGCACCTATTAAGTCTTCGGAAACATGGAATGATGTTATAATTTGTACTGATTTACCTGCAGATCATAGGGATCAAATTCGTTCTATGTTGGTATCCTTTCAGGATGTTTTGTCTGATCTTCCGGGACGTACTAACATTATCACACACGAAATCAAATTGTCAGATTACACCCCGATTTCATTACGACCATACGCCGTTCCTCTACATGTTAGAGATCAGGTGGAAAGTGAAGTAGATGGTATGTTAAAACTGGGTATTATTTCACCGTCTGATTCACCTTTCTGTTTTCCTATGGTGGCAGTACGAAAGAAAGTGATGTATCAAAACCTTTGACTGCTTTTGCCACTTCTCGTGGATTGTTTCATTACAATGTCATGTGTTTTGGTTTACGGAATGCTCCAGCGACATTTGTACGCATGATGCGTCGCGTTTTAGGTAATCGCACCGATCTCATTTCGTATATGGACGATATTTGCATTTTTAATGATACTTGGGAACAGCATATCGCTGGGATACAGTCGTTGCTCCAAACTCTCAGAGTACATAACCTCACAGCTCGACCTTCCAAAGTCGAAATTGGGTTTACTGAGATTTCATTTCTGGGTCATAAGATTGGCCGACATACAATACAACCTGATGAGTCTACACTAAAAAGGGTACTGGATCTTGCCATACCAACTACTAAGAAGCAAGTTCGTAGTTTGCTGGGACTCATAAACTTTTACCACAGGTTTATACCACGATTTTCTGACAAAAAAGGATATGCCTGACAAAATAATATGGAACAAAGAGTGTGACCATGCCTTACAGAACATCAAAACACAATTTTCAAAAAGTCCAATACTAAGACTACCAGACTTAAGACGACCTTTTCTCGTTGTTACAGACGCATCTCTGAAAGGAATCGGGGGATGTTTAATGCAAACCTTTGATGGCGAGTGCCACCCGATATTCTACCTCAGCAGAAAACTTTCAGAGACAGAATCCAGATATCCAATTGTGGAAAGGGAACTTTTGTCATTGGTATGGACATTACATAAACTACAGAAGTTCTTGGTGGGTACACATTTTAAATTATATACTGATCAAAAAGCCCTCACATATTTACAGACTTTTAAATCGACTAATGCACGTCTCACCCGATGGGCGCTACAAATGCAGGGGTATGATTGTGACGTTCTACCAATAGCAGGAAAGGACAATTTCCTAGCTGACACCCTCTCTAGAGTTACGTAATAACTCGAATACGGAAGTGGACAATAATTACTTATTTATTCATATTGTTATTACTGACATTATTTTTTTTCCTTTAAAATCTAGATAGATATCATTTAATTGTTTGATAGGTAATCATAAGGCATTAGGGATAAGATGAATGATTTAATCTCGCTTCACATTATAATTGTTCGAGGGGGGGGGGGTAATGTGGCGCTGGCTATTGCACGCCACACGCTAGAAAATATATAGGATTTTGGTGCTGATGAGCGCTGCACGATAGTAATTTGTCGATATGTGTATTGCGCACATGACGTGAGCAGTGTGGAGGAAAAATGGACAGAGCGTGTGTTGACCCTGAATGGGCGGCTTGTGTGTGTTCTGCCCAATGGTAGAAATATGGGAAATGTTAAAAGAGAAGTGTCTTGAAACATATTAATGTTTATAAAATACAACGAAAGGTTGGAGGAGGAATGAGGTAATGTTTATATGGACCTACGGATTAGAGAAGTTGCTGTATCTACCTAATTATGCATGCTGTGTAATGATGTATTGTCTACGTGAATAAATAATGGAATGTTACTAAAATATCCAGCTGTTATATTGATCGTTGTGTGGAATCTTCGAGATATAGAAAGTATCGTTAATGAACTATTGTGGCTGTCCTGAATCTTGTGGACCTATGATATATAAACCTAGACACAGTGTGAAAACGAGCACAAACAATCAACTGAAGAATATAAACTTTTAACGCCACAATGGGCTGTTACCAAATTCAGGAGCATGGCCTTGCAATTCTACCTCCCTTAGTCGTAACTCTTGTTCCCTCTGTAATCGTTTCTCTTCTTTCTCAGCCTCTAATCTCTTGTCTTCTTTTTCCTTTTCAGCCGCTAATCTCTTTTCTTCTTTATCCTTTTCAGCCGCTAATCTCTTTTCTTCTTTTTCCTTTTCAGCCGCTAATCTCTTTTCTTCTTTTGCAGCCTCAGCCTCCAATTTCTGTTCTTCCAACTGTAGCCTTTTAATCTCAGCCTCCCTCTCAGCCTCTAATTTCCTAGCCTCCCTAGCATCTTCTAATTGTAACCTCTTTTCTTCAGTTAATCTCTTATCTTCACTCTCAATGAACTTATCGCATTTGGAGGTTACATATTGAACCAGAACTTGCCCCTCCATTCCTATTTCCTTTGGAATCTGTAGAGCAGCCGATCTAAATTTGGCCAAATCTGCCATCTTTTGTACCAAATTATATTTACTCTAACTAAACAACTAACAAATGCAATAATTAACTAATTAATTAACTAAGGGCTATGCCAACTCAAACAATTACAGAGTGAGGTCAACTATGCAAGTCCCTGAGTCTGATAGTTGAATATGATGTTCTCAGGTTACCAGACTGCTACCACCCTACGATCTCACTCTGCGATTTATTTTGGGTATCTACTGTTTGTGATGTTATTTATATGGTTTGATGTCTAGGGTAATGAAAATGTAGTGATAAATGCGTTAAACAAATACAATTTTAAATCACTAACATCGAATAAACAAGACTGGGTTTAAAGTTATGATATATATGTATATACCATTTAATTTCCTGTCCCTCAAATTTTTTAGGACAGGAATGTTTAACTTAAAATGAAATTATGGTTTTATATCAAATTAACTACACAATAAGGACATCTGTCCAATATATCTCTTAATCTGTTAATGTTTATACACGTTTATTCCCAGGTGGAGACTACTGTTATCTGAAGAGTCACTATTGGGAAAACTGGTATTCACATCATATCACAAACTGTTACTGAATAGGGTGGAGATCAAACATATTTGAGCTAGCATGTATGCCCTGAAGATTTAGGCTTATCTTAGAATCCGTGTAGACCCTGGATGACTGGTTGAAAAAACTGCACACGATCCCCTGCCGTGTATTCTGGAGTCTGCTATTACTTGTATGCTCTGATAAAGAAACAACCGGTAGGTTGCCTCAATTCTGCAGCTCCGACTTCTGGCCAACTTAAACTGGGTGATGTAACCCTGAAACAAGAGGAACAAGCCTCCCTAAGTCTCCAGCTGACTATCTCCACCACTACCAATTTAACATCATTAAACAAGTATTGTGATCAGATAAAATAGCTAACTAAATTAGCTACAGTCTTTAACTTTATTGTGACTTCTTCATAAAAGTGGGTATCTTCTTTTCCACATAGTCTCAACGCCCCTGTCAATATACATCATCTTCTTCTTCTTCTGAAATACAATCTTTTCTTTTCTCCAAAGTTAATATACCAATAGGCCTGCCAGTGACTTCCTGGTCTTACAGTCAAAATATGTATGACAATATTCAACTCAAATTTAGTTTAATTTGCTTCCTATGTCTGCTTAGACATGCCTCTGCTCCTAGTATGTCGCAATCTTCCACTAAGGCAAAATATCGTACACACACAATGTTATGGCGCCCTATCTGGGTTGGCCTCTACATATAATAATGTATTAAAAAGGTTATTCATCTTACCGCAATCAATGAAATAAACTCACACTATGTTAAGGTTTAACAGGCTGTCAATGGTCACTTTTAGACAGCTGCTTCTATAGACGCAACGGCAATTTATTGCTCTGCTTGAAACCTTGCTTGTATGAAAAATCTCTATCAAGTGGCACCCTGCATAGCAGATGCGGTAGTTTTATTCTCCCTATGTCTATCCTAACATTAGCCAATCATTTTAAACTACACCGATTTGACTCTTTTTTAAAAATCCCAAACATTTATTTTTGAAATTCCCAAACATTTTTGTACGTTTATCAATAAGTTCGTCCATCTGCTTCTAACATTTCTGTTTAGACTATGTGTCGCTTACGCTGGCAAAAATTCAAAGTTATACCTCTCCCCTTCCTCCTAGTAGTGTCTATCAAATGAGGCAAGCCAATGTGACTTGTTTCCAAGCAACGACTAGAAAAATGTTACTTTTAAATTGAGCTGGGATATCAGTGTGTTCGTATATCTGGTGTCAAATTTCTATTTTATGCGATAACTCAGTCACGTTTGAAGCTATCTAAAAGATGAAAAGTTATTATTAAACAGGCTAGTGTCCTTTATCTAGCCAGTATATTTTCATCTGCGTCTTTATCTAAGTTTTCATTTTTGTACTTTTCTCTTTATTTATAAGTCTAGATACGTTTTTATGGGAAATAGTATAAGTTCCCATGCGCTTCCCCTGACACTTCATGTTGGTTTCAGTTTTAGTTTCAGATTGCAAATGCCGAAGTGGGTTTTGACTTTTTCCCCACTAACCCCTCTCTCTCTCTCTATCTGTCTCCCGTCTTTTTTTTTTTTTTTTTAAAGTAACACGTGTTGGCCGTCTTCCAAAACGGTTTCATGTTATATTTAAAAATTAGTACAGAGCAGCGAAAAAGTCTTTTGTAAGGGGATGGGTACCCTCGCGTGGCGTTAATAGTTTCAAATCGCATGCCTCTCGTTGGCGTTTTTTAAAATGCGACGTTCTGATAAAACGTCGTCTAACGGCAACTGTCGCATGTTGTAACTAATAATAGATTCTTAGAATACGTTAGTTAAAAAAAAATCAAGGAGTGTCCAATATTTTGCATTAGATTTTATCGTCCTTGACAATTTTCAAATTCTTATAGGTAGGCTGGTGATATAAACGGTATCGTTACGGTCCACTAGAATTAGGACTTTGGAAATATTATGAGTAGGGTGAGGGGGCACTGGTAGACGTATCTTGGCGGTATGGAAAACAAAATGCAATTACAGTATTGATCATTTAGAATTTAGGAGCTAGAGTGTTAAAAACAACGGTGGCATTTTATCACTATGTCATTCCGTTAGCCAAAAAATGGTTATAAACCCCTGATTTAAATTAGCTTTTATTGACTTGTCTGTGTTGTTGAAGCTTTTTGGGTTTAACTTTCTATAGATGCGTGTCCAACCTTCCTTAGTCGCCTTCTGCAAAATGCCTGACATTTTACAATGTTGTTATTCTTTGTTTCCCTTTCGGGTCCCAGTAACATACCGGTTGTTAACGTATGGAAGTCACAAGAAATCAAGTCCAACACAAACATAAGAATCCTGAATTGAAAATGGCAAATCAGCCTTATTACGTGGCTATGAAACATAGAGAACAAGATCTTAAATAATACAACGGTAAAATCCCTCCAAAGATAACATTTAAGGATAAAAACATAATGCGTAGGCTGCTGATGTACATGATCGCCTAGACCGCGGGTCATCATCCTCCATAATAATTGACTTGCTAGACAGGAGGGGAACGGCGGATCAAAAAGAAAAAAAATATGACTGGAAAGGCTAAGGAGACGCAATTGGGGGGGAAACGGAGAAAAGTCACGTTTCCCAAGTTGACATAAAAAGTAAGCAACTCCACAGAAGGGACCCTAGATATGTTACGCCACAGTCATTTATTGGACGCTTTTGCGATACCAAGCTTTTGATTTGAATGGAGCGGTAAAACGCAGATGTTAGGAATATTACAAAAATTAAAAAGTAATTTTTTCTTAATATTAATGTTAGGAATATAAAAATTAGCTGGCCGGATGGCCTATTCTGAGCAGTGAACTAAGATGGTCTTAATTTTACAAACGGATAGATAATATTGAAGATAATGACAAAAGACAGTGTAGTTCACATCATCGACAGACTGTGTTGAATAAAAAAGTGTCGCAATTTGCACACAAAAACACGACCTTGGACGCAGGTGTTCAAATCTACGTGGGATGGAGGAAAGGGGATATTGTGGTGGCTGTGTCTAAATATAACTTTTAACGACAAAATTTTGGAGGGGAGAGAAAGGTTGGTTCAAAAAAACAAGCACATTTTTTTTAGAAACACAAGTAGAGACGGACAGACTAACAGATAAACATCCATACTTGACTGAAGCATGACTGAAATGACTTTATGGTAGGAAATTTGAAATTTAAAATAACCTAGGCAGTGATTGGCCACAGACAATCATATCATTAGCGCTCAGACGCGAAAGTGGGGCCATTCTTCAATAGTTGTTCAGTGATAGACACAGATTTTAAAGTGTGGTGATTCCATATGAAAGCAAGTGAAATAAATTTAGGGACGCCATACTATAGCCAGCAGCTCAGCTGAGTTTTGCTAGCAATTCTGTGTTATTTATTCATAATCTGGTAAGATTGAAATTATTTCCTTATATATTTTGAATCTTGTTTCATGTTTGAGTGATTTGATACTGCCATATCGAAATCTAGCCTTACAAACAAGTAGGGATTTGCTCTAGACCCCCCGCCCTAGTCGGGGTCTAGGGACCAACAATGTACATAAACTCCAGCAAGGATTATGCAAGACAGATCAAGTGTTGAGAATAATGATACATATTACCTATCCTCTTTTAGGGCCGAAAACTAATAAACATTTTTCAGGATCTATGGTCTGGGAGGATCTATCTGATGTAAAACCACCATGGTAAATGTGCTGTTTGGTCAGAGAGATCTGACCTGTCTGTATGATGTGGTTGTTGTGTCACTGTTGTGTCCAGACGTGGGTAGAGAATAGATTTTGACACATGGCCCATACTTTGATTGCAGAGCTGCGAGTTTCTGTCGTCAACAAAGCAGGGTCTATTCAGTTGGTGACTTTACTCGAGTGTATCTGTGCAGTATTTGTGACAGAGACCACCATTATTGCCCGCCAGCACGGAGAGGTGGGACCACCTGATTTCAGCACCAGAGCGACAACTACCAGATGAGTGAGCCTCTGGTCTGCTGGACTTTCACCAACGCCCTTTAGTTACTAAGAACCCCATAAGATTCCCACCATTTTCTGGACACTGTGTAGTCAATATAGACAGGTGTGATGAGGCCACCCCAACAGCACAAACAGTACTATCCTCCCAAGTAGATGAATACTAGAACATTTTAATAAAACTAACTAGTATAGTACATATATATGTACACTATTGCATTTATTATATAATATTCTATGCATTTCTTTTCATAATCTCTAAATCCTTTTAAGTTCTGGTCAACCTAAAAAATTGACACAGAACAAAATAAATGTAATATACTTATATCAAAAAATTTTACACACGTGAGTTAGTTCAGTGTATTTTAACATTTATTAATATTATTAGTCTTGTTAATATCTGTGGGTATATTTATAATCCATTACACCACACTACATATCATAACCCTAGACACTTTACGTAGCCACCTTCATTAAAAAAAATTAAGTGTGAGGTCGTAGTGGTAGCAAGAAAGGCCTTCTGACAATTCACCACTACATTTTATCTCAGGAGCCTTCACAGCTGGCCTCATACAATTTACATTTAGTAATATCACCATCATACAATACCATCAAACACCACTACAATATTGGGGTCTTGTCCAGGGATAATTAGCCCAACAGTAATATTAGGATCTCCTGGTGTGAGAAATAAAAGTAGGGAAATAAATTGTAAAATTTCCCTTAAAATTAAAAGTGTCCCTGCAGATAAAAGTTGGTGAATCTTCACAGCCAGTAATAATTAATTAGTTAACTGGTTAGTTAGAATTAGTTAGACTATAGTCATAAGAAGTACTTAGTGTATTTACTGGTTAGAGATTTATCTTGTATATTATTATATTGTCTAAAAAGTATGGCGGAACTGGCAAAATTTAGATCAGCTGCTGTGCTCACCGCGAAGGAGATGGGAATGGATGGTCAAATTTTAATTCAATACGTAACGACTGAATGTGATAAATATATTGAACGGGAAGATAGAAAGGTAGCTGTAGAGAAGAGGTTACAAATTGAGGCTGATAGAGAAATTAAGAGGCTGCAGATTGAGGCAGAAGAAAAAAGGTTGACTGCCGAAAGGGAGGCAGAAGAAAAACGACAGCAAAGGGAGGCAGAAGAAAAAACGACAGCAAAGGGAGGCAGAAGAAAAAAGGTTGACTGCCGAAAGGGAGGCAGAAGATAGAAGGTTGCAGAGGGAGCACGAATTACGACTAAGGGAGCTGGAATTACAAGGCCCGGCCCCTGAAAATGGTGCCAGCCCTTTTGCCTCAGAGGCTACGCCCAGTCTGGGAGCCTCAAACTCAGCTATGGGGTTTCATTTAGACCATTTTGTTGAGAAAGACGATGACATAGAGGGGTACCTAGGACGTTTTGAGTTATTAGCTACTACATATGGGTTAGAGAGAGAGAGGTGGAGTTTAAAGCTATCACAGGGATTGAGGGGTACTTCTTATGAAGTATTTGCCAAAATGAACAGGGAAGACCAAGACAATTATGACATGTTAAAGGAGGCTTTGTTATTAAGGTACGAGAAGAATGGTGAATTTTATCGTAAGAAATTTAGAAATGCCAAACTGTTGTCTGGGGAGACATACCACCAATTCTCTGCTAGACTAGGAACCTATTTGGAGAAATGGACGGCTCTGGGGAAGACCCAAGATCTTAAAGAAATGATCATGATTGAGCAATTGAGAGAGTCCATGGCTCCAGACATGAGAAAATTTCTCATGGAACAAGGTGCAGAGAAGTTGGGGGAAATTTTAAATGTTGCTGAGAGGTATCAGGCAGCTCAGGCAGAGGTAAGTGGTGCTAAAAAGAAGCACATAGACAATTTTAAAGCTCCACAGCAATTTAATAAATTTGATAATAGAGAGCAGGGAAATAAAGGTAGGACAAACTTTGAGCGGCCAAGAAATGACTATCGCGACAGAAACTCACAGTTCAATGACCAAAAGTTCAATGAAAGAAAACCGTTGAACCAAGGAAAAAGATGGTGTAAATGGTGCAAGAAGGATAACCATAACACCGAATTTTGTAGAAGGAAACCTTCAAACATTGCTGCAATGAAGTCGGGGACGCAAAGATTAAAGGTTAATCCTAAGGGACAACAGGAACCTTATCACCCCCCAGTTTGTGAGGATGTTATTTGTAATGGGGTCACATAAGGTGCCTTTATGATACAGGTTTGGATTATGATTCAGTTGTGAAGTCTAGCCTAGTGGACCCAAGTCAGTATACCACAGAAACAGTGGAAATACAAGGGGCGACTAAGGACATACCACTCATGACACTTCCCATCGCAAGGATAACGGTGAAAACTCGCTATGTGGAAGGAGAAATCAGAGCAGCAGTGATAGATGAACCAATCTACCCTCTGATATTGGGCTGTAGATACGTCTTCTTGGGGAATCCCGAGAAACCTGTGATCATGGCGACAGTGCAGACCAGGTCACAGAAGAAGGAGGAAGAAGGTGAACCTATAAATGCTCATCCAGAGGAGATGAGGAAGGCGCACGCTGAGGATAGGACACTCAAGCCCTGTTTTAAAAAATTGCCCAAATGCCACACACCTCCGAGCAAGGGGGAATATTTCATGAAGAACAAACTATTATACAGGAAGACAGGAACTAGATCCACTGGTCACGGACAGTTAGTTCTTCCCAAGATATATAGGGCAAACTTAATAAGGAGCTTACATGTTGGAAAAGATGGTGACCATGAGAAAGTCGGTACTATCTGCCAAAAGATTGCTCGAAAATACTATTGGCCCGACGTAAATGTCGATGTTGAAAACTTTGTAGAAGCATGTGGCGTATTTCATGAGGGAACACCCACAAAGGGAAAATATGTGCAGGACCTAGAAACGCCACGGGGAAACTTTAGGCCTGAAAGGAAAACTAATTATACTCGGGTAGACAAAGTGGAATGGGAGCCCCCTTTTTCACACCCAGTCTTCACTTGAATGGATTAACATGGCCACTATGCGAAGAGTACAAAGAAGAAATTTTACCCAGGATAAGATGACAATCCCTCGGTCAGACTTATATAAACTGGAAGAACAGACAAGAGAGCGAAGATCTCTCATAAACAATCTAAAGTGGGGAGACAAACCCCAGAAAAAAATTGGTAGTGGTCGATTTGTGAGTGATGATTCTAGGAAGAAAAGTCCTCATTATAAAGCTTCAAGGGACGGGACCTGATGAGTTCCAGGAAAAATACGTATGATAAATTAAAGATCCAGATGTAACTTTATTAAGGACCTGGACAGATGAGAAGGCGGAAGAGACTGTTACCTCATCGTATTAATATGTGAACGAACTGACCACTCGTTTGAAAGCTGGATGGAAACTGGCAAATGATAATTTGAAACAAGCCAGGAAGAAACATGCAGCATATTTTAATAGGAAGGCAAAGGACAGGGAACTGGCAGTCGGAGAGAAGGTGCTGCTTCTACTACCCGGAAGCCAGATTAAATTACAAATTGGTTGGCAAGGTCCATATACGGTTCTAGAGAAGGTGTCTAGAACAAACTATAAAATTGACAAAAAGGGGAAGGAAAAAGTTTATCATGTAAACCTGTTAAAGAAGTATCTGGACAGACCACTCCAGGAAAGTACCCCCTTATTGACCTTGGCTATTGCAACCCAGATGCAAAAAGAACCACTCACCTCACATGAATACCCATTACATCCTTGTGAAACCGCAGCACAGGTAAAAGTCAGTAAGCACCTGACTAAAAACCAGAGGGAGAGAGTTCAACAGGTTCTGGAGGAACATACAGATGTATTTACAGATAAACCAGGCCATACAAATTTGCTACAGTATGACATGAAACTGGTAGACTCAAACCCAATCTGTATGAGAGCCTATTCTATTCCGTTCGCGAAGGAGAAGGCATTGAAGGAAGAAATAGAGTATTTGTTGAAGGAGGGGATTATTTCGCACAGTGAATCATCTTTTAGTTCTTGTGTCGTTTTGTTGAGAAAACCGTCTGGGGAACACAGACTGTGCATAGATTACAGGAAACTGAATGCTGTCACAGAAGGACAAGTGGATCCATTACCAGACACAAAACAGTTATTTGCCAGACTGAACAATGCAAAATACTTTTCAAAGGTGGATCTTAGTAAAGGCTATTACCAGATCCCAGTGAAGCCTGAAGTGAGACCTTATTTGGCTTTTAGCACTTCGGATGGACATTATGAATTCAATATGCTACCATTCGGACTGAAAAATGCTCCGAGTGTGTTTTCAAGGATGATGCGAAAATTGTTGGATCCCCTGAATAACCCATGTATCACGAATTTCATGGATGATATTCTCGGCGCCACAGAGACATTTGAAGAACACATTGAAGCTCTGGAGATGTTGTTTGATAGACTTCGGGAGGCGAACTTAACTGCTAGGCCAACAAAATGTTGTATTGGATGCAAAGAGTTGGAATTCTTGGGACACACTGTATATCAGGGTAATATGACCCCTGATCCTAAGAACTTGGAAAAAACTGCAGAGAGCACCTAGGCCGCAAACAAAAAAGGACGTGCGATCATTTGTGTCGTTATGCGGATTTTATCAGAAATACATCAAGAATTTTAACGCTATATGTGCTCCTCTGACTGATTTGACTCGCAAGGGACTTCCAGATAAAATTATTTGGACTGCACAATGTGAACTAGCGTTCCAAGAGTTAAAGGAAAAACTCACTAGCAAGCCTATTCTCAAACTGCCTGATTTGACACAGGACTTTGTCTTAAGAACCGATGCAAGTAATGTAGGACTCGGAGGGGCTTTGTTGCAAAGATCATCTTCACCTGATGGGGAACTGAAACCAGTCGCTTATGCAAGCCGCAAATTGAATAAGGCGGAACAAGGATACTCCACAAGCGAAAAAGAATGTTTAGCATTAATCTGGGCAATAAAGAAGTTTCAAATCTATCTGTATGGTAGGACATTTGTGGTGGAGACGGACCATCAGCCTCTCGTGTTCTTGTCTCAGGCTAAGCATGAAAACGCAAGATTGCTGAGGTGGTCTTTATTGCTTCAACCTTATCAGTTTAGTATCCAATATATCCCAGGCAAATTGAATGTCGGTGCTGATTTCCTCAGTCGGCACCCCTGTGATCAAAATTAGAGTAGTGGCAGACGTGAGGAGTAATTTTACCTATGTGTATCGCTGGTTTTGGAACTTGCCATTGGCATGTTTTCAAGTGGGGAGATGTGTAGTGAAATTGACAGAGATACAACGGTAAAATACCTCCAAAGATAACATGTAAGGATAAAAACATAATGCGTAGGCTGCTGATGTACATGATCGCCTAGGCCGCGGGTCATCATCCTCCATAATAATTGACTTGCTAGACAGGAGGGGAACGGCGGATCAAAAAGAAAAAAAATATATGACTGGAAAGGCTAAGGAGACGCAATTGGGGGGGAAACGGAGAAAAGTCACGTTTCCCAAGTTGACATAAAAAGTAAGCAACTCCACAGAAGGGACCATAGATATGTTACGCCACAGTCATTTATTGGACGCTTTTGCGATTTACCTAGGCTTTTGATTTGAATGGAGCGGTAAAACGCAGATGTTAGGAATATTACAAAAATTAAAAAGTAATTTTTTCTTAATATTAATGTTAGGAATATAAAAATTAGCTGGCCGGATGGCCTATTCTGAGCAGTGGACTAAGATGGTCTTAATTTTACAAACGGATAGATAATATTGAAGATAATGACAAAAGACAGTGTAGTTCACATCATCGACAGACTGTGTTGAATAAAAAAGTGTCGCAATTTGCACACAAAAACACGACCTTGGACGCAGGTGTTCAAATCTACGTGGTATGGAGGAAAGGGGATATTGTGGTGGCTGTGTTCTAAGTATAACTTTTAACGACAAAATATTTTGGAGGGGAGAGAAAGGTTGGTTCAAAAAACAAGCACACATTTTTTTTTTTAGAAACACAAGTAGAGACGGACAGACTAACAGATAACCATCCATACTTGACTGAAGCATGACTGAAATGACTTTATGGTAGGAAATTTGAATTTAAAATAAACCTAGGCAGTGATTGGCCACAGACAATCATATCATTAGCGCTCAGACGCGAAAGTGGGGCCATTCTTCAATTGTTGTTCAGTGATAGACACAGATTTTAAAGTGTGGTGATTTCCATATGAAAGGAAGTGAAAGAAGTTTAGGGACGCCATACTATAGCCAGCAGCTCAGCTGAGTTTTGCTAGCAATACTGTGTTATTTATTCATAATCTGGTAAGATTGAAATTATTTCTTTATATATTTTGAATATTGTTTCATGTTCGAGTGATTTGATACTGCCATATCGAAATCTAGCCTTACAAACAAGTAGGGATTTGCTCTAGACCCCACGCCCTAGTCAGGGTCTAGGGACCAACAATGTACATAAACTCCAGCAAGGATTATGCAAGACAGATCAAGTGTTGAGAATAATGATACATATTACCTATCCTCTTTTAGGGCCGAAAAAAAAATAATAAACATTTTTCAGGGAATCTATGGTCTGGGAGGAATCTATCTGATGTAAATCCACCATGGTAAATGTGCTGTTTGGTCAGAGAGATCTGACCTGTCTGTATGATGTGGTTGTTGTGTCAGTGTTGTGTCCAGACGTGGGTAGAGAATAGATTTTGACACATGGCCCATACTTTTATTGCAGAGCTGCTAGTTTCTGTCGTCAACAAAGCAGGGTCTATTCAGTTGGTGACTTTACTCGAGTGTATCTGTGCAGTATTTGTGACAGAGACCACCATTATTGCCCGCCAGCACGGAGAGGTGGGACCACCTGATTTCAGCACCAGAGCGACAACTACCAGATGAGTGAGCCTCTGGTCTGCTGGACTTTCACCAACGCCCTTTAGTTACTAAGAACCCCATAAAGATTCCCACCATTTTCTGGACACTGTGTAGTCAATATAGACAGGTGTGATGAGGCCACCCCAACAGCACAAACAGTACTATCCTCCCAAGTAGATGAATACTAGAACATTTTAATAAAACTAACTAGTATAGTACATATATATGTACACTATTGCATTTATGATATAATATTCCATGCATTTCTATTCATAACCTCTAAATCCTTTTAATATCTGGTCTACTTAAAAAATTGCCGCAGAACAAAATAAATGTTTTATTCTTTTATCAACAAATTTTACACACGTGAGTTAGTTCAGTGTATTTTAACATTTATTAATATTATTAGTCTTGTTAATATCTGTGGGTATATTTATAATCCATTACACCACACTACATATCATAACCCTAGACACTTTACGTAGCCACCTTCATTAAAAAAAATTAAGTGTGAGGTCGTAGTGGTAGCAAGAAAGGCCTTCTGACAATTCACCACTACATTTTATCTCAGGAGCCTTCACAGCTGGCCTCATACAATTTACATTTAGTAATAACACCATCATACAATACCATCAAACACCACTACAGGGATAAAAGTACAAGGAAAACCTTGAATGGATGACGCGGGACAGGTAGGATTATTATGTACGTTGGTTTTTAATGATATACATGTTCATTATGCTTGGCTCGCGTTCTGCTCTTTCGGCGTTTTTCGGCATGGCGCGCTCAGCAGCTGAGTCCGAGAATGGCTTAGAGCGCCATTTTATTGTCGTAATTCAGTCTGTTTACAGCATTTGTGCGTTCAGCGTCTCTTTGTATTCTGGTAATTTTTCAAACTTTCAAACTTTTACAATTTATTATGTTACTTTATATATAATTTTTTTTATTGCTTCCAATGACATCTAAGTGTAGTAATAAAATACGTCGTAAAGCTGTCGTGAAATGACGTCTATCTCACATCACGAATTCTAAATAATTCTGACCATACCGCGCGCCATACACTGTAGAAAGATATGATACACTAACCAATGAAAACGTTTTCTTGGTCCTGTGTTTACTACCGCTGGGAAAATAAAGATGGCAAGGCCCAATCTGTGTAACCTGATTAACTTCGGAATCTTACTACAGCATTTTGGAAGAAGTACCACTTGAAAGACGGTATCAACACAATATTAGGGATGTTACTCTACCCGTAAGTAATAATACTTTTACTAATACTAATATTGGACGGGAGAAATCTTGGGTTGAATGCATTCGAAGCTTCAGGTTGTTCTAAATTTAGCAGTTTAAACTATGCATAAAATAAAATGCAATTAGGAAACTAACAGATTATTACATAGCTATATAAAGCCTAATTCCAAGTATAATTTAAGTTTTGAATGAATAAAATCGCATCAGGAATAACGAAGATAATTTAAAAAGTGGTTTTCCTACACTCAACGATAGGTAAAAAGGTACCCATATTCTCTGATCGTGATTTCATTCCTCGGGTTTCCCATCTCGTACGTCCGAGGTCACACTATAAATAGACTTGCCTAACAAACTCGGGTCAGTAACTATTATTTGAATACAGAGAGAGAGAGCGGCAAAAAATGAGTATATGTTAATGCAAGTGTTTGCCTTCTGTACCTGTTAATAATAATAATAATAAATTCTTTGAGCGCATCTAACACGTGCGCATTAAGGCAGAAATTCACAGCTATTCTCCATTTATGTTCGTTGTGGACGCCACTCCTCTTAGCTCTTGACATTATTTAGGTCCCCGGAACGTTCTTCCATTCTCTTACACAAATTATTTATTGCTTCTTGGGATTGTCTTGGTGTTGAACTTAAGAATGCCACATCATCTGCGAAATCCAGGTCCCCCAGGAATTTTCCATTTGTCCATTTTATACCCAATTGTTCATTGTGGGTATAGTTTCTCATAACCCAATCAATAGCTATTCCAAAAAGTAGTGGTGACATAATACAGCCATGTTTCACCCCTGTTTCTACTGTAAACCATTCTGTATTCCCTTTATTTGTTCTAACACAACATCTTGCATTGTCATATAGCGCTTTGATTATATTCACATATTTTGTTGGAAAACCATAGATTGTAAGTATCTTCCACAATGATGGGCGGTGTAGACTATCAAAGGCTTTTTGAAAATCGACGAAGGTGATAATAAGTGGCGATTGCCTTTCCACTGATTCTTCTATAATTGTTCTTAGTGTGAATATTTGATCAATACATGATCGTTTCGGCCTGAAACCCGCTTGTTCTTCTCTGATCTTTTCGTCAGCATGCAATTTAAGTCTTTCTAACATCATGCAACATAATAATTTTCCAGGTACTGATAATAGAGATATACCACGCCAGTTATTACAGTCTGATAGATCACCTTTCTTCGGTAACTTTACAATAATACTGTCTTTCCATAGCAGACCTGTTAGCAGACCGTAATCAACCATTAAGGGCTCGTCTCTGTGTGTGCCAGAGGGTAAGAATGAATATATATATATATATATATATATATATATATATATATATATATATATATATATATATATATATATATATATATATATATAACTGTGTGTGTATATTTATGTGTAATTCTATTGATTAATCCATCTGTGCGATAAGACGTGTATAGATGTGTTAGGAATGGACAGTGTGCACGGTTGAAACTTACAGATTCATGTGTAATTCTAGAGGCAAAGCCTGTCTTCGGAAATATTTAAAATATTGAGAATGATGGCCAAGTGTGTCTATGAGTTTAGAAATGTATTTAAAGAAGTATTTTTTGAATGGAATAAGACGCCTACCAGGAACATAAGGAAGGATGAAAGTGATTGAAGTACTGTATAATTTGACCTATTACTTAGTAGTTTTATTCGCGACCAAATTATTGTAGGGAGGCGAATCATGGGAAACGAATGATAACTAAGAAAGTAGAAGAAAATTATGATCACATTGAACTAAAATGATTGTTGTTACTATAATATACCTTGTGCATCTGCTAGCACGCTAGTCTGAAACTGTCTATCCAGGACAGTGTCATAATGAGATAAATTGTAAATGATTTACCAGAGCACTGGGGTTAAATTTCTTTAAGTATGAGTTTTTTTTTAATGTTGGTAAATTGTAGTACATAGGGGTGAGGAGACATACTAGTGATACCAACAGACACACGCAGAGTCAGAAACAGGTTATAGATTATCTATGCAATTTTTATCACAGAGAGTGGATCAGGGAGAGGTAGCTAATCAGGCGGGGGACTCAGCAGTACTATATCACCATATTCTCTGGGGGAACTCTACACAGCTTGACCCTACCTTTGTTTTCATATACACCCTTACTTTTTCAGATAAGCGGAGAGTTATTTAAGTGATAGCAGAGCGAGGCAGATTCTTTGAGGTACTATCTAGTATCATTTGTGGAGTCGTACAGAGCGGTGTATAGTCGGCAGGATAGAGTCTATATTTTACAGGTTCAACATCTGAACCTCTATGATAGGACATCTGTTGTATCTGACACGTGTCCTGAAGATTTCATTTACAGTGATCCGTGATGGTCTTTTATTATGGAGACATTCAGTCTTTTAGATAAATGACTATACATCTATTATGAGTTAGTTATGTAGCGAGTAACAATTATTAAAGATAAAAACGTACACTAGAGATATAGAATAAATTTAAGCTAAATTAAGCACAGTGAAGTTACTACTTGTGTACCCTGATTCAAATGATTTTTGTGTGATTGGATAAGCTGACAGTGGTACTTGTAATGCAGTATTGCAGTTCTTATATTAATTAAGTCGTGTGTTTGGGATCTTGTTGATTATAGTGATTGAGGGCCTGACAGATATTAGTATGTCAGAACTTGGTAGATATAAGATTTGGTCTAGCTATTAGTGCAGGCATGCAAAAAAGAGGTTTGGGTTAAGTTGGGAGAATAACTCTGTATCTCAATATGTCATTATCGAATGTGACATAGGTATTATAGGACTAAAGAGAAGATAAGTTTAACGTCTATGCTTAAGCAGAGGTGATGGATATGACAAATAGAAGTTGAAGCTAACAAGATTTACAGTCTAGAAACTGATCAGGGAGCAAAAATTATTGATAGAAGCAGGATCGAGATAGGAGGGTTATATCACTGAGTGTGAGCTGATAAGGAAAAGCTTAGAACGATAGATAGTCTGATAAGAGTAAGCCGTAAAAAGATTACATGTATCAGTAGCTGATACGGAGGGCTAGGACTAAAAACTGTGTCACGGTTGATCACACAGGTAAGAAGGACAGGTTGCTGAAAGGGAGTCTGAGTGAAAACGAGTGTCTGCAGATACTGGAAGATGAGGATTTATGTCACATATGAGGTGTGAAAGTCGCTTGAGACAGTACTTCAATGGATCGTGGTACAGGATACTACAGAGTAGTTTTCCCCAGAGTAACCTTTGTACAATTGAGTGCATATGTGGCACGGTGCCTCAAATTGTGTTAGCCACAATGAACTCTTCGACTATGGACCGGTGGTTATCCTATGTGGAGGAAAAGAAGATGATGGTTGGTGTTCTTTGACTAAGTCTGGTCACGTAGTGTAGTATAGCTACTAATCTGGTTAGGTAGTTCTAGAGAAATTGATAAATGTGATTTCTTAATGTTATTCACATATTGGGCTGAGAGGTAGTATTCTTATCGAAGATTTTTTACAAAACTTGGAAGGTGAGGGACCTAAAGAAGATTTATGTTTTATCTGTAAAAGAGACATTGGATGGTTAGATATGAGAATTTTACTCAGGATTTTATGGGAAGAAATTCCAGATTAGTCGACTACTTTCTGATAAGAATGATGTGTTTACTTTAATCCAACAATTTTCTCTTGCATTTTTATTCTCTGCCAGATTTAGAAACCTACTTCGATGAAGTGGACTATTCTTGGAAAGTGTCAACGACCTAAAAAGAAAGTGGTCCCCCCAATGATGGAACAAGTCCGAAGAGAGTCTATGTCTCCAGACATGATAAAAATTTTCTTATGGGATACAAGTGCAAGAAGAGATTGGGGGAAGATTTTAACAGTTTGCTGAGAAATATCAGGAGGGCCAGCCCAGAAAGACGATTAGCCAGGAATTAGGCAAGAAGCAGGTAGAAAACATAGTAGGGGACTACCCCAATCCAAGGATGAGAATGGATTGATAAATATGGGACCAACAACACAGTTACAGACAAGAAAACAGGGAGAAAAGTGGTGTAAAATTTGCAAAATGAACAACCACAATACACTGGAATGTGGTAAGAAAGTCCTTCCATATCACGCCATGCATGTTGATAATCAGTGGGATATGGGCAGAACAGGAACAACAGCTAAAGTCAGGTAGATCTCAATGATCCCCATCTGTGAAGAAGTAAAATGTAATGGCAATAAGAGTATGTGCCTTTATGATTCAGGATTGGAATATGACTCAGTTGTGAGCGCCTCCTTGGTGAACCCTGATCAATATACCACACAAAAGTGAAGGATAACATGGGGCATTAAAGGACTCAGGCCACCATGACACTTCCGATAAGCAATGATAAATGTACAGAAGTAGCTATGTTTTAAGGATAGTGATCAGTTGCAGCCGTGTGTGATATCACTACTTACCACGCTTTGGTGTTAGGAAGGAGAGTATGTTTTCTCTTAGGGAACCAATGAATACTCTCCGTGATCATGGCAATCACTCCACGGTAAGATCAACCCCTAGGAAAGGAGGTCCGGGCAGAATAACACTAAACATTTTGCCGAGAAAGATGTAAAAGGCCAAAGCTAAAGATTTTGCTCATTTAAAATCTTGCTTTCGGCAAGTTGCCAAAAAGCAAACACCCTACTAAGAAGAAGGATAAAGTTTTATCTTTATAAGCGAAATGGGTTGCTCTACAGGAAATCTGGGTGCAGGGACAGAATTGGGTGACAGTTGTTCTGCATTAAGTTATAAGGGAAAATGTATTCGGAATTAGCACCATGTTGTATTAAGGACGGTGGGGGAAAATTGGTACCACCTGTCAAAAGGAGTATCTGTGATATTTATTATTGGGCAGGTATTGCTGAGAGATCTTCTTTCTGTATGTGACTAACACATGTGTACACAATTGTTGCTAGGTGGTATCCCAATTAGTTTAGACTTATCAGACAGGTTCCTTGTTTAGATGTGTGTGGGGGGGGAAGTTATGGTGACAGGTTTGGTTCATTGTTGGTGTCAATTGACCTGTGCGGAGGGGCTCCTGCTCATTGGATCAATCTCTTTCTATGGTTAGCCTTTTAGTTTATAGGTATTTTTTCTTTGTTAGTTTGTAGGGGGTGGTCGTGTCGGTTGGTCATGCCCTAAGGGATATAAATGGCATGGCCAGGGAATTTGTTTTAATGGGTAAGGCTAACCCCCGGCAGCCGATATGATCCCACATCATCTTACTAACCACCACCTACATTATATTCGCCGACCTTTCAGTATGACGGGGAGGTAGATTTGGAGAGGGGGTCTGCGCTTGGGTAAAATACCCGAACGTAACAGAGGGTAAGAGAACGCTAATGTGGTACATTAACATCTCTCGGGAGCGGTTTACCACCTACAGAGGTCGTGGGGGGTACGGTTGGGGGTTGGGCGCGTTGGAGGGTATCACCATTAACCAGATGCGGACAATACCGATAGGGTTGACGTCCTATGGTTGCTGTTGAGCGGCAGGGCGCTGCGTTTGGCTATACCCTTCCGTACATTCTTTCTCCAACACCCCTACTGTAAAAAATGGGTGGGGCGGGGAGCGGTACGGGGGGAGTAATATTGCAAGGCGGGATGGTGAGTGGGGGGTTGCTCGGGTGGGGCGGCGGGAGGGGGGGTAGACAACGGAGAGGAGGAGGAGCAGTGGGGGGCGAGGTAGACGGAAGAGGGGGAGGTGGGGACGGGGTGTGGGTCAGGGACTGAGTGATATATGGGGAGGGGGGTTGGGGGGGGGAGAGGAGGGGGGGTGGGTGGGGGGGGTGCCTGGGGGGGGGAGAGGGGGGGGGGGGGTGGGGTATGGGAGTGGGGGGAGGGGGGTGTGGGGGGGGAGTGTGGAGGAGGAACTTTGTGGGGGGGGAGGGGGGGGAGGGGTGGGGGGGGGGGGCAGTGGGGTGGGGGGGGGGGGGGGGGGGGCGGGGGGGGGGGGGGGGGGGGGTAGGAGGGGGGGGGGGGGGGGGGGGGTGGTGCGGGGGGGTGGGAGCTTGGGGGGGGGGGGGGGGGGGGGGGGGAGTGGGGGGGGTGGGGGGGGGGGGGGGGGGGGGGGGTGGGGGGGGGGGGGGGGGGGGGGTGGGGGGGGTGGTTGGGTGTTGTAGTCTTTATGTATTTCGTTTGTTTTTTGAGTTGAGTGTTTTTTATTATATATTGTCTCATTTTATTTATTTTTATCAATTACTTATCATACCAGAGTTTCCCCCCCCCCCCCCCCCCCCCCCCCCCCCCCCCCCTTCCCCCCTATTAGATCTTTTTGTTTTAGTATAGATATATTTTTTTTTATCTTTTAGCGTTAACTAACTGTTTCTA
>JAMPIV010023172.1:0-241614 GCA_024509875.1 Oreohelix idahoensis | reverse complement strand
ACTCACATGTAAGGTGCAACTCACAAAGCTTAAACGGCACAAAAAAGTTTACCAATTAGCCAAAATCATACACTTCCTGGATTGAGGGGGGCAAGGCCAAGGAAAATGTTCTACACATCTCTCCACATACAAACATACCTAAGACTATTGTTCACAAATCTGGGGATGGTTGTTTCCATATCCAAACACAAAAAAGGCTTCATTCACCTCAAAAACGTGCAAGTGGCCCGCCTAGAGTGCTGATAAACACCAAAACACATTGTATAGATCTATATAACTATCTTACTAATAACTATTACCCCTTAGAAAGCGCTTCCTATTTAAAACAAAGCTAAAATTCCGCTCACAAAATCTTGTCACACATTAATGCTCCAACGTATTCTGTGGCCACTTTTCAAATTCAATGAAAAACGTAGTCAGCGCTTAAATTTATTAAACTTTGTTTAGATTTACCCAAGACTAGGCTAGATTGTTTGTACAAGAAGGCTTGGCTTACTCAGCCTGCTCATCTTTTTGGAACAATCTTCCCACATGACTGAAAAACATGCACAGTCCCTACCTACTCATATAATCGTAGTACTGTTCAAATACATTATGAGTGCGGATTATATGCCGCCCTAAGGGATTATGTTTCGAATTATTTATTAATTATCTAATACACCCTGTATGGAGGGTCTGATGATCCTAGTTTTTCATTTTAATATACCTTACTTCTTAATTGTAATCAGATACTGTAATGTATGCTTTTTATACTACTTATAATGTTGCATCGCCTCTGAACTAATACCTTTAGTATGCTGGAGAATGTCTGGATATCTTGCAATAAAAGATGAGTAGGAGGAAGGGAGAAATGCAAGACGGGCCTATATGCATGATTCTCATCTTTCAGTCAATACCCTTTACCTCCCTAAGGAGCATAGGTCATAAAAACTGGATCTCGTGTAGTGGAGGCGTCAACAATTCACTCCCTGTGGCAGTATCTGCTTGGGACTCAAAGTTGCTCACCTGTGGGAACATTTTTCGCATGCGCTGACAACACATGAAGTCCCAGCTATTTCAGCAGATTTCCAAATTGTCACGAGTTCTTATTATATGCCACCATTATCTGATTACGTTTCTAATTATGTCTTATTTACTGTATGAATTGTTTTGATTGTGTTTGTTAGTTTTTTTTTTTTTTTTTTTTTTTTAAAGGTATTTATTTTTTTTAATTTTTTTTAATTAATAATTTCCCCCCCCCCCCCCCTTAAATTTGATTATGTCTGGATGTTACAAATGTATGTTATTATTTTACCTCGATAATTTTGTACGCTTAAATAATGCTAAAAATACATGTGCTATTGAAAGGATACGGTATGTAAGATGACAGAGAGAAGAAGGGCAGAATGTAAGACAGGCCTGCGTGCCCAATTCTTAATCCTTTGACTACATCATACAAGGCAACTTGACCGGCCCAAGTTACCAGAACGAAATCTTGAGACCAATTGTTCAGCCTGCTCTGGAGGCCGTAGGTGGTAATGCCATCCTCCAAGATGATAACGCTCGACCCCATCGAGCTCGTGTGGTGAAGGAGTTTATTCAGCAACATGGGATCATCAGGATGGCGTGGCCAGCTCATTCACCTGACCTTTCTAAGATTGAGCACCTCTGGGATGTCCTTGGTCGAAGATTGTCAACAAATCACCTTCTGCCAATAGATGTTGCACAGCTGACTGTATTTCTGCTTCAGGAATGGCAAGCTGTTCCACAGGATACTCTTCGGACCCTTGTGGACTCGATGCGTCTACGCTGTCTTGAATGCCTTGCTGCAAACGGTGGTCATACCCGATTTTGAAATGTCTATTTGTCCAATATCTATTGTGTGACTTTTGAAAAAGTGGGTGACACACTTCACAGCTTCATTGCGTTTGAATGTGTGTTTCCATTTCTTTACGTGACATGTCAATTTGGTATTCAATAAATGCCGTTTTGACTGATACCAATTACGTTTATATCAGATTTGTTTTATGGTTTCAACCAAGGTTTTTCTAAGTGGCCCTTGACTTTTGACGAGTAGTATATATATATATATATATATATATATATATATATATAAAACTGCCTTGTAAGTTATTTTCAACTAAAAAACGATATTCTGTGGTTTCCTTCCTCCTACATAGTTGTTTTTAGCAAACACACGTCACTATTACTTTTATGGAAATAGATCTAATTCACAAAGTCAGTCGGTTTTCGAGTTACATGTTAACCTAAATTACAACCGCTGACAAACAAAAAGTCGCTTAGTTAGAAAAAGTATCTGTTAGCTTTTTGCGCGACAGAATTACTGTGGCTAGATTGTGCCCTTCACATTACTGAATTATTGAATAGGCGAGATGTCACACACAAAATGTGAGTTACTGCTATCAATTTTATATACACTGTTAACTAAGCATTTATCACATTAACAAGTGCTTCTCAACCCAACATAGCAAGACTTTAAACAGAGTCCAAAAGGGTCGTATCTTTCTCCTCAGATAACAATGATATGTCCAATTCTGCTCCTCTGCGGTTCTTTTTCACATAGTGTATCTAATGTTTAAAATTTTCATACTTTACATTCAGTCAGATGACCTCTAACACTTGTCATCGCTTGGTTTTGCACGTGGGGGTCCACATTGACCCGATTACAGAATACAATAATATTTAGACCCTAAATCCAAGACATTTAAGTTCCTTTTAATTACATAATATTATTAGTCCGCTGACTAGGGGTACGACAAAAGTCAGCTTTACGTTCCGTGATAAAGTCGCGGGGGGAGGGGAAACGAAGAGTTTCTCGACGGGAAGGGGAATTAAGAAAAAATCCCTGCCTTAAAAGGGTTGAAGACCCGGCAGCCCTTGGGACTAGACAAAAGCGCAGGCCGTCTGCTGTCTAACTCAAACACCTTTTAACGGCTGCCCCGACCAGCTTCAGAGAATTGGTAGTCGGCTGGTGTGGTTAAAACACAAATTACATGCGAGGCGCGACATCCGGGGGCTGTCTTACAACAAATTGGCAAGTTAGACGCCGAGAATAGTAGGTCAGATGTTGAGAAGAGTAACAGAGGGCATGGACACAAAAAATTCTAAGGTAGAAACAGCGCGTTTGACAGGCGGTGGACAGGAAAAAATGTGAGTCCACTCCTCACAGCTACTGGTACTAAGCTCTGGACACCACCTATAAAGACGAGTCTAGAGGACACTCAAAAAGCTACTTTTGCGGAAGTTACTCATTCAATGCAAGTGAGGCGTGATTGTCTCCCCTGTTCCACAGTAGTGATCCAACGATGGCCAGACTTTGAGTATAATAATGAGGGTCTTCAACGGTTTCAACTTTCTCTTGGCAGAGATAAAAATAGAAGAATGATGCTTCTATTTTAAGGGAACTTCACAGGAAGTTAAAGAAAAGCAAGTATAACAACTGAGATCATCTAAGCTGTCATGAAATTTAGTATTCTCCGGCCCTTTCTGTGCTGTAATATATTTTCGCTTGTATGTCTGCGCTCTCAGCTGAAGGTAATTAAGCAATGATTAATCTTAAAGCTCTCTATGTTTATGTATTTTAAACAGTATTATCCCGACGGGAGCAGACATACAATTCACCCAAGAGTTATTAATCCAACTATAGCTTTAAACTTATAGATAAACAGGTTTAATAATCACTTTTGGGTTAACAATGTAAAATAAATAAAGTTGTTTATAAATAAAGAAGCGATGATATTTATCATCATCGGAAGATTTAAATCCTGGTGGAACTTATGAACAATGTGAAATTGTCCGTTGGTTGCGCTGTTATGCTACTTAGCTTCCACTGTGGGGTAGGCTGGCGTCTGCATCAGCCGCTGTTGGTTCCCACCAGTGCTTTAGACTACTTCTCTACAATAGTCGTCTGGTGGCTGTAGCACTTCTCATACATTATGGATGAGGTGGGAGCCGCGCTGGTGTAATGGCTTCGGCGTTGTACTGGCGACCAGGTGTTCATGGTTCAAACCCGGGCGTCGGCGTTTGAAGAAATGTTTACGGCCGGAAATTTGACTGAATAGCCTGAACGGCTCCTGTGATAAACCCTCTGTGGATGGGAAGGAGCGAAGCTCCTGACCGGGTTGGAAGGAAAGTCCTCAGGTTCCCCAGCCTCGCAATGACATGTCATTGGGCCGAAGGGCTGAAAGCCCAAGTGCCGCTGGTTAAGAAAAAAAAAAAAAAAAAAAAAAAAAAAAAAAATGGATGAGGTAACTACAAGGGTTGTCAAGCATCTTCAAGACCTGTCTAAATTTGGTGTCTAACGTTGACTGCTGGCAAAGTGTATCACAGACTGAAAGGAGACAAATGTCTCTGCTATGTATTGTGTCTCCTGACATAATCATCAGGCGACCTCCGCTTCCATTCATCACTTCATCTTCCTCAAACATTCTATCCTCTCTGAGCGTTTATTTTTACCCCAGTGAGTCGGATATCACACAACGGGCTGATCACCCGTTTGCCAGTCAATTCGATTACGGAAACAACGTCAAATGGGTTGATTTACCGTTGCCCTAAAGACGCCACTAGGCGTGATGGGAAACAATGGCAAAGAAAACCTACCTGCTGTTGCCCTAAGACGCCACTAGGCGTAATGGCCACTGACTGCTTTGACGGTCGGTGGCTAAGGACGGAAGAAGAAGAAGAAGAGTCGGATGTCATTGCTTTTGGGCTGCGGAAATCGACAATATATACATATACATTTGCAATTTAATAAAGTACGTGTATAATAAATACGTACACAATTATATCATCATCCAATCCCTTCTCTCTATGGGATTTAATAAAATTAGTCGGTTCACTGTTATTTTGACTTAGCTTAGCAGATAACTGCAGTGAGTTGTCTCTGGATGATTGTTCTCAGTGAAATCTTGACTGTTCTCTTTTCAGGATTCGAATGGCTGGTGGGGAGCACGTTCCTTGCTGTCATGAAATACATTCGTTCTCTTTTTTGGACCTTTATTCCTCTTCGGTAGTGTTTATCTTGGTACTACCTTTCATTTTAAACATCCAATGATGACGAATTTCTCTAAAGATCATATATAAAGTATTAACTGTTTTTTTTTTAAACGTTCTTTTCATTTTCATTCTTTGCCCTTGTTTCGACAGTATTCCATAATAAATGTACGTGTTTATATGTACACACGCAAATATATACATATATCCTTAGTTAGAGTTGATAACCTTGTTGAGTAAATTTGATGTTTGCACCCGTATTACTCATTTTTAAAATACTTATATTCAAAGCTAATAATACAATTAATACTTTGCTGAATTATTTTAGGTTGGGGGTTCATTAAATACAAATCGAATTACATCGTGACACATACATTTTTCTCACAGAAGTAGGCGGTGGATACATAGTTTACAAGAAACTTTGTAAATGCTATTGTTGAACTTGTCGTCACAGAAATCTCTGTGAGACTCCCTGAAATAGTAGCACAATCCGCCTATTTATACAACTGCCAAGAGTAATCTTGAAGGAAAGTTACTACTTACGAAAACCTCATCATTTTACTCCACCTGTCGGACCATACGTAGATCACTATGGCAGATCAAGGGGAGACAACCCGCGACATAATCGTACAGTTTACAAAACTATATTGTGGTTAAAAAGCTGTTCAGTAATTAATCAAATTACACTCAATTAACTTTTATTTCCTCCCCCCCCCCCCCTCCAAATCGACGGTCTGCTACATGGTCTCAAAGCCAATGCATCCAGATATGTTTGACTAAACAATCCGCTGAAGGTGAAAGGGTAGTAAAAGAAGAAACTTAACACATCACAAACGGTTCCATCCTCAGAAGACGAAGCAAACTTATGATCTGAGCGCCGGTGACGTCTTACTATGTAAATGTTGCTTAAATGTTAAACTTTGTTATATACATCTTTGTCACTATGCATTCACTTATTACGTTCCCTTCTGCTCCCTGTGGAATATAGGGCTTCAAGAAATACACAACTAGTCTTCCTGTTCTCTAGCATTCGTTAAAGATATTTCTCTGTCTTCTTTATCCCGTTCATGTCTGATTCCCTTTTCAGTGTGAAAGAAAGAAAGACAGAACAATGGAAAGAAAGAAAGAAAGAAAGAAAGAAAGAAAAACAGAAAGAAAGAAAGAAAGAAAGAAAGAAAGAAAGAAAGACAGAAAGAAAGACAGAAAGAAAGAAAGAAAGAAAGACAGAAAGAAAGAAAGACAGAAAGAAAGAAAGAAAGAAAGAAAGAAAGAAAGAAAGAAAGAAAGAAAGAAAGAAAGAAAGAAAGAAAGAAAGAAAGAAAAGAAGAAAGGAATGAAGAAAGAAAGAAAGAAAAAAAGAAAGAAAGAAAAAAAAGGAAAAAAAAAAAAAAAAAAAAAAAAAAAGAAAGAAAGAAAGAAAGAAAGAAAAACAGAAAGAAAGAAAGAAAGAAAGAAAGAAAGAAAGAAAGAAAGAAAGAAAGACAGAACGAAAGAAAGATACACGGGAACGGTAAGATACAAGACAGACATCTAGAAAGACATATAGATATAAAGAAAGAAAGAAAGAAAGAAAGAAAGAAAGAAAGAAAGAAAGAAAGAAAGAAAGAAAAAAAAAGAAAGAAAGAAAGACAGACAGACAGACAGACAGACAGACAGACAGACAGACAGACAGACAGACAGAAAGAAAGAAAGAAAGAAAGAAAGAAAGAAAGAAAGAAAGAAAGAAAGAAAGAAAGAAAGAAAGAAAGAAAGAAAGAAAGAAAGAAAGAAAGAAAGAAAGAAAGAAAGATACACGGGAACGGTAAGATACAAGACAGACATCTAGAAAGACATATAGATATAAAGAAAGAAAGAAAGAAAGAAAGAAAGAAAGAAAGAAAGAAAGAAAAAGAAAGAAAGAAAGAAAGAAAGAAGACAGAACGAAAGACAGAAAGACAGACAGAAAGAAAGAAAGAAAGAAAGAAAGAAAGAAAGAAAGAAAGAAAGAAAGAAAGAAAGAAAAGAAAGAAGGAAAGAAAGAAAGAAAGAAAGAAAGAAAGAAGACAGAACGAAAAACAGAAAGACAGACAGAAAGACAGACAGAAAGAAAGACAGAAAGACAGACAGAAAGAAAGAAAGAAAGAAAGAAAGAAAGAAAGAAAGAAACACGGGAACGGTAAGATACAAGACAGACATCTAGAAAGACAGACAGAGAGACAGACATATAGATATAAAGAAAGAAAGAAACAAACAAACAAACAAACAAACAAACAAACAAACAAACAAAGAAAGAAAGAAAGACAAAGACAGAAAGACAGAAAGAAAGAAAGAAAGAAAGAAAGAAAGAAAGAAAGAAAGAAAGAAAGAAAGAAAGAAAGAAAGAAAGACAGAAAGAAAGAAAGAAAGAAAGAAAGAAAGAAAGAAAGAAAGAAAGAAAGAAAGAAAGAAAGAAAGAAAGAAAGAAAGAAAGAAAGAAAGAAAGAAAGAAAGAAAGACAGACAGAAAGACAGAAAGAAAGAAAGAAAGAAAGAAAGAAAGAAAGAAAGAAAGAAAGAAAGAAAGAAAGAAAGAAAGAAAGAAAGAAAGAAAGAAAGAAAGAAAGAAAGAGAGAACGAAAGAAAGAAAGACAGAAAAAAAGAAACAAAGAAAGAAAGAAAGAAAGGACGAAAGAGAGAAAGAAAGAAAGAAATAAAAGAAAGAAAGAAAGAACGAAAGAACGAAAGAAAGATTCCTTGTCTAAAAGTAAAGAATTTTTTTTTTAATTTAAAATAAATTTAAAGACAATATAGAAAGACAGACAGAAAGAAATGGTGTGGTTATTTTTCTTTAAGAAAGCCCTTGAAAGAAAAGAAAGTAATGTTAAGCAAAGAAAGAAAGAAAGAAAGAAAGAGATGGTCGCCTTGCGAGAAACCTGAACGAAAGCATTCATGTGCACTTGAAGAAAATGAAAGAAAGTTTTATGCAGAAAGAATTTAAGTTATAAAATGAGAAGCCAGCCCTAGGCACAAAGAAAGATTTTGTCAATTCTTGCCCCATTTACAATAAATTTAATTACAACGACAAAAATGGGTGTGGTTATTTTTCTGTTTACGCCCTTGTGAGTTTTGTGTAATGTTATGCATTCATCTCCCTGAGATCGCCTACGAAAGCATTCATGTGCACTTAAGATGTGTTTTTATGCAGATTTGTTATATGATGAGGATTGGCCAGGCCTAGGCACAAACTCATATGTGTCATTTCTTGCCCCAGCAAATAAGACATGACGTACACTGTAGTCTCGGCATAACGCGGTTCTATTATGACACGGTGAAATGCATAACTTTCGGAGGCACGGTAGAGATATATCCTATGGCCAACGTAACAATAACCACGCCATTTTTTACTGGGAAAGTTCGTGTTTGTAGCCTCGATCAGCCTTGCTGTGACGTGATTTTGGGAAACATAAATGGCGTAAAAGAGTGTTCTGCTGGTGATATTTCTGCATGGGAGAGAGAATATCTTTCTTTATCCAATGCTGTGACTACTAGAGCACAACTGGTTGCAGAAACTAATGAACTTGATGATAGAAATAATATCCCACACGTGACAACAAGTCATTACATAGATAAAAATTCATTCATTAACCAACAAAAAGAGGACTCTTCTTTAGGACGTTTATTCTCTTTAGCTACAGCTAAAACTATTACACATACAAATAATGCCAGATATTGGTATCGATTTCATGACAATATTTTGATACGTTGTTTTGACAATTATTCTTCAGTACTGAGACAAATTGTAGTACCTACGTCATTTCGATCACTAGTTTTGTCTAATGCACATGATGTTCCTTTTGCGGGTAATATGGGGATTTCTCGCACAGCTTACAGATTGATGGCGCATTTTTTTTTTGGCCAGGGGTTCATAAGGATGTCGCAACTTTTTGTGAATCATGCACTGTTTGTCAGGGAGTTGCACGTAAGGGTGCGCATCAGTTGGCACCCCTACAGACCTCTCATTTCTCTGTGCGACCTTTTTATAAGATAGCTGTCGACGTCATCGGGCCTCTTTTGGTGTTATCATCCAGAGGATTCCGCTTCATCTTAACTTGTATCGACCTCTGCACCAGATGGCCTGAAGCCATACCTATTAAGACCATTTCATCGATGTCAGTGACCGATGCGTTATTATCGATATTTTCACGCATCAGATTTCCTGAAGAGCTTTTGTCGGATCACGGCACGCAATTCACTTCAGGTATGTTCTCAGAAATTTGTAATGTGCTTCACTCCCGTCATACATTGAGTGCCAGATTAAATCCGCAATCATTATCGATTAACGATGAACTTTTTGTTCTCTTGCCACTCAAAGCAGATCATTTGTTGGTTACGTGGCAAGGTCCTTTTAAAGTTGTGGATAAAAAAACCGACGTGGATTACATCATCGACATTAGGGGAAATAGAAAAACATTCCACACTAACATGTTACAACCTTACATTTCTCGACCTATTCAACTCAAACATATTTGTGAATCTATCACAAATCAATCTCCGCATCTAGCATCTATTGCTTTAGTTGATGAAGTATCAACCAGTTTCGCGCATGTACCGCTTGATTTTCCTGTGGTACCTATCTAAGCTTCTGAAACTTGGAAGGATGTAATAATTTGTAACGATTTACCGTCAGTTCAGAAGAATCGGATTTTCAATCTATTGAAACCGTTTGAAGATGTGTTGTCTGATCTGCCTGGACGAACAAACATTATTTCTCACGAAATAAAATTATCGGATCCCACTACTATTAAATTACGACCGTGTGCAATTCCTTTGCATATCAGAGAGCAGGTTGATAGCGAGGTTGACAATATGTTGGAAATGGGTATAATCTCTCCATCATATTCTCCATTTTGTTTTCCGATGGTAGCAGTACGGAAGAAAGACAAATCCATTAGAATATGCATTGATTTCCGTCGACTAAATAAATTCACGATATCGGATTCTGAACCGATGCCTTTGTTGGAGGACTTGCTACCTCGTTTAGCTTCCGCTACTTTCTTTAGCAAATTCGATTTGTCAAAAGGGTATTGGCAGATCCCTTTGACCGAAGAATGTAAACCGTTGACGGCGTTTGCAACATCTAAGGGTTTGTTCCATTACAATGTCATGTGTTTTGGGCTACAAAATGCGCCTGCAACTTTTGTACGGATGATGCGTCGTGTATTTGGGAGCCGTACTGATCTTATATAGATGACATTTGCATGTTTCATGACACGTGGGGAGAGCATGTGGATGGTGTACATTCTTAACTACAGACGCTTCGAATACACAATCTCACAGCCTGTCCATCCAAAAAGGAAATTGTGTTCAATGACATTTCATTTCTAGGACACAAAATTGGCAAACATGTAATACTACCTGATAAATCTAATTTAAAACGCATACTTGATCTTACAATTTCAACTACAAAGAAGCAAGTACGGAGTTTATTTGGATTGGTGAATTTTTACCACAAGTTTATTCCAAGGTTCTCGTCTTTGACTGCTTCTTATCTGATCTAACTAAATGAGATATGCCTAACAAAGTAATCTGGACAGAACAATGTAACCAGGTATTACAAAACATAAAAACGCATTTTTCACAGTATCCTATATTACGACTGCCAGATTTAAAACGATCGTTTACTGTTGTAACAGATGCTTTGCTCCACGCAAAAGGCGGGTGTTTGGGACAAAGTTTGATGGCAAGTTTCATCCGATCTACTAATTGAGTAGGAAACTGTCGGAAGCCGAATCCAAATACTGTATTTTCGACAGAGAACTATTGGGTATGGTATGGACTTTGAATAAACTTCAAAAATTTGTGGTAGGTACGCATTTTACTATAATGACAGATCAGAGAGCGTTAACGTATCTCCAAACCTGTAAATCACCTAGTGCAAGACTTACGAGGTTTGCGTTGCAGTTGCAAGCTTATGACTTCGATATCGTCCATATAGAAGGACATATTAATGTAATTGCGGATACACTTTCGAGAGTAATACATTGAACAATGTAGCAGAGACTTTCCTGGGTATGGGAAGTGATGACAAACATTATTTATATTTATAATCGAGGGATATGTAGATGATATAGGGATATTTCCTTAGCGTTCACATTTTGTTGACACATATTTTCCCTTCATGTCACTCATCGTATACGATATCATCGCTTGTCGAAAATAAGTTTCCATTTTATCATTATAATTCTCATGGTTAGATATTTACGATTATGAAATATTCCCGAGCATGTTAAATACGAATGTATGCATGGTGTATACATGAATATTTGGTAATCGATTAATCGTAGTGGTGTTACCAAAAGTAAGTAATTTATTTCGGCTGATGGCCTGGAAACATGCAGTTTCCAGTAGCGCGCAAAGAGGAGGGGGGGGGGGGATATGTGGTGTCTGCCCGTGCACACCACATGTTAGATTTATTGCGTTTGAGTCAGTGCTGATAAATGCGGCACTATTTGCAATATTGAAAGTGAGATGCACCAGAGAAATGACGTTATGTGTAGGACCAAGGTGTTGACGAAAACCCTTGAGCAGTGTGGCAGCTGGATTTTGGTGTATTTTCACTTGCGTTCCATTGGGAACCCATTAAGAAGTGTTCCCCTTTCTTAAGGGATGTTGATTGTATAATAGAAGGGATACTCTTGGGACAGGGTTAATCCTGTCATGATGATGTTCTGTAAATATGGATCAATCTTTACGAACGGATATGTATGCTACAAGGGATATAAGTTTATTAAAGGAAATTGAGTTTCAACCTCTGATCTCGGTATAACGCGGTTCTATTATTATGACACGGTCTCTATTATGACACGGTCTCGCTTATACCGAGATCAGAGGTTAAACCCTGGTTTTGGTGATTGCTCCATTTGCATGCAAATAAATTTTTTTGTCGTTTAGCGATAAAAAAACGCAAAGTATTTGAGTGAAATCTTTCTTGTCAGCATGCTAATAACAGATGCACATGATAAACATATCTTTTCCTTGTTTTCACTCATTCACATGTCATGTGGCGATAGTTCTTTGTCCTTACGCTAGAAGTCCTTCATGTTTCTGTCGATAAATTTACGTTAAAACACGGGCATTAGATAACAACACCGGCTCACTTATAACGCATTGTCCAAATTATATCGTGTTTATAGTGTACTTATGGACAGCTAAAATGAGTAATGAGGATGTCTTGAGAGAAGCCAAAGCGCAAAGGAAGCGTTTTTGTCAGCTTAGATAGAAGCAATCCACTTTATTTTGGCATACTATAAGAAGAAGGAAGCTGGGGTATATCGTAACAACAGAAAATAGAAAGAAAAATAGATAGAGGACAACAAAGAGAAGCGATTCTGGACCGTTTGACATCATGGCATGAAAAGAAGTCAACTAAAGAATTGATTAATAGTGCTGTAGACAAGAAGCTGTGCAGAGACATTATCACCTGCGCCACCAGACATGGTACTTGAAGATGTGTACTTGGTATTCATTTATTTATTTTTTGTTTCAGCTATACCTGGAAGTGCTACTAACGACACTCATATATCTCATCCACCTACTGTTTACTCGACCCCTCAAAGCTGTAAGTCACCACTTCAACACTTTGTTAACATTAGATGAAACGTGTACATCGTGAAGATAAAAAATAGAAGTTACACCTTTAACAAAATTCATTGCGACCTGGGATCACACATGCTGCTACACAAACCTATAAATGCATGTCCATATAGCGTTATAGAAGAATCAGTGGAAAGGCAATCGCCACTTATTATCACCTTCGTCGATTTTCAAAAAGCCTTTGATAGTCTACACCGCCCATCATTGTGGAAGATACTTACAATCTATGGTTTTCCAACAAAATATGTGAATATAATCAAAGCGCTATATGACAATGCAAGATGTTGTGTTAGAACAAATAAAGGGAATACAGAATGGTTTGCAGTAGAAACAGGGGTAAAACAAGGCTGTATTATGTCACCACTACTTTTTGGAATAGCTATTGATTGGGTTATGAGAAACTATACCCACAATGAACAATTGGGTATAAAATGGACAAATGGAAAATTCCTGGGGGACCTGGATTTCGCAGATGATGTAGCATTCTTAAGTTCAACACCAAGACAATCCCAAGAAGCAATAAATAATTTGTGTCATCTCTCGGTTAAAATAGGTCTCCAAATAAATGCCTCTAAAACTAAAGCTATGAACTTTTCTAACGAGACCTTTGATATCATCTTGAACGGGGAAAAACTACAAAAAGTTGAAAGTTTCAATTATTTAGGCAGTAAAATGACTCAGGATGGTGACACAACAAGAGAAATCCATACTAGAATTGCTTTGGCAGCTAGCGCCTTCAATAGATTATCTAACATTTGGAAATTACGATCATTGAATATACATACCAAGCTTCGTCTGTTTAATTCAAATGTTATCTCAGTGTTAACATACGGCTGTGAGAGTTGGAAAATAACAAAATCATTGGAGAACAAGCTGAATACATTCGAGAACAAATGTCTTAGAAAACTCATGAACATCAGTTGGAAAGAATTCAAGACTAATCGACAAATAAAAGAAGACTCTAGGCAGAAATATGTCTCCGACTATATAAGGAAAAGACGATGGTCATATATCGGTCATGTCCTACGAATGCAAAACAACAGAATACCACTACAGGCGCTCACTTGGGTTCCTGAGGGTAAGAGGAAAAAAGGAAGACCAAAAGAAACACTCAGAAGAACAATAATAAGAGAAGGAAGAACGTTGGGCCTAAATAATGTGCAAGAGCTAAGAGGAGTGGCGTCACAACGAACAACCTGGAGAGCACAGGTTTCTGCCTTATGCGCCGTGTTTGGTGCTTAAAGAATTTATTATTATTATATAGCGTTGTGTAAAAGCAAAATTCTTAATAAATTGGCTCATTCTTTGAAAATATCCGGTATAGACGTCCAGTCAACTTGTATCCAACAAAAAAGTGCCAAGATAAACTTACCGTATTAAAACGCAGAATTGAGCTATGTGTATGGTTTTGAGTTAAAGGACAGTAAATTTTGATGTAACTTTTCGTGACATGTCGGTAAGTGTTGACAATTTGAACTTTGATGAAGTGTACTTCTGGTAGTTTGTTTTTTAAACATCTTTTACTCAGTGCTCAGTGATACTGAAAGTGGATGAACATTTTTCACTGCAATTGAAAAGTTTTTTTAAGTCACAGCATGGGTGAGTGTTTATGTGTCACAACAGGAAGAAAATTAGTTTGTCACAGCAAAGAAGAAAGTTTATGTGTCACAACAGAGGAGAAAGTTTATGTGTCACAGCAGAGGAGAAAGTTATTTTGTCATAGCAGAGGAGAAAGTTTATTTGCCACAACAGAGGAGAAAGTTTATTTATCACAGCAGAGGAGAAACATTATTTATCACAGCAGCGGTGAAAGTTTATTTGTCACAACAGAGAGAGAAAGCTCATTTGTCACAACAGAGGAGAAAGTTTATTTATGACACCATAGGAGAAAGATTATTTATCTCAACAAAGATTATTTATCCCAACAGAGGAAAAAGATTATTTATCACAACAGAGGAGAAAGATTATTTATCACAACAGAGGAGAAAGATTATTTATCACAGCCGAGGAGAAAGATTATTTATCACAGCAGAGGAGAAAGATTATTTATCACAACAGAGGAGACAGTTTATTTATCAGAGGAGAAAGATTATTTATCACAGCAAAGAAGAACGTCACAACAGAGGAGAAAGTTCATTTGTCACAACAGAGGAGAAAGTATTTTGTCACAACAGAGGAGAAAGTTTATTTATCACAGCAAAGGAGAAAGTTTATTTATCACAGCAGAGGAGAAAGTTTATTTATCACAGCAAAGGAGAAAGTTTATTTATCACAGCAAAGGAGAAAGTTTATTTATCACAGCAGAGGAGAAAGTTTATTTATCACAGCAGAGGAGAAAGTTTATTTGTCAGAGCAGAGGAGAAAGTTTATTTATCACAGCAGAGCAGAAAGTTTATTCGTCACAGCTGTGGAGAGAGTTTAATTGTCACAGGTGTAGAGAGAGTTTATTTCTCACAGCTGTGTAGAGTTCATTTGTCACAGCTGTAGAGAGAGTGTATTAGTCACAGCAGGGGGGAAAGTATATGTGTCACTTGGGTGAAGAAAGTGTATCATTTACAACAGCAGGATGGAAAGTGTATGTCTCACAGCTGTGGAGAAAGTTTATTTGTCACTCCGGTTGAGAAAGTGTGCCTTTAACAGCTGTGTCTTTAAAAGTCAAAATTTAAACCCTTCTGTCACAGAAACAAACATGAATGGATTCTTGTTGATTACAGCTGTATATCACATTAAGCGCGGAAAAATGGTACAAAACCATTCTTAGTGTTATAAGTTAAGAATATTTAGCGGTAGGTTATTGCTGCAATTTATCAACCTACAAAACAAAATTTATTACACATAAAGTCGCAATTATCGATTTGAAATATGAACAAAGCAGTTAAAACAATTATCTTTGGAAAATTATCTTCAAGGTTAATATTTTATGAAGATATACACATGTATAGATTAGATTCGTGTGTTTTAATTTACGGAAAATAAGATGTCATCATGTTACAGGAATAACTCGAGGGTTTTCTCAGTTATTTTTAAAGAACTATCATATTCATTTCTTAGATTAATACAAATACCGTTGTTTATCTATAATTTCTGAAAATGAAGAAAGTTCGTGAATTTAATTTTAGTCTAGTCGGACTGAGTTTTCTTTGAATGGTTCTTGGTCACAATGGTACTGTTAATGATGGACTTTCCAATGGTGTTAGTGGCTTTTTGCACGAGTCAAAGCTTAAAGATACTATCTCAGGAATACGTAAGACTCTTTTGATGAAGTTTCTTCTTTCCATCTATACGTGGGTTAGTTACCTCCATACGCTATCACCACAGACCTATCTGGCTAAAATCTTCCTGGAATGGTTTTTCTCTGGTTTTATTACCAGAGCTAGTGGTCCTACTGTTATAATAGCTATACTACAGTTATACACGTTTTCTAGCTATGAGGGCATGAGGTAAATAACTGATGTTTAGTAAGTACTGCTAAGAGCTTGAGTATTATCCTCACCCACACACACAAAAAGAAAAGAATAACGACTATTCTAGATTAGCGCTGGTCTTGGTGCATCTGTGCATCTGTGCATCTGTGCATCTGAAGGCACTGACTGATTATTTTAAGATTGCTGAATGTTGGGTGACCGCTAATCTGTATGCTTCTTTCAGGTTTGAGCTAATCCCGCCTCTTGTCTGTTAATTTTTAAAACTTCTGTCGTGGCCGGTTCCCGCGGATTTCGAGGTTTGGCTTAACACATTGATTACTACCATTTCTGCACTCAAAGTTCTACCTCAAGTTACCATCCCGACGAGGATAACTTCGAGTAATAAACTGCGCCGACCATCGAGCCATAACTGTCACTGCTTCCAGTTTCCTCGCTGTAGGCGTGAATCTATATGTACTACCAGATAAGCTAGTTATTCTGGGCGATATAAGAGAAGTACTGTCGTTTTCTGGGGGCACTGGCCAGCTCTGTTAAGTAATAAACGTCAGGGCCTGTCCCGTACTAAGCGCTCTTATTGCCTGCCAGATTCACTCTAGCCAGTGAATGTTATCTCTTACTCATGAAGAAATAAATAATAATTGACTGCATTTATTTGTGTACAATTTAACTTTCTGTATCCGTTTCCCTAACCTACCCCTGTTTTTACTGCTTGGAATCATCCTCTCAGATACAGGATATATCTCAAGCTCTGAGCTCCCAGGAAAGAATTAATCGCATCGGGAGTAACAACGAAGACCTTGACGAGGCAGCAAGGGCAGACAACATCAGGCATTCAGTACAAGGTCCTAATGGAGAATATTATCTACCTCTTCCGCTGTAAGATTCCACTAACATTGTTATCAGAACAGTAGCAACATTGTTGTTAGTTATTCATTTAAGAGAAGAAAATAGATATTACCATCATCAACACATTTTATCCTTCAGATTCCACGTGAGGCATACATTCAAGTCCTCCTGTCATGTACCATCCACGCAAATTCTGTTTATGTCCTCTTTATCCCTTACATCTCTGTGACGGTATTGCCTCCCCTGTTTTGCAGTAGTGGTCCAACAATGGCCACAACTCAAGAGTATCTAATATAGGCTTCAATGGAGTCTATATCTACACAAGATTACTCTTGGCAGAAATGTAGATAGAAGAGTAGTAAAGCTTCTATCACGTGGGGGTCTTCACAAGAAATTCAGGTAAGCGAAAACAATTCTGGCTGTCGTGAGCACGTTAATTCTGTAACCTGCCAACCACTTGTGTGAAGAATTCAAGCACTTATTTATCAGCTCGTTTAAGCACCCACCCCTGATTTACTCAGTGAAATTCTATTATTCAAGTATAGCTCTGTTTATAATGTGTGTAGTAATCGACTGAGACAAACATGCAGTAACTTTAAAATGATCAAATCGAAGTTAAATTTGTAACATTACAAATAACAAAATTTAATAATCACTTTAGTTTTTAACAGTTTGAAAATAATTTGAATAGTTATGGATAAAGAAAAGCTATCATCTTCGTATTTGGAAAGGGTAAAAAGTTCAGGTGGCAGCATATGTTTTAACATAGCTGCCAATGACGGTTCTGTCTTTTCACAATGATCACTCGTCTCTGGTCAAGGGTTGTCGGGTGTAGCTCGTCTCCCAGAAACTTCAAGGAAAGTCTACACAGTGCGTCCTTCGTCTTAAAGCGTAGGCCACACTGATTCTGTCTTGTTCCAGAAAAAGTACGTTCTGCTGGTACTACCAATAACTGTGATAGAAGAATAGAAAAGAACACTCTTCTCAATATGGCATTCTCCAACACATAGTTATGTGGCCCCCCCCCCCCCTCTTCTATTTCACCATCCCACTTAACTCAGAGTTTACCCTCGATGAGAATTAAATTTAATCCCTCGGGATAAAACTTCCTTTACATTTAAACTGAATAGCTTTAGCTTTACATTGCATTTATATGAAAAAGGTTAAACGTACAGTCTCGTATAATATGTTTTATATTTACATCTCCACTGATTGAAAAGTTTTCACAAGATAAATGCATTCGTGTTTCATTTACATTTACACTTGTGGAAAAGTTTGAAACGTCTATTAATTAAAATGAATGTTTTCACATACATTTATGTTGGTTTAAAGCGTGAAACCTTATATTAATTTTAAAGTGAATATGTTTATAGGGACATTTACACTGCTTTGAAAATGTAAGTCTTATGCTTAGAATGTACATCATTTCTTTCCATCTTTCCCTCCCTGCTTCATAGGGAACCTGTTCCAGGTAGTAGAACTGAAAGCATAAAGTAGTTCCTACTTTATGCTTTTAGTTCTCTTTACGAAACTATCAATAAAGCAATCACCAGCCCATGCAGTGGTGGTTCATGAATCATCATTCTATACGCTGAGGTTGCCAGCCTCAAATGACTTTGACATCCAATAGCGAGTTTCATACACAAAAATTCACATAGTAATATATACATATATATGTTAGTTCATATGTTAGTAATAAAATATGAAATGTAAATCTCAACTTACGCCAATCCTGGCTACAGACTTGTTGCACAGATGAATAAAAGAGACGAATCTTCTCTTACACGTGTATGGGATTTCTTTTAATTTTGCAATAGATTGCCCCTTCTGACTCCGTGTTTCTTCAGTTTTCCTAGTTCGGGTTTTCCTTAATAAAATTTGAAAGAGATTTCCTGTGCTTTATAAGTCTTATCTGGTTCTCCAATAAAAGGTCTGGATAACAATTAGGAATTATGAATCTAGTTTTTCACTCTGGCGAGATCTGATGTCTTGGCGAGCGTGCAAATCACAGAGAAATAAAACTGAAATTGTCAGCCTATATTCCCTCCAATGATGTTATGAATCTAATCAGAAAGATCCAATCATTTCAAATTATGCAGATAGGATGTGAAATTTCAAAATATTCCCACGTGAAATAATGTGCGTGCCCGCAAAGGTCACGTATTATCATATATGGACATCTGATGCCTTGCATACGTTCTCACAAACACATTTGTGGACTCATATAGTCTAAAATGTACTAAATCCATGATTACTTTTTTAACAAGTGACCGGAAGCGGTTATATCACTCTTGTCTACCCACAGGTGTCACGCAGACGGTAACGTTGTCTTATCGGCGGTTCAATCTAAACACGCCGGCGACTATCTTATCTCAGATCCTCGTAGGCTGGGATGACCGGGTATCAAACCGGTGACATGTGCAAGGAGAGTCATAAATGTGATATGTATCACCTACCGGGTGATTTGATAAAATCACATATCTGCTACCTGGCAGAAAAAGAAAGAAAGAAAGAAAAGTGCAATAATTGACAGCACCTAATAGAAATCAGTACCACAAATGTACCGATACTGCCGGAGAGACCCAAAGATCGATAGAGGTAGCCCCGTTTCGTGACAATCTCCTTTTCCAGTTTCCTTCTTCTTGTTTTTTTAAGCTGCTGACTTTGCTATTGCGTTAGGAAGACAAAGGCAGCGAAAAAGGGATGTGGTCGACTCACCTCATAAAGCTAGGACCTAGTGCAGGTGATGTTTGTACCACTTCACTCGTCTACGATAGTATTTGCTATGGCATTGTCTCTACTTTTGTTTGATGAGGCTGGTTTGAACAGTAGACATTAGCTCCACAACTTCTTCCTGGATCAGAATACTAGTCTCCAGCTCTAAACGGCAACTGCTTAGTCGTCATGTCATTAATAAAATAAATGCCGTATTACCTCTAATGGGTATTTGTACATCTTTGCAAGTATAACCCACGGTCACAATTTCTCCACGATTGTCTCTCTTTTGATAAATTATTTGCCTCATTCCAGCATTTCTGATATCTTTATCTGTCATGTTGTTCCAGGTATTTTAGACTGTCTTCCGTTTCTACGTTTTAATTGGAAATGCACTTGCTATATTATACTCTTGTGTTTTTCTTATATTCTCTTTGATGCATCGCAGTCATCATAATTTACGCTTCTCTGTAAAAACAAACAGCAGCATCGCCGTACACTTACACACAGACACGCTATAAAACACACATTTACATGATTTACACATAGAAAAATTTTCACTGGCATCAAATGTAACGATGAAGACAAAAAAAAAAAAAAACCTATCTTTTATTTCACGACGAAGAAACAAAACAAAACCTATCTTTTATTTCACCCTGAAAAAGCAAAACAAAACCTATCTACTCTGAGGAAACAAAACAAAACCAATTTTTTTTTTTTTTTTTATTTCAAGCAAACTGACGTCACTGAACGACAAGGGAGAAGAGCAAGCAGGACTTGCAGACGATGTTTATGAGCGAGGAGTGTGCGGGATTGGCGTCTGCCAACCAAGATGGATCCAGTGTGAGTTACACCTCAAGTTCTAGTGATGAATAAACAGAACGGATAAAGTCAAATCATTTTGACTACGACATGCCTGAAGGTGCAGAAGGCCTATTCTTACCGGGAAAGTTTTATTTACCCAAGTTATAATGAAGGTAGTCTTGACTATGGTTGTAGTCGTACTAGTGAATGAGATAGTGTTGGGACTGTGGGTAGTATATGGAACGTGGTCAATGGTTAATGGCGCTAGCAATAGTTTTGGTAGATTGGTAGTCGGACAAGCAGATTTGTATCCATGTGGGGAGGACAATGAAACAGGAGAATATGTACTCTAAAACTGTCGGCTCCATGAGAGGAGAAGGATGGCACCATGGCTACCTAGTTGAGGGAGAAAATTTATGGTGACGAGAGAAGCCTGAGACGGACTTGATAGGAGACAAAAAGGTCAAGGGAGTCCCATAGCCGATACTGCCGTAGTGTAGTGAAGTGTTCGAGCCTTCTCTATGCTAGGTCCAGTTTCGAAAGGTAGGATACTTCCCTAACTCACGAGCACAGTCAGGTACCCACTCACAGTTAGGTACACTGAAGCATGACGGAACGGTGTTTTGAACACAGTACTGGAGCCGCGGTAGCATAGTGGTTAGTGCACTGGCTTCCTAGCTCAGTGGTCTATGGTTCGATCCCCAGATGAGGTGGGATTTTTTTAGGCCGCAAACGGCTCCTGGGTCGACCCAGCCCCAACTGGGTACCAGAGCAAATCTGGGAAAGTTAAGGCGACCGGCGTGATGCTGACCACATCACCCCTAGTGTGCCGATGGTCAAGAAAATATGAGCCTAACACCATATTCCCAATATGCCTCAATGGGCGTGTAACGGGATCCTTTACCTTTTTTTTTTTTTACCTTCGCCGCTAGAGACCAGCGCTATAACCACTTGCCAGTCAGACGCTCATAAGAGAAAGACGAGTTTATTTAAGAGCAAACAATGAAGAAGAAGAAAGAAGTTGAGAGAAAGGTAACAGTTTTGATGATAATAGGACGTAACAAAAACATTATTGTGTGGCTGACGCTGTGGTAATGGCAGCTGCTTAACAATAACATTATTGTGTGTGGCTGACGCTGTGGTAATGGCAGCTGCTTAACAATAACATTATTGTGTGTGGCTGACGCTGTGGTAATGGCAGCTGCTTAACAATAACATTATTCTGTGTAGCTGATACTGCAGTAAGGATAGTAACTTAATAATGACAGTGCTGTATAGTTCTAAAACGTAGAGAACAACAAAAACAACAACCAAAAAGACGCAGACTTTCATACATGGGTGTTAGCTTTGAATTTAGAAAGGTTGAGGTGGTATGACATAGATCACTAATGTGGAACTGATGACCAGACCCAGACAAGCGCCAGTGGAACAAGAGATGAGAAGAAGACCCTGGAGATGGTGTGGTAAAGTGGGATGATATAACTATTTATATGGGACTTAGTGTACTGACTGAGATCAGCTGTGAAGGTATCTGTATCTAATAAGTGTAGTGTATTACAGATAACCTTACTTGCTACCACATATTACCTCAGTCAGAATTATTCTGGAATATTGTGATGACTACGTTAAATGTCTAGGGTTATGTAAATGATGAAGTGTAAGTCACAACAACAACAGACAGATAAACAATTTAATTTATTTCACAACACTTTACAACACTGTGACAATCACACACATGTAACACTCTATAAGACCATCTTAACTAAGTCAGTTTTAAAAAAGTCAATTATATATATATATATATGTATTGATTTCTTTACATAGAGATATCCTGATTCAGCTACACAGTGAACCAGGAATCACAATCCAATATAATTACAAATAGTATGAACACAGTTTATCAATATAATCTTGGTATTGACATAGCTTATATTTCTTATCTTATGTGTGTAAGTTGTGAAGTAGTAATATGAGTTAATACTGGTTTTGTTTTTCAAGCTAGAGTGTTGTTTGTCATCATGACTTCAAGTGTTTGATCATTGGGAAAAGTTCACAGTTCCTGTCAATTTAAACAGTTTTTAGTCCCTCTTTATTTACTGTCAATTTTAGAGGGGGGGGGGGGGGGGGGGGGGGGGGGGGGGGGGGCACATAATGTTGAGCTCCTTGGGCCAACGAATCTTAACTTTCGTGATGACTGCAGGAAAAGACTCCTCTGCTCGATAGCCTCCCTGGGTTCTGGAGACACCTCACTGGTCGATATCTGGACCAAGGAGTATGCTGTCAGCCTCAGGATTCAGCACAACTCAGGCCAAATGCTGCCTCAATGATTTAGGACCACCGTCCCTGAAACAAGAAGGTTGTACCTCCTATTTCAAAACTAAGTTATAAACTATTTCCACAATGAGCACAATACATAACAAACACTTGTGTTCAGTGCTGTAGGCCACTGCTAGCTTCATCTGGAACAAATTACACCAGTATACTCCTCCCTAATGGTTACTACGCCTCTGCAATTCCAGCATTATTTCCTTCTAGTCCATAAGATAGGTGTCAGTGTACTGTTTGGCAATCCCATGCAGTTTTACTTTTTTCCGACACCTCCTAGTCAGGTTGGAGCAATATTTAGGCTTTTTTCAAGTTGGCCACTGAACCACACACATAGACAGACATAAATCATCAATTCACATACAATTTTCATTAAAAGATATCAAATATTTCAAGCTTACCACAATTCATTGGAAATAATAAACAGTTTCGTTGACTGGCAATGAATAGGCACAAATTCCGATCTGCCTCGTGTCCCAGGCTTATATTTTAGAAAAAAATATGCACTGGTGCTCAACGCACTGTTCTTAGTAGGTTTATTACAAGATGTGGCCCGGAACAGACGCCCTGAATTGAGTATATTGGCAGATCTAACCAATCATGCCATGTTTACCCATCTTTTCAAAAAAGTACCCCTTCTATTCGTTTCCCATAACAACAAAAACTAGTATTTGCAGTCCAACTAATCGTGTTTAGTCTTACATCTCATTCCCGCCAATCAAATAGGAGTTAACATGGTAGGCTATTTCCGTAACGTAATGTTTTTCAAACACGTTATAAAAAAATTTTATGAGCAGAAATGATTCCATGCTGTCAGGCACCCTCACTATTTTATTTTGGCCATAATTATTTTATTAATAGACTAAAGGCATAACACATAACATATTCTTGGTTAGCAAGTCCTGCCGTACAATAATATATAAGTTAAAGCGAGCTACATGGCGGCGTTCAAAATATGTGTTTTCCAAAGATAGTCGTATATTTGTTTTTTACCACGCGTTCACTTCTTTGTCATAGGGTGTCTTCTGTACTTTCAGGAGCTTAGATGTAATTCAGTAGAATTTCATATTTCCTAATAAGCATTTTTCATGTTTTTAAACCTGATTCTTATAGTAGTAGTGTTTTTTATCACTGACTATTTGAAAAAAAAGCTAGTGCTTGTGGCCTTACACGCGGGATGGTAGTAATTGTGTATCGCGCGACTGTGGTAGTATTGCCTGCATTCCGGCTTTCAGCCCCTCCCTTCTTTCTATCTTTAGTCCATCTGTCTTGTTTTTTGGTAACGTAGTGTATAAAATGACATGAATGGAATTTTAAATCTAGGTCAGCTGCGTATCTCAAGGTTTTTCTTAGAACTGCAGTACCCGTTTTATCGTAGAAAACGTGTATGCTGCAGTAGGCTTTTACTATCAACGTGAAACGTTACAATTTGCAGACGCAGGAGAAAACAAGGGGGATTTCGAGTACAGTCATTGTGACAGCACTGTTCTTTACCATTCTTCTTTCCTTTTATTAAATTTATTTGTTAGGCTTTACATTTACGTTTTAATTTATATATGTGGATTAGAATTTCTCACGACAAATCCTCCCCACTTAATACAGACGTTATATGTCAGTCTATAATTCTATATACACATAGAGAAATTTCTTATTCTTCCTGGGGTTTAGGGTGATTCTCATCACACGGATGGCGGCTTAAAAAATCCGCTCCCAGATTTGTTTTTCCACTTATATACTCTATGCTAAACTCAAATGGCTGCATCAATAAAGACCAACGGAGTAATCTAGAGTTCTCATGTCTAGCCTGTGCTAGAAACGACAAAGGTTTGTGATCCGTTTGCAACTTAAATGCCTTACCATACAGATAAATATTGAATTTCTTTATCGCCCATATTACTGCAAGACATTCTTTTTCGCTAATTGAGTAATTGGTTTCAGCTTTATTCAACTTTCTGCTAGCATATGCCACTGGGCTTAATTCCCCATCCAATGCATCTGATCTCTGTAGCAGAGTTGCACCTAACCCAATATTACTGGCATCCGTTCTTACTATGAATTCTTGACTTAAGTCAGGTAATTTCAAAATAGGTTTACTTGTGAGCTTTTCCTTCAATTCCTGGTATGCCAATTCACATTGTGGTGTCCATGTAATTCGATCTGGATTTCCTTTACGTGTCAAATCAGTTAACGGTGCACATATGGAATTAAAGTTTTTGATATACTTTTGGTAAAAACCACATAATGAGACAAAGGATCTCACGTCTTTCTTGGTTTGTGGTCTCGGGGCTTTCTTTAGTTTCTCTAAATTCTTTGGGTCAGGGGTCATGTTTCCCTGATAAACTGTGTGTCCCAAGAATTCCAATTCTTTACATCCAACGCAACATTTGGTTGGTCGGGCTGTTAAATTCGCTTCCCTAAGTCGATTAAATAGCATGTTCAGAGAGTCAATGTGCTCCTCAAATTTTTCTGTTGCTATAAGGATATCATCCATAAAATTTGTGATACCTGGATTATTCAGAGGGTCCAATAATTTTCTCATCATTCTAGAGAAAACACTAGGCGCATTCTTCAATCCAAATGGCAATCTATTAAACTCATAGTGTCCTTCTGAGGTACTAAAAGCTAGGTATGGTCTAACCTCAGGCTTTACTGGAATCTGATAGTATCCTTTACTCAGATCCACTTTTGAGAAATATTTAGCTTTATTTAGTCTGGCAAACAACTGATTTGTATCCGGCAATGGATCCACCTGTCCTTCTGTAATAGCATTCAGTCTCCGGCAATCTATACAGAGTCTATGTTCTCCAGAGGGTTTCCTTAGGAGTACCACACTGGAACTATACGAAGATTCACTGTGTGAAATAATTCCTTCCTTCAACAAATAGTCTATCTCTTCCTTCAAAGCTTTCTCCTTAGCAAAAGGAATCGAATAGGGTTTCATACAGACAGGTGTGGGGTCTATCAGTTTCATATCATATTCCAATAGGTTTGTATGCCCTGGTCGGTCTGTTAACACCTCTGCATGATTATCTAGAACCTGTTGCACTCTCTCTTTCTGAGTTTTCGTTAAATGTGTACTGATTTTCACCTGTGCCGCTGTCTCACAGGGATGTAATGGATATTCATATGATGAAAGTGGTTCCTTTTTCATCTCCATGGCGATGGACAAGGTCAACAAGTGTGTCTCTTTCTGATTTTCTCTTTCCAAATATTTCTTCAGGAGATTCACATGATAGATTTTTTCTTTCCCCTTCTTATCTATCTTATAATTGGTTCTAGACACCTTCTCTAGAACTGTATATGGACCTTGCCATCCAATTTGTAACTTATTCTGACTACCGGGCAGAAGAAGCAGTACCTTCTCTCCCACAGCCAAATCTCTGTCTTTAGCTTTCCTGTTATAATAGGCAGCATGTTTCTTCCTGGCTTGTTTCAAATTTTCGTTGGCAAGTTTCCAGCCAGTTTTTAAACGAGTGGTCAGCTCATTTACATATTGGTATGAGGATGTAATATTTTCCTCTGCCTTTTCATCAGTCCACGTTCTTAACAGCGCTACATATGGACCTTTAATTTTGTGGACCTCTTTGTCCATGCACCGGTATGGTCTCTTCCACTGGAAGCGCTATAGTGATGATTTTTCTTCCCAGAATTATCAGTCACAAAACGACCGCTACCAATTTTCCTCTTGGGGCTTTCTCCCCACTTAAAATTCTTGATGAGAGATTTCCTCTCTACATCTTCTTCCTCCAGTTTACATAAGTCCGATTGAGGGATTTTCGGCTTATCCTGGGGTAAGACATCTTTTTGCACTCTCTGCATAGTGGCCATTGTAAAACAGTTAAGTGAAGCTTGTCCGTGAAAAGGGGCTTCCCATTTCATTTGGTCCACTTTATCAAATTTATATTTCTTTTTATTGTCAGGCCTAATTTTGCCCCGTGGCATGTCCAGGTCCTGATCAATGTTCCCACTTGTGGGTGTTCCCTCATGTGCTATGCTACACCTTTCTACAAAATTCTCAATGTCCCATCTTGCCTTTGGCCAATAATAATTGTGAGCCACCTTTTGGATGATGGTACCAATTTTCTCATGGTCCCCATCTGGTTTCACATGTAGGCTCCTTATTAATTCTGCCCTTAATCTTTTTGGAAGTACCAGCTGTCCCTGACCTTTGGATCTAGCTCCAGTCTTCCTATACATCAACTTGTTTTTCATGTAAAAATCTCCCTTGCCTGGAGTTGTATGACAAGTTGACAATTTCCTAAAACAAGGCTTGAGGGTCTTATCCCCAGCCTGTGCCTTCCTCATCTCTTCTGGAGTGGTATCTAACAGAATATCCTCCTCCTTTCTTGAGGTCGACCTGACCTGAAGTGTGGCCATATACACAGGTTTCCTTTGCAATGGTCAGTGTCATGATTGTCCATCTGACAATTTTTACACCACCTTTTCCTTTGGTTGAAAGATTTTCTTTCATCATATTTCCTTTCATCGAATTGTGGGGTTTTATTTTTTATTGTCATACCGTGGCCTATCAAATTGGTGCTTACCTTTGTTTTGATCTCTAGGATCAAATTTATTAAAGTTCTGTGGTGCCCTAAAATATCCACCTGTTTCTTTTTATTATCTGATACCTCTGCCTGAGCTGCTTGATACCTTTCTGCAACATTTAGCAACTCACCCAGCCTCTCTGCACCTTGTTCCATGAGAAACTTTCTCAGGTCTGGAGCCATGGACTCTCTTAATTGTTCTATAAGGACCATTTCCTTAAGATCTTGGGTTTTCCCCAGAGAAGTCCATTTCTCCAAGTATGTCTCTATCCGTGCAGAGAACTGGTGATAGGTTTCACCTGACAGTAGTTTAGCATTCCTAAATTTCTTCCTATAAAATTCTGCGTTCTTTTCATATCTTAACAAAAGAGCCTGCTTTAGCATGTCATAATTTTCCTGATCACCTCTGCTCATTTTGGCAAAAACTTCATAAGCTGCCCCACGAAGCCCTTGAGATAACTTTAAGCTCCACCTTTCTCTCTCTAACCCATATGTGGTAGCTAATAGTTCATATCTATTTAGATAGCTCTCAATATCATCGTCTTTCTCAACAAAATGATCTAAATGAAAGTTCATAGCTGAGGTTGAGGCTCCCTGACTAGCAGTGGCATCAGAGGCAAAGGGACTGGCACCATTTTCAGGAGCATGGCCTTGAAACTCAAACTCCCTTAGTCGTAACTCATGTTCCCTTTGTAATCTCTTCTCCTCCTTTTCTGCTTCCCTCTCTGCAGTCAATCTTCTTTCTTCTGCTTCCCTTTCTGCAGCTAATTTCTTCTCTTCTCTTTCTGCAGCTAATTTCTTCTCTTCTCTTTCTGCAGCCTGTCTTCTTTCCTCGGCTTCCAATGCTTTAGCCTCTTTGTCAGCCTCAATCTGCAACCTCTTAATTTCTTTTTCAGCCTCTATTCTCTTATCTTCGGCCAATCTTTCAGATTCTAATTTTCTTTCGGCCTCTTTTTTCTAATCTTCTTTCTTCCCGTTCAATATATTTGTCACATTCAGCAGTGACATAAGCAATCATAATTTGCCCGTCCATTCCTAACTCTTTCGCAGTCTGTACAGCAGCAGATCGAAATTTGGCCAGGTCGGCCATTGTCTAACATTCAATTGTAAACAATTCAATCTTTCAATAATTATCTAAAAGACACTACAGGCACTGAGAGCTCAACCTTATTTATTTCCACCCAAGGATACCTTTTAATTCTTATATTTCCCAATATATATACTAGGAGAAAGTTCAATATCCCGGACCGGACCATAATATATGTGGTAAAGTGGGATGATATAACTATTTATATGGGACTTAGTGTACTGACTGAGATCAGCTGTGAAGGTATCTGTATCTAATAAGTGTAGTGTATTACAGATAACCTTACTTGCTACCACATATTACCTCAGTCAGAATTATTCTGGAATATTGTGATGACTACGTTAAATGTCTAGGGTTATGTAAATGATGAAGTGTAAGTCACAACAACAACAGACAGATAAACAATTTAATTTATTTCACAACACTTTACAACACTGTGACAATCGCACACATGTAACACTCTATAAGACCATCTTAACTAAGTCAGTTTTTAAAAAGTCAATTATATATATATGTATTGATTTCTTTACATAGAGATATCCTGATTCAGCTACACAGTGAACCAGGAATCACAATCCAATATAATTACAAATAGTATGTACACAGTTTATCAATATAATCTTGGTATTGACATAGCTTATATTTCTTATCTTATGTGTGTAAGTTGTGAAGTAGTAATATGAGTTAATACTGGTTTTGTTTTTCAAGCTAGAGTGTTGTTTGTCATCATGACTTCAAGTGTTTGATCATTGGGAAAAGTTCACAGTTCCTGTCAATTTAAACAGTTTTTAGTCCCTCTTTATTTACTGTCAATTTTAGAGGGGGGGGGGGGGGGCACATAATGTTGAGCTCCTTGGGCCAACGAATCTTAACTTTCGTGATGACTGCAGGAAAAGACTCCTCTGCTCGATAGCCTCCCTGGGTTCTGGAGACACCTCACTGGTCGATATCTGGACCAAGGAGTATGCTGTCAGCCTCAGGATTCAGCACAACTCAGGCCAAATGCTGCCTCAATGATTTAGGACCACCGTCCCTGAAACAAGAAGGTTGTACCTCCTATTTCAAAACTGAGTTATAAACTATTTCCACAATGAGCACAATACATAACAAACACTTGCGTTCAGTGCTGTAGGCCACTGCTAGCTTCATCTGGAACAAATTACACCAGTATACTCCTCCCTAATGGTTACTACGCCTCTGCAATTCCAACATTATTTCCTTCTAGTCCATAAGATAGGTGTCAGTGTACTGTTTGGCAATCCCATGCAGTTTTACTTTTTTCCGACACCTCCTAGTCAGGTTGGAGCAATATTTAGGCTTTTTTTCAAGTTGGCCACTGAACCACACACATAGACAGACATAAATCATCAATTCACATACAATTTTCATTAAAAGATATCAAATATTTCAAGCTTACCACAATTCATTGGAAATAATAAACAGTTTCGTTGACTGGCAATGAATAGGCACAAATTCCGATCTGCCTCGTGTCCCAGGCTTTTATTTTAGAAAAAAAATATGCACTGGTGCTCAACGCACTGTTCTTAGTAGGTTTATTACAAGATGTGGCCCGGAACAGACGCCCTGAATTGAGTATATTGGCAGATCTAACCAATCATGCCATGTTTACCCATCTTTTCAAAAAAGTACCCCTTCTATTCGTTTCCCATAACAACAAAAACTAGTATTTGCAGTCCAACTAATCGTGTTTAGTCTTACATCTCATTCCCGCCAATCAAATAGGAGTTAACATGGTAGGCTATTTCCGTAACGTAATGTTTTTCAAACACGTTATAAAAAAAAATTTTATGAGCAGAAATGATTCCATGCTGTCAGGCACCCTCACTATTTTATTTTGGCCATAATTATTTTATTAATAGACTAAAGGCATAACACATAACATATTCTTGGTTAGCAAGTCCTGCCGTACAATAATATATAAGTTAAAGCGAGCTACATGGCGGCGTTCAAAATATGTGTTTTCCAAAGATAGTCGTATATTTGTTTTTTTACCACGCGTTCACTTCTTTGTCATAGGGTGTCTTCTGTACTTTCAGGAGCTTAGATGTAATTCAGTAGAATTTCATATTTCCTAATAAGCATTTTTCATGTTTTTAAACCTGATTCTTATAGTAGTAGTGTTTTTTATCACTGACTATTTGAAAAAAAAGCTAGTGCTTGTGGCCTTACACGCGGGATGGTAGTAATTGTGTATCGCGCGACTGTGGTAGTATTGCCTGCATTCCGGCTTTCAGCCCCTCCCTTCTTTCTATCTTTAGTCCATCTGTCTTGCGTTTTTGGTAACGTAGTGTATAAAATGACATGAATGGAATTTTAAATCTAGGTCAGCTGCGTATCTCAAGGTTTTTCTTAGAACTGCAGTACCCGTTTTATCGTAGAAAACGTGTATGCTGCAGTAGGCTTTTACTATCAACGTGAAACGTTACAATTTGCAGACGCAGGAGAAAACAAGGGGGATTTCGAGTACAGTCATTGTGACAGCACTGTTCTTTACCATTCTTCTTTCCTTTTATTAATTTTATTTGTTAGGCTTTACATTTACGTTTTAATTTATATATGTGGATTAGAATTTCTCACGACAGATGGGTAGGACACACATTGATGAAACCTGTTGATAGCATTACAAGACAATCTTTGTTCTGGAAACCCCAGGGTGACAGAGGTAGAGGGAGACAAAGAACACACGGAGAAGCGAACTGGAGACACACATGAAGAGGTGAAGAAGACATGTAAAGACCTTGAACAGATAGCACAGGACACGAAGACTTGGCATATGTTTGTTGAAGGCTTATGCTCCTTAGGGAGCTGAAGGGTCATGATGATGATAATGATGATGATGAAGATGATGATGATGAAGATGAAGATGATGATGATGAAGATTATGTAAGGCTAAAGTGGTGGTAATGAGGTAACGCAATATATTGTTTGTGTGTGTAGTTGCGATATTGTTGTCAATAATGGTAATGAGGTAACACAATATATTGTTTGTGTGTGTAGTTGCAGTATTGTTGTCAATAATGTTAATGATGTCTACATGTACTTCTTATTATCGATGAAGATTATAAAAATAATAATTTATTCCCTCTCTATCTGCCTTATCCTTGTGTAGGTCTGGCCAATATAAACGTGTTTGTTATAGCGTACGGGATTTCCGGGATTTGGATGATAACTCTCTACGCTTTCCTAGGATCTCAGGTCACGTCTATAGAACGGCATCTTGGCATCTCCAGTAGCAAAATTGGTTTGTCATTTTCCCTCGGAATTTACTTTTCTAACAATGACAGGCTAAGAGAAATTAGAATAAACAAATAGATTGACTGGTAGACAGACAGATAGGCTGATGGACGAACTGATAGACAGATGGACTGATGGACGGACTGATAGAAAGTTAGGTAGACTAAATGGACGTTTTATAGGCATGCAATAGAACTGACCTGAAATAGGAATTAAAGACTGATTTTTTTTAAATTTGGGCTTGATATGTGTTGATTTCAGTTTATTATTGAAAAGCTCTACTTGCCTTGTGTATTCTTTATCTCACATCACTCGTGTGTTACCGGCGCCCGAAAAGGGAGCAAAGAATCGTAACACTGTAACGTACCAAGCACGTCCAAAAAGGCTATCAAGGAGGGTTGAAGATGGGGCCAGCTACCCTCTAACCTGCAAACTTTAAACCACAAAAGCGTCGACAAGTATAATGAAAGTGATGAAGTGTTATTTTCTTGTGGCCACTTCAAGTTGAAACAAACTAGAATAAAGGAGTGCCAACATTTGTTACAATAATTTATGCTTTGACATTTTCCTTCCAAACAGGACTTGTGCTGAGTTGCAACGAAATCGGCTACCTGATGTTCGTGGTCCTTGGCAGCCATCTAGGCAAATACATGCACATTCCGCGCTGTCTGTCGGTATCAGGTATCGTCTTTGGTCTGTCTGCAATAGCCATGTCCTTTGGACGACTGGTGGAGCCTAGGGCGTGGCAGGATATAGCAGGTATGTGACTGACTGTTTAAGATCTTGTTTACACTTGTGATTGTCCTTCTTTTTTTTGTTTATTGTGCAGGAGGTGTAGGATTGTCTTTATGAGGCTTAGCTAATGGTGGATGTATATCCTCATGTTGTGAGCTAGCTGTCTTTGTTGTGTAGTTGATGGATATCATGATGATGTGGGCTGGTTGTCTTAGTTGTGCCATATGTGGATAAGTTCATGGTGTAGGCTGGTTTTCTGTGTTGTTTAGTAGATGTATATGTTCAGCGTGTTTGCTGGCTGTCCTAGTTGTGCCATATGTGGATACGTTCATGGTGTAGGCTATTTGTCTTTGTTGTTTAGAAGATGTAAATAATCAGGGTGTTGGCTGGTTGTCTTAGCTGTGTAGAACATTTATATCTTCATGGTATAGTCTGGTTGTCTTTGTTGCATTGTACATTGATAGCTGCGTGTTATGTGATGGTTATCTTTGTTGCATTGTACATTGATATATGCGTGTTATGGGATGGTTATCTTTATTGTGCAATATTTGGATATTTTCATGGCGTGAGCTGGTATTCGTTTGACTACACAATCCCAGTGACGTTGAAATGGAATGGACGGAATGAAATGACAACGACAGAATTAGTACTTTCAAAACTACATACAGCAAATAGAATACAATTCAATTATTTCCATCACGTTGGTGGGTTGCTGCTAGTTTATGATAAAAAAATCTGTATTAATTGCTTACCTGAAACATCGCACGTGGACAAAAATTAGAAAATGTTTCTGGTGCCCTTAGTAAACCTTAATACTACATGGGACAATATGAGCTAAACAAAAACAGAAAAAAAAACTATTCACCAACAACTTAGCGGGCTTTTTGTTTCTCTTTCGTTTTTTTATTAAGTTTCAAAATGTGTTCATATATATATATATACACACACACACATCAAATTCACTCTGGTAACTGATACCATACAGAGCGACAACAAATGCTTGTTTTTAGTATCAAATGTCCGGATCAGATGACCTCCGCTTCCCTCCGCCATTTCATCTTCCTCAGAATTTTATTCGACGATCATGAGTGCTAAATATCAACCTATCGAGTCAAATGAAATGTGTTAGGATAGCGGAAAAAGTCAAATGCATAATTTTCATCTATATAAATACATACTAAATCATAATTAGAAATGCTGGCATAACAATTAGATGTACCGTTATGTTATTATCATCCACTCCCTGTTCACTATAGAGCCTGAGGCTACCTCTGCTATTGGTTCCTTGTGAGGAAACCAGCACGAAGCAGTCACCAGCTCTTTGGTAGTGGTTTATGTGGAATGTTCTTTTAAATGATGTGGTTGCCAGCCCCATATTTTACTGTAGATCAATAAATAATTCATACATGTTAAATGCAAATAAAAATTAAAACATTTTCATGTCACAACTTACCCCAAGATATTTGGGTTATTATATCCAGACTGTGTTGCACAAGACGGCTGTAGTAAGTACTGCAACTGTTTAAGATGCAGTCGTCCCTCTGTGAGTTAGTTTCCTAACTGTTTACAATTGAGGAAGGTACCTCGGACTTGAGGTGCTAAGTACTAACAATGAAGTTTCACACGTTTTTGAATTTTAAAAGAGACTCCAAGTCATTTTAGCCTGCCATGTACTGGAATCCTTAGTATTACTCCTTATTCTACCTGTCTGTGATCTGACGAAGCTAAGGAACACAGTGGGGAATCTTTGAAACGAGTTTAGTTTTAAAGTTGCATTTTTTCCCCAAGCACAAGTGTCACCTTGTATCACAATTTTAGTTTATTTTAGTTTCTAATTTCAAACCAACCGCAAGTAAGGAGTTTTATTTTAGAAAATGTAACTCCCACCGCTCATTCTGAACATTATTGACCTGACCATATAAGATTCTGCCGGTTAAGTCTTATTTTTACGAGAACAATTATTTGACTCGACCTACCCATCGTATTACCTCTGATGATCTCTTCCTATGTTGTACTCTCTTCCCATACTGCTAATTACAACAAGACGATCGTATTTTTTTCTCGTCGCTCCCACATTATCTCTTAAATGAGCATCTGTTTTACCACTATCAGACTCATTCACCAGATAAGGGGAATTAATTATGCAATCTAGTTTGGGAATAGACCACTTAATACGTCTATTGCCGGCGTTTTAAGCAAACAAGTCAAGGTGGCATTGAACGTCATCTTTCCTAAATGCCGACGCAACAAAGGAAAGATAAACAGATCAGGAAAGTGACAAGCCGGTAAAATACATTGTGTCAACCCGACGAGCGGATAATCCATGATAGTTGTAGGCGCAAACAAAAGATAACGACTGGTAAATAATGTCAGAGAGAAGTGCAGCATCAGAATGGGCAAAAAAATGATTTGGATGAATGCCAGTTTGTGACAGCAATATACGAGCGCGAGAGCAGAATGATGCCAGTTTGAATGTTTCTTTGAGGAGTTTTTGGAAGACAATTACTATTAAAGATGCACTTTAGCTATTGACTTTTTGGAATGAAGTTCCTTGGCGATGCATAAACGTTGTATGGAGAAACACCGTGCCCTCAATTATGTCATGACTTTGAAGACTTAAGCGTTGATTGCAATAGTATCGCATTTATTTAGGATAGTGACAGAATGACTTCAAGAGCTGGGTTAGATGGAGTTGACAAAATGGAATTGTAAATTTGCTTAAATCTCATAAAGTAGAACTGAGGAATGAAGTGTTGTTGGCGCTGGAGAAGATTACCATGGAATAAGAAGAAGACGCAGCATCTGGCACCAGTCAGCAACAACAGCCAAGCAGAAAACCTACAGTGAAACGATTAAAGGTCTAATTTCTTGAATCCTGCCTTATGATCTATGAACAAGATTATCCCAACTGGCACATGCGTTTTAAAGTCAGGAAGAAAATTATGGAATGTTCTGCTCCCTGCCAAGAAATCCTCCGTGATCAGAGAAAGCCACACAGTCAACGATGGACACTTTCTTCGTTAAACAATTCATTGCAGCATCGCCTGCTTCTCATTCAGATGATTCAACACCCATCTCTCGTTGAATTAAAAGTTGATAAAGATGAAGAAGTTAATGGTCCTGCCCCTGTCAATGTTGAATAATTTGTCAATGTTGTATTCTGCACAAATACCTATACTTAATACGAATAGTATATATTAGATTAAACTGTTTATTCTTACATGTATTTATTTTTTTTACTAATGTGTACGACATTGGTGGAACGCATCCCTCCTAATTCAAATGTTTTTTAATGAGAAGTTCCTGTTCCATTTACGCGATTTATGATTACGGGAGCGCACGCGTAAACAAAGAACTACCTGTTTATATCAATAGATTTATTAAAAATCAATACAGATGTTGAAAAATATTTTACATTTAAAACGGTTTTAATACTTCTTTCACAATTACTGTACACCCTACTGCCAAAATACTGCCACGCATCTTCAGAAGATCTTAAGGTCTCATCGTTTGCACACGTATCAATCGTCCTGTAGAGAACAGATGGAATACATTGATGATATGCATGAAAGTGCTTACATCTACTGTCTTGCTTGTGGCAGACTTTGTTCTTTGTTGTGACAGACTGTATTCTTTGTTATGGCAGACTGTGCTCTTTATTATGTCAGAATAAGCTTCTTGTTATGTCACACTGGGCTCTCTGTTATATCAGATTGGGTTCTCTGTTATGTCTCACTGGGCTCTCTGTTGTGTCAGACTGTGCTCTTTATTGTGTTAGAATGTGCTCTGTGTTGTGTGAGAATCTGTGTTTTGTTGTGTCAGAATCTGCTCTGTGTTGTGTCAGAATCTGTGTTTTATTGTGTCAGAATCTGCTCTTAGTTGCGGCATAGTGTGCTCTTTGTTGTGCTGTGGCTGGATAATTTTTCTAAAATATTGGTGATGTGAAAGGTTTGTAAGACGTGGATGGATTGTTTGTGTTGTCATGATGCAATATTCTGATCTGTATTATACTGGCCTACGTAGTGTTTGTAGAAGATAACATTATGTTATATTTTTGCGTTGGGATGGTTGGACTTGTTGGACCTGGTGGGGGTTTCTCAGCTATCAAAGTTCTATTATTTTAGACAAATGTAGTGAAAAGTAGTCCCATAGCAGATACTGCCGTTAGGGCGTGAAGTGTTACAGACTTCACTATACTAGGTCCAGCTTTGTGAAACGGAGTGTTGGTTCCCTTCCTCGCAGTCTTTTGACTTCCCTAACTCATAAGAAGAGTCATTTATCCATTTACAGCTGGGTAAACTGGAGCATGATACTACCTGGTTTCGATCTTGGACGCTAGTAACTTTGCTACCAGTGGCAAGCGCTCTACCCGCTATGACAGATAAGGGAACGAATAATGAAAATCAGATATAGGAAAGTCTAGATAGAGTAGAAAAAGGGGATGCGCAAATAAGAATGTGCATGAGACGGGGATCGAAAAAGAGGTGAACAAAAATCCGGTTAGGCACGCTTTTTAGCGGACATTCAGAAGCGTGAGTTAGTTAGTGCAGGTCGCACATACCCGACATAGACGAGGGTAGCCATGTTGAAGGCAATATTCAAGTAGAATGTGTTGTGAAAATTCTCTGACAAGGAGACAATATTGGGTGGTAATTAACCCAACATTTTAACAGTATAAATTCTTGACTAGGACGGAAGAACGATGGAGCGAGTTAGGCTCCACACAATATATAAAAAAGGTACGTAGAGTGAAATTATTTACATCTATAAAGTAGTCCTATTCCTCGTCTCAAATAGTGGCCATCTATCAAAAAGGGAAAGGAACAACCCCGGAGAAGCCCGGTGTCACATAGATAACCTGAACCCAAAGCGACATATATCAATAAACAAGGATTTGTTAGGAAAGAGAAAACAGAGGTAGATACTGATAGCACCTGAACAACCACAGACGGTTAGATATTATAATATTGAATGTGTAGTTTCAATGCTGAAAGAGAGTTGAAGAAGGAAGAGTGACGGACAAAGATTGTAGAGGTCCAAGTTGCAGCAGTGGTCCACACATTGTAAATAAACTACTTCAGCTGACTGTGGCGTTGTGTCATCGCTCACTGTGTGTGTGACTGTTGTAATCATTCATCATGTCATCGCTAGCTACTGAGGCAAAGAACATTGGCATGCAAATGGCCAAGTGAGGTAACCATCACTTAGCGCAGGCGGCCACACCGCTTAGCCAACCGAACTCTCTAACGGTTTTAATTTTACAACTCGTCTGCTAAATGTTCACCACGGTATATGTCCTTGTTTCAGCTTCTCACCAACACACAAACACATCTGGCAACCAAGACACTTCTGCTAAGTACCTCTGCGATCCTGACTTTACAATATCGACGAATTCAGTAACAATTTCCACAAATGGCTCCTCAGTCTCAGCACCTGACCTGACGTCAGCTGAGTGGCACGAGTCGACCTCTGCTGTTTCCTGGACCTTTTTGGTGCTTATCCTGGCTGCGGTGGTACAGGGCTCTGTCAAGTCCTACAGGATTCCGCTTCTTACATATTACATTGAAAGTAACATTGCCAACAGAAATCGGTCTGGTCTCCTGCTGGGTAAGGCTATCCCTAGGGATCAAGCATTCCTAAATGGCTTAAATATTCTTTACATGTATATCGGTCTCTGTCTGTCTGTCTGCCTGCCTATCTATCTATCTATCTATCTATCTATCTATCTATCTATCTATCTATCTATCTATCTATCTATCTATCTATCTATCTATCTATCTATCTATCTATCTATCTATCTATCTATCTATATATCTATATATCTATCTATCTACTTATCTATCTATCTACTTATCTATCTATCTATCTATTTAATGTGTCTATTCATCTTTCTTTTAATATTTATTGAAACTCCGCCTAGGACGGTCCCAAACCCGGCTGAATAGACGAGAAGGGATTATGATTGACATGAGTTAAAGGAAGTAGCGGGTAAAACCGTCAATCATTTAGACGGCATGCAAGGACGCCGAAAATAAGCATCCCCTCCACCTTGCAATATGACTACAAGAAACGACAGAGAGAAAACCGAACTGATCTTAAAGGCAAAGAATTGGCACGGACTACAGACTACGACATATGGATCACGTCTTCTCTCGTCTCACCGCATGTCCATATAACTTGAACTGTTAAAATATACTGCTAAAAAAAAGTTAAAGGCCACTTTCAATTTTTAGGTCATTTCAACTAAGCTGTTTTTTTTTTTAAACCTGAACACTCAGTCAAAAAAGTTTTGCTGCATTTTGTTGCATGCTTAAACAATGTTTGTTAATCTGACAATAAATCAAATCTGTGTTACGTGTGTGTACTTTCAAGGTCAATCAAATGTACGTGGTGGAAAGGGAAATAATGCATGTTTGAAAATGCTTCCTATGGCAAAGCCTGTTGATAACATTGCTGAAATTTGCTTTTCACGTGCAAGTCGTGACTATAGTGAACACATGTCACCCACTTTTCGGAAGTAACGGGCAATGGGCATGTTTGTAACATTTACCATTTTAGCCATAGCTCAGCGTGTCTTGCCGTCTTGTGGTAGACCTTGGACGTCCTGACCTGCGTTGTTCTGCGACACTGCCGGTTGCATTATAACGATCACGCAGAGTTTGTATGACAGAGTGGGCAACTCCTAATCTCCTAGCAACTTCTCGCAGCCCTACATCATCCTGCAGCCATGACATCGCTCTCCATCTGTCAACATTGGTCAAGCGTCTTCGCTGAGCCATGGCTAAAATGGTAAATGCTACAAACATACCCATTGCCCGTTCCTTCCGAAAAGTGAGTGACATGTATTCACTATAGTCACGACTTGCACATGAAAAGCAAATTTCAGCAATGTTATCAACAGGGTTTGCCATAGGAAGCATTTTCAAACATGCATTATTTCCCTTTCCACCACGTACATTTGATTGACCTTGAAGGTACACACACGTAACACAGATTTGATTTATTGTCAGATTAACAAACATTGTTTAAGCATGCAACAAAATGCAGCAAAACGTTTTTGACTGAGTGTTCAGGTTTAAAAAAAACAGCTTAGTTGAAATGACCTAAAAATTGAAAGTGGTCTTTAACTTTTTTTGAGCAGTATATTTTAACACTTTTGGCTAGGTGCGCTCATTCAACCTAGACACTAGGCAACTACGTCGATTATATTAGGGCGCATGTTCAAATATAAAATACCTTGTGGCTTACAGTGTATGGTAACATGAAATGTTTGCATCTAATGTAAGAAGCATGCATTTTAAGTAATGTATCCTTGCTATGTGTGTATCTTTAAGAAATTTTCGTTTATCTCTTGTTCATATTAAATGAAATGCAAAATTCTGCTTCCATGTTTCTGATCATAGGTACCTCGTTCACGGCTATGATATTTGGACCGCCCATAGCTTTATTTCTGGGAGCTTATATTAGCTCTCTACCAGTGGATCTAAAAGGTTAGCTCTACTGTCTTAAAGCCTTATCTTGTCGCAGGTATTCTATTGGCATATACACCATTGTTTCTCTGTAGACCTGCGTGAAAGTTAACTAAAACACAAGAAAATAATAAAGAACATTTCTTACTAAATTGTTAGAAATATGAACAACAGAGAATACCAGTATTAGATAATTTACAGGCATGCAGTAGAACCGTTGTTGAGAGTCGACAGACCTTTTTTTTTTTTAAAGGAATATTTTGCCTTCTTTGTGACGAGGCGCGCTCAGTTCAAACTACACAGGATCCGTCGTTTATGTTAGGGCACATGTCCAACTATAAAAGACCTTGTGGTGTGGTTATTTTTTTTTAACTACAGACCTATAACAATAAATTATAACAGTAAATAACAAGAACACACATTAATATACTCGTATAAGGATAAGTGATGTTGTGACGGGAAAGTGGGGACCTGGTGAGATTCTCGCAATCAATACTTATAATGAGAGATTATTAGTGAATTGGGTGTTATCCCACACAGGCAGGGCTTGGAGGGCACACACATACGAGTAAATTCATACATTTTTACACTTTTTATTTACTCTGGACTGAGTGCAGAGTTGAAATGATGCCATATTGAGATATCGAAAGTCAGTGTTATAATCTTGAATTAGCTGCACTGCATTTCCTATTATAATCCGTCAGAGATTGAATGTGATACTTTTTCTTCCAAACAAAACAAAACAAAATAAAAATAAAGTAAATATAACGCTAAATTTGAAGAAGAAAAAAATGCTACAATTTGCCTTTTTAATAAACATTTTTAAATAAACGGCCCCGGTGTGGTTCCAAGGGTTCTCTAAGGAAACATAGAAAGAATGTGTCTACTGTTCCCTCTGGCATGTCGTAACAGGCGACAGATATAGGTTTGTCTATGGGACTGGTAACTTAATCATGTAAAACACATTGCTACAGAAACCACGGCTGCAGGAATATATGTTGTCATGGAGACGTCTTACAAGGAGACCAGTCGCTAGTGGTGCATGCAGACGTATTACAAGGAGACCAATCACTAGTGGTGCATGCAGACGTCATACAAGGAGAAAAGTCGCTAGTGGTGCATGCAGGCGTATTACAAGGAGACCAGTCACTGGTGGTGCATGCAGGCGTCTTACAAGGAGACCAGTCACTAGTGGTGCATGCAGACGTCATACAAGGAGACCAGTCACTAGTGGTACATGCAGGCGTCTTACAAGGAGACCAGTCGCTAGTGGTACATGCAGACGTCATACAAGGAGACCAGTCACTGGTGGTGCATGCAGGCGTCTTACATGGAGACCAGTCACTAGTGGTGCATGCAGGCATCTTACAAGGAGACCAGTCACTGGTGGTGCATGCAGGCATCTTACAAGGAGACCAGTCACTGGTCGTGCATGCAGGCATCTTACAAGGAGACCAGTCACTGGTGGTGCATGCAGACGTCATACAAGTAGACCAGTCACTAGTGGTGCATGCAGACGTCATACAAGGAGACCAGTTGCCAGTGGTGCATGCAGGCGTCTTACAAGGAGACCAGTCGCTAGTGGTACATGCAGACGTCATACAAGGAGACCAGTCACTCGTGGTGCATGCAGACGTCATACAAGGAGACCAGTCGCCAGTGGTGCATGCAGGCGTCTTACAAGGAGACCAGTCGCTAGTGGTGCATGCAGACGTCATACAAGGAGACCAGTCACTGATGGTGCATGCAGGCATCTTACAAGGAGACCAGTCACTGGTGGTGCATGCAGACGTCATACAAGGAGACCAGTCACTGGTGGTGCATGCAGGCATCTTACAAGGAGACCAGTCGCTAGTGGTACATGCAGGCGTCTTACAAGGAGACCAGTCACTAGTTGTACATGCAGACGTCATACAAGGAGACCAGTCGCTGGTGGTGCATGCAGGCATCTTATAAGGAGACCAGTCACTGGTGGTGCATGCAGTCGTCTTACAAGGAGACCAGTCGCTAGTGGTACATGCAAGCGTCTTACAAGGAGACCAGTCACTAGTGGTGCATGTAGGCATCTTACAAGGAGACCAGTCACTGGTGGTGCATGCAGACGTCATACAAGTAGACCAGTCAGTAGTGGTGCATGCAGACGTCATACAAGGAGACCAGTTGCCAGTGGTGCATGCAGGCGTCTTACAAGGAGACCAGTCGCTAGTGGTGCATGCAGACGTCATACAAGGAGACCAGTCACTGGTGGTGCATGCGGGCATCGGACAAGGAGACCAGTCACTGGTGGTACATGCAGGCATCTTACAAGGAGACCAGACACTGGTGGTACATGCAGGCGTCTTACAAGGAGACCAGTCACTAGTGGTGCATGCAGACGTCATACAAGGAGACCAGTCACTAGTGGTACATGCAGGCGTCTTACAAGGAGACCAGTCGCTAGTGGTACATGCAGGCATCTTACAAGGAGACCAGTCACTGGTGGTGTATGCAGGCGTCTTACAAGGAGACCAGTCACTGGTGGTGCATGCAGGCATCTTACAAGGAGACCAGTCACTGGTCGTGCATGCAGGCATCTTACAAAGAGGCCAGTCACTGGTGGTGCATGCAGGCATCTTACAATGAGACCAGTCACTGGTGGTGCATGCAGGCATCTTACAAGGAGACCAGTCACTGGTGGTGCATGCAGGCATCTTACAAGGAGACCCGTCGTTAGTGGTGCATGCAGGCATCTTACAAGGAGCCCAGTCGTTAGTGATACATGCAGTCGTCTTACAAGGAGACCAGTCGCTAGTGGTACATGCAGGCGTCTTACAAGGAGACCAGTCGCTATTGGTGCATGCAGACGTCATACAAGGAGACCAGTCACTAGTGGTACATGCAGGCGTCTTACAAGGAGACCAGTCACTAGTGGTGCATGCAGACGTCATACAAGGAGACCAGTCACTAGTGGTGCATGCAGACGTCATACAAGGAGACCAGTCACTGGTCGTGCATGCAGGCATCTTACAAGGAGACCAGTCACTGGTGGTGCATGCAGGCATTTTACAAGGAGACCAGTCACTGGTGGTGCATGCAGGCATCTTACAAGGAGACCAGTCACTGGTGGTGCATGCAGGCATCTTACAAGGAGACCAGTCGGTAGTGGTGCATGCAGGCATCTTACAAGGAGACCAGTCGTTAGTGATACATGCAGTCGTCTTACAAGGAGACCAGTCGCTAGTGGTACATGCAGGCGTCTTACAAGGAGACCAGTCGCTATTGGTGCATGCAGACGTCATACAAGGAGACCAGTCACTAGTGGTACATGCAGGCGTCTTACAAGGAGACCAGCCACTAGTGGTGCATGCAGGCGTCATACAAGGAGACCAGTCACTAGTGGTGCATGTTTGATGAGGATTGAAACAAGATATGAATTAATGAATGAACTAATAATTCTATTATTTTGGCTCATTGTGGAGATTTCAAATACTGTTCCATGTTCCACTATTGTCAGGAACATTTTATAGTCCTCTTCCAAACATATTCGGATCAGGTTACCCGCCCCCCCCCCCCCCCCCCCCCCCCACAGCACAACCTCAAGTTAGTCGTCATGTATGACACGCCTGAATGAAACAGTAGTCCTATTCTTTCTTTGTCTATTCAGAGACCACTGGGACCTACGCATACTTGCTATTATTATTATTATTACTTCAGTTCAAAATCTTTATTATGATTACCTTTCATCCAGAGACCTCCATGACACCTTATGACCAGAGATGGGTCGGAGCCTGGTGGCTGGGATTTATCATTATAGGACTGGCCAGCGTTATCAGCTCCTTTCCAATCATGTTCTTTCCCAGACATATTCTAAAGAAGAAGAACCAGGACGTTAAAGAACAGGTGAACGAAACATCGCTTCGTAAGAAGTTACTTGGTACGTACTTAAGCGCACTGTTGAGTATTTGTTTCGCGCTTATTTTGGCTTGTAGCTTTTGCACGATTGTTTTACAAGTATTCAAAATTCATATGAAGTTAATGTCCAGGGTTCTTTCTTTAAGTGCCTGGCAAACAAGTATTAGTTTACTTCTGTGCACACATCTCTTTCTCCAACGAAAGTAACAACTGCTGGGTGACGGTTTATAACTTTAATAAACATGACGAACTTCACAATAGACCCATTGATGTGGTCAGGCAATTAGAACACACTCAAGATTAATAATAATAATAGTCACTCATTTGTATGAAACAATCCTTTCAATAGTGAAATATGAAATACAGTTGTATACTTCCATCTACTGCCTATTGTATACATGAATATATCTGATGGGCCATATATACTCACCCATATACACATCTCCACAGCCAAAAACGGCTGGTCACTGAATGCCATCTTTTTCTCACCTCCTTCGCTGCTAAAACTCCCTCTCTCTCTTTGCACACGCTTCGTTAGCAATCCTTTCCCTGCCAGTCTCATCACGTGACATAGAGTGTCTAGATGACCTGGTAGCGAAGCGTGTTATGGGCATTCAAACTAACTGCATTTTCTAACTCCCAACATTGCCCCCTGTTCCCGAGCGGAAACCAGGGGTTTTCGCGTGAGAACAGTGGATAGTTAGCCCAACAACTATTAATCCATTAGGAGTAGGAAAGAAAAATCATTCTGTTCAGACTAATATATCATCATATCATAACCCGCCACTCCCAAAGGAGCATAGGCCTTCAACAAACACATGCCAAGTCCTCCTGCCACGTGCCATCATCTCAAGTTCTTTCCACGTTCTCCTCATCATTTTCACCTCTGTTTCCAGCTCCCTTCTTCATGTCCTTCTTCGTCTATCTCTGCCTTTCTTGCCCTGGGGATTCCAGAACAAGGACTGCCTTGTAATGCTATCAACAGGTTTCCTCAGCGTATGTCCTATCCATCGCCATCGTCGTCTTTTCATCTCTTGTTCCACTGGCACTTGTCTAGTTCTTGTCATCAGTTCCACGTTGGTAACCTTATCATACCATTTTAATCCCTCTATTCTACGCAAGCACCCATTTATGAAAGTCTGTAGCTTTTTGGTTGTTGTCTTTGTTGTTCTCCATGTCTTAGAGTCATACAGTAGGACTGACTTCACTTTTGAGTTGAAGATTCTTATTTTCGAGTTGGATCCGATTTCTCTTGATCTCCATATATTTCCCAATGCAATGAAAGCTCCTCTTGCTTTTTGTATTCTTATTTTGATATCACTGTCTGTCCCTCCAACTTTATCTATATTGCTGCCAAGATATGTGTACGATTCTGCATCTTGTATTGGTGCTTCTTCAAGTTTAACCCTGTTATCATTACCTGCATTTATTCTCAATATCTTTGTCTTTTCCCTGTGTATTTTCAGACCCAGTTGCTGTGACCTCTCATCGAGTGTTTTCAATCTGTCTTGCATCTGATTATGGTTATGGGACAGAAGAGCCAAGTCATCAGCAAAATCCAGATCATCCAACTGCTTAGTCAGAGTCCACTGGATTCCATTAATGTTCTGTGTTGTCGATGTTCTCATAACCCAGTCTATTGCTAGTAAGAAAAGAAATGGAGACAAGAGGCATCCCTGTCGCACTCCTGTTCTTATCCCAAACGGTTCTGTAAGCTGTCCTTCATGAAGAACTCTGCATGTCATGTCTTCATATGTATTCTTTATTAAATTAATGATCTTCAGGGGAACTCTATAATGCCTCATCAATTTCCAAAGTGATTCTCTGTCCACACTGTCAAATGCCTTTTCGTAGTCCACAAATCCGATGTATAGTGGTGAATTCCATTCCAGACTTTGTTCAACTATTATTCTCAAGGTGGCTATCTGGTCTGTACAGGATCTGTTTTGTCGAAAACCTGCTTGTTCATCTCTTAGTTTCTTGTCTATGGACTCTTTTAATCTCTCGAGGATAATCCTGTTTAATACTTTTCCTGGTACTGATAGTAACATTATTCCTCTATAACTTGTGCACTCTTGTAAATTTCCCTTCTTAGGCAACTTGACCAGATAACCTTCCTTCCATTCTGTTGGTATTTCAAAATAAAGTTAGTTCGTTCGTTCGTTCTCTCTCCCAGACTTTGCCAAAAAGTTTGTATAATATCTCTGAAGAGGCATCAATATCTGTTTTGATGGCGTAAGCTGGAATGCCATCTGGACCAGTTGCTTTTCCATCTTTCAGAAGCTTTATGGCTTTCTTTATTTCTTCTCTGCTTGGTCGTTCCCAGTTGATTTGTAGCTCCTCTTCTGCTGGCTGGATGTCTGGGGGATTAGTTGGAGATGGTCTATTGAGAAGTTCCTCAAAATGTTCTGTCCATTTCTTCATTTGTTTTTGTATATTACTAAGCAATTTTCCATTCTTATCTTTTATGAGGCCATTTGCTTGCTTATATCTCCTTGTTAGCTTCTTTGTGTTGTTGTCCAGTTCCCTCATATCTCTTTTGACTGCAGCTTCTTCTGCTTCCCTAGCCAACTCTTCAATATACTTCCTCTTGTCTCTTTTGATGTTTCTTTTTACTTCTTTGTTTGCTTCTATGTACACTTCATGAGCCTTTGCTTTGTAGCTTCTGGTTTTGCTTCTGTATAAATCTGCTTTCTTCTTTTTCCTGTCTTCTATCTTGCTAATGGTTTCTGTTGTTATCCATGCTGTGTGCCGATATTATCTTTTTCTCAGTACTTTTTCACATTTCGTTCCATATATTTTTTACTTGTTGCCAGTGGTCTTCCGTATCTGCTTCATCTACAAAGCTGTTGGAGTACTTGGTATTTATTTCGATACTGCGAAAGAAAACTTTTCTCTTATTTCCTGATTCCTTAGATATCCCACATTGTACTGTCGTCTATAGCTATATACTGCTGTAAATGTCTTGAGTTTTAATTTTGTTTTAGCCAACAGAAGATGGTGGTCTGTACACCACATCATCTCCTCTACATACCTTTACATCATGCATTGATGACCTAAACTTCTTACTTATACATATGTGATCAATCCTATTCTCAGTTTTTTGGTCTGGTGATATCCATGTTGCTTTATGTATTCTTTTATGTGGAAATATGCTTCCTCTTATAGCTAGTTGGTTTGAAGCACAGATGTTTGCTAATAGTTCATCATTCTCATTCATCATACCTAATCCATGCTTTCCCGTGATTTCTTCAAAGCCGGCGTTGTCTGTTCCTATTTTCGCGTTTAGGTCCCCCATCAAAATTGTGATGTCCTTTCTTTTCTTTTTGTCCAAGACATTTTGTAGTCTGGTGTAAAAGTCTTCTTTCTCAGATTCTTCTTTATCATTTGTTGGTGCATAAAATTGGGTGATGTTTTTATTTACTTTCTTTTTGGCTGATTTAAACCTTGCTGGGCCTTCTGTGCTTCCATAGACAGCATTATAGCCACCCCTTCACTGTGGTGGGCTCTTTCCTCCTCATGTCCTGAGGACAAACACCATTTTTCCTGTGCTCAATCTCCTCCTCTCTATACCCTTCCACCGTGTCTCGCAGAGACTAAGGATATCAATCCTGTAATTTTTCGTTTCTGCTGCTACGTGAAAACTGAACTTAATCCGCATTAAAAGAGACGCAACACTTACAATTTATAAGATAGATAGACAGACAGACAGATAGATAGATAGATAGATAGATAGATAGATAGATAGATAGATAGATAGATAGATAGATAGATAGATAGATAGATAGATAGATAGATAGATAGATAGATAGATAGATGGACGGACGGACGGACGGACGGACGGACGGACGGACGGACGGACGGACACACACACACACACACACACACACACACCATACATACATACATACATACATACATACATACATACATACATACATACATACATACATACATACATACATACATACATACATACATACATACATACATACATACACAGATAGATAGATAGATAGACAGACAGATAGATAGATACACAGATAAATAGATAGATAAATAGATAGATAGATAGATAGATAGATAGATAGATAGATAGATAGATAGATAGATAGATAGATAGATAGATAGATAGATAGGTAGATAGATAGATACACAGATAAATAGATAGATAGATAGATAGATAGATAGATAGATAGATAGATAGATAGATAGATAGATAGATAGATAGATAGATAGATAGATAGATAGATAGATAGATAGATAGATAGATAGATAGATAGATAGATAGATAGATAGATAGATAGATAGATAGATAGATAGATAGATAGATAGATAGATAGATAGATAGATAGATAGATAGATAGATAGATAGGTAGATAGATAGATACACAGATAAATAGATAGATAGATAGATAGATAGATAGATAGATAGATAGATAGATAGATAGATAGATAGATAGATAGATAGATAGATAGATAGATAGATAGATAGATAGATAGATAGATAGATAGATAGATGGTCAAAGGGACACGATCATGAGAAATAGTGGTGACTAGAATAGGAGAGTAAATTCCGATTGAGAAGTTTTCGGCAAAAAAAATCAAAGAATGAAAATAGGTCACATGATTATTAGAAGTAGAGAGTATAAATAGGAACGCGAGAATCATTCAGTGATTGTCGCGAGACATATTGCAATAAATCCTCAGACCTATGGGTCTTTTATATTTGGACATGCGCCCTAATATAACCGACTAGGTTGAACGGGACGCGCCCCGCCAAAACGAGGCAAAACTTTATTTTTTTTATTTTAAATTAATTTTTAAAAATTCTATCTCAACAAAAATTAAAGCACTAGAGTATATAGAACAGTATATAGAACAGTATATAGAACAGTTTATAGAACAGTATACAAATAACAGCCTCACTATATGTATACCCGGATGTGACAAAAGATGAAGAAGGACAATTAGGAGCAGGAATAGCAATACCAAAATTAAACATTTATAAAAGATACAAAGAAACAGGTAATACATCCATCTTTACAGCAGAATTAGTGGCAATCCTACAAGTTTTAGAAATAGTGGCAGAAAACTCACCAAATAAAGCAACCATTCTCACAGATTCCCTTTCATCAGTACTAGCTATCAGAAAGGCCGCACTTTTGTGTTGTGCATTTCATGTCGTCGTTTTGGAGTCTGCATCAGTGGTAACAGCCCTCATTAAGGCTGTATGAGTTTGTAGTGTGTTTGGCTATTTCTGGATTATGTTGCTAAGTATTTTAAAGATGAAAACATCAAGTTTGCCTATCATGTGAGTTCGCTGTTTGTGTTGATACAAGTAGCCAAGATGGCGGTTTTGTGATGTGTCGATCGGACAGTGTTTCAAAACATTACAGATTTATTGAGGGCTATTGTTACTGCTCCAGGTACATTTTTGTATGTACCTGCAAGGATACTTGGAGAGGAGATGGGCACCGCCAAGCAAACCTCTTGCCCACTGAAATGCTATGATGGAAAGTCAACTCAGTAATAATTTGCCGGATCGGCCGATTCCCGGATTAACAACGACCGCGCTCTCATTGCCCCTTGAGAGTGATAAGTCAGCGAATGGGGTAAAAACACCTGTTTTGAAACTTCCAAGAGAAAGTTTTGTTGTTGGAACTTGGAATGTACGCACGCTATATGCGTGTGGAAAAGTCAAAGAACTAACACATGAACTTGTTAGATACTCGTGGGACATCCTGGTCCTAGCAGAAGTCAGATGGACAGGATTAGGTGAATCAATAACGGATGATGGTCACAAAATTTGGTTTAGTGGAGATGAGTCTAAACATCAGCATGGAGTAGGTTTTATCGTACATAAAGATAGATTGAACTCTGTCATCAGCTGCACTCCAATAAATAGCAGGCTTATCACCATTCGTATTGCAGCACATCCAAAGAACATCTCCATTATACAGGTATATGCCCCCACTACTGACTATGAGGATGAGGCAATTGATATATTTTATGACAATCTGGATGAAGCAATTAAGAAAATTCCAAAGAAAGATCTTCTCATCGTGTTAGGTGATTGGAATGCTAAAATAGGGCCAGATGCATACGGTCACTGGGCTGGTACAGTGGGGAGATTTGGGACAGGTGAAACCAACGATCGAGGACTAAGGCTACTAGAATTTGCCAGCAACTATAAACTAACCATTGCAAATACACTATTTCCTCATAAGTTATCAAGAAAAACAACGTGGCATGCCCCAAAAACTGAGATACATGGCCAAATTGATTTTATTCTTGTATCCAAGAGATTCAAGTCTAGTATTAATAAAGCCAAGAAGTTATGTGATACACGGCGGGAAATGAAAAAGGTTAAGAAAGAGGTTCCTGAAGCAGCATGGCAATACAGTATGGTGAATAAAAATATTAGGAAGAAAATGAAACAGGCCAAAGAAAAATGGGTAGCTGATCAATGTGAGTCCATTAATACGGGGCTAATAAAAGGTAACAGCAAGGCAGCTTTTGACACATTAAGAAAACTATCAAAACCCCAACAGCCCAGGGTAACTGTCATAGAAGATAGCAATGGGGCTCTGCTCAATGAAAAAACAGCTGTAATGAGAAGGTGGACAGAATATTGTAAAGAATTATATAACTGTAAACTTGACACTGACTTAGGCATATTAAATAAACAACATTAAGTGCGAAAACAGGGAACTCGGAAATGCATCAATATTACGGGAAGAAGTGGAAGAGGCTATATGTTCGATGAAAGGAGGGAAGTCACCGGGTGTGGATAATATCCCAGCAGAGCTCTTGAAATATGGAGGACCAGATATAGTAAAAATCATGACAACAATTTGCCAGAAGATATGGAGTACAAAAAAATGGCCAAAAGAATGGACGCAGTCATTAGTAATACCGCTTCCAAAGAAAGGAAATCTAAAAATGTGCAAGAACTACAGAACCATTAGCCTTATTAGTCATCCAAGTAAGGTGATGTTAAGGATACTTTTGAAAAGAATAAAACAGAAATCAGAAGAAATCTTGTCAGAGGAACAGGCTGGCTTTAGACCAAAAAGAAGTACCTCAGAACAAATCTTCAATATTAGAGTACTTATCGAAAAACATCTCCAACATCAACACGATTTATACCATAACTTCATCGATTTCACAAAAGCCTTCGATCGAGTCTGGCATGAAGGCTTATGGCAAGTAATGAGAAAATTCAATTTTGATACCAACATCATAGATATCATTGAAGCACTATACAAGGACGCAAGCAGTGCTGTTTTTGCAAGCAACGACATTGGAGAATTTTTCAAAACAACTGTAGGAGTTCGGCAGGGATGTATCCTGTCACCAGTGCTCTTTAATATTTATCTAGAACATATTATGCAGGAGGCTCTCTACGATTATAAATCAACCATATCGATTGGAGGCCGACCTCTGTGCAACCTACGTTTTGCTGATGATATTGATCTGATAGCTGGATCAGAATCAGAACTTCAAGACCTTACCTCTAGACTGGAGAAAGTAACAAGAACGTATGGGATGGAAATTAATATAGAAAAAAGCAAGATATTGGTGAATAGCCATAAGAAACATGTTCCGACCAACATTACGTTAAATGGGCAAACGTTAGAAGAAGTTAACACCTTTAAATATCTCGGGTCCACTATATGTAGTGATGGAAGATCAAGTAAAGAAATCAAGACAAGACTTGAGATGGCCTCAGCTGCCATGACAAAGTTGAATGTGATCTGGAAAAGTAACATCAGTTTTCCTGTGAAGGTCAAATTATACAAATCACTTGTATTATCTATTCTCTTGTATGGGTGCGAGAGCTGGACACTCACTGCAGATACGGAGCGAAGGATTCAGGCTTTCGAGCATAAATGTTATAGAAGAATTTTGCGCATTTGCTATAAAGAGCACAAAACAAATGTCTATGTTAGAGAGAAGATAAACACCTATGCAGGCCACCAAGAACCACTTTTGTCAATAGTGAAACATCGAAAGCTTGCCTGGTTTGGGCATGTAACTCGTCATGACTCCCTTTCGAAAACAATCCTTCAGGGGACAGTCGAAGGTAAACGGAGAAGAGGAAGGCAGAGAAAATCCTGGGCTGATAACATCAAAGAATGGGCAGGACACGGTTTTTCCACACTTGTACGCATTGCTGAGGATAGAGAGCAGTGGAGGACCCTGTCTGATGATGCTTCCACCATGGCACCCCTACGACCCATGACGGGTTACGGGCTGAGATGATGAGATGATGAGCTATCAGAAATAGAGATGAATATAGTAGGCCAGATATTAAAGCGGAAATACTACAGGTCAATACATATCTACACACTGCAGGATGCAGTGTCACACTAACATGGGTACCAGCACATGTTGGGATAGCAGGAAATGAGCTTGCAGACAAAGAAGCCAAAGGGGGAGAACTAGTTATAACCAAACTGAAGTAGGCTTAGGGAAGTATGAAATTAAGAGCTTAATTGCTCAAGCAATAACTAAAGAGTGGATAATAGCTTGGGACTAACGTAAAAAAGCAAGACACTCATATATAATCATTTTTAAAAAAACAAGCACAAATGTCAAATACAAGAAAAACTAAAAATATCAATTATTAAAAAAAAATTGCTGAGGCTCAAGCTTGGAACTGGATATTTCATGATTGAGGAACTCACATGCGAAGAGTGTTAAGAACCCAACACAATTAGGCACTTTCTGGTGAACTGCAAAATATATGAAGCAAAACATTAAGACATACTGTAGTAACCACACGGTAGAAATGAGTGTAGAAAATCTCATAGCCATTAAGACTGTAGTGATATCCTCAATACAATCGATAAATTAGATAAAACATTATAGAGCATAAAGTCAAAATAAGGTAGACATAAAATATTGGGTTCCGATTAGCTTCTTAGCCCCGCCTGCAAACATATCGCTTTCAATCCTCGAGGCGTACTGATAAAGTTGATATTTAGTTGGATATAATATATGTTGATAAAGTACACCAGAACACTCCTAGGCGGGAAGACAGGCGTCTATCATCATCAGTTGACAAGATCCCTATGGTGTTGCCTGCCCCACTGTAGTGTATGGAATGTCAACTTGACCTACGCAGTGTTGTGTAGACATGGATGGAGTGTATAATGTGCGAATGATGATAAGGGTTCGTGTTGTTGACAAATGTTCTCTTCTCACACTCATGTATGACCGGAAGTCATCGACACCAACGACTGTGTACCTTTTCTAAAGTTTAATTGGACGTACACACTCGACAGCACAGATAGTGACAAATCACAGGTTGCCATAATACATCATAGTACAGTGGACAAATGGTCTTGCAATGTTACATGGGCACTCATGTAGAATAATGGTATAATGGACTGTCAATAGCCAAGCACTCAGTATCGCCCATACATATATCATCTGACGTCACTGACTGAGCACGTCAGCTTGTAAACAATATTTCAGATGACTTCTAAACCTAATCTCGTTTAGCAACGATTCTTCAACATAATGTTCAGCACATATTTTTCCATATAATAATATTGAACCGCTAACAATGGGTTCTCATGTGTAGCAGTGATCTCTGGACTGATCAAGCGATAATACGGGCATCCCTTTTCTCTTCTTGAAAGTCCTACATGTTTTGGTTCCAAGATGGCTCCACTCGTGAACTGTCACTCACGTTTGAATACAGATAATGAATCTGTTCTAAAGTTAGTCATTCATACAACATTTCATTGCTCTGTAGATTTGATCATGAACAATTGACTGCAATCTACAGGATATAGTGCTGCTAGGAATCGAAGTCGTTTTCATCGAGTCAAATATATTCTCTTAGACATTCAAATCGTAACTATCGAAAATGGTGGCTTCGATCGAGAGTTCATAAGAGTATCTTTGATTACCTTGGTAGAGGGAATATGAAACTGCCATTCCTTGGCAATATGAATAAACACTGGGGTAAAGCATACACGATAGGTCTAGACGACTATCACTTTCCCCAAAACCACTGAGTTCACTTTTTCCCGGCACAAGCCGACATAGGAAAACACACACATTCCCTATCAGGACGAAGCCAAATCACACCACTCAAGCGACACATCCGCCGAATAGCCTTTGACCTCTCTAGAGACAACAGAACATATAGTTCGACTTAGATATGTAAAGATATACAGATATAAGACAGACTTGTCCTACTCAGACAAACAATACACATAAATTCAGGCCATAGATATTCTGAAGCAAGAACAATCTATTATTACCCAAACAACGAATAAATCGCAGTAAAATGGATTTATCCGCGGAGTTCAAGGGAAGTAACTCAATAATGACTTTCCCTTAAGCACTAAAAAATTACCTATGTATAATATTGTAAGATATCAAAGACTGCACGTAACAGTCTTACCACACCTCCCGGGAAAAAAAAAATGGAACATTTTTTTTTTTTTTGAAATACATCTAGGAGCAACGTACAATAGGCTCACAACGCATGAATAATGCGCAGATGAAAATATCAGGAATACCTATAACCCCTAATATGAGGCTAAGTCGACTTATGGAGCGACTGGTGAGAATGTGTCTCATAAACTGAGAGAAATTATTTCTCTACAAGTATATTTTTCCAGGAAGGTGTCATCAAAGTATAATACAATTCTGGCAATTACACAATGCCTAAAAAATTCATATCATCATTTCATGTAGATATCTTAAATTTATGATTTATGAAGAAAAAATCATCAAAGCACAGCGGTGAATAAACATACATGAACCGCTATGTAGTGATACAATCATTATATTATTAAATTACAAATGTGTATCTATCATGATATAGAAAAGGAACTACTATAGAACTAGACATATCAAGAAGTCTAAGCCCTAATAGTTATGTGGAATCATGTGGGCATCTTGACAGAATGTCTGCCATCACATTATCTGATCCACGAATAGCTCGCACAGAGAAATGAAAAGGTTGAAGAGCAATTGCATATCGAGTAGACCTCGAGCTCTTCAAATTCTTACTCTGTATAGCAGTAAGAGCTTTTTGGTCGGTTTCTACTATGAAATGTGCGCCTAGAAGGAATCTCTGTAGTTTGAGGATCGACCAAACCATAGCTAATAGCTCACGGTCTAAAACCGAATAATTCCTTTCTGCCGCATTAAGTTTTCTGGAAATATACATTACAGGATGCAGAGTTCCAGAGTACTCTTGCATTAGTGCCGCTCCAATCCCAGTGGATGAAGCGTCACTACGAAGAACGAATGTCTTATCTTTAGTGGGTAGCACTAAAATAGGTGGTGTTGAAAACAGTGTTTTAATCTTATCCAGAGAGCATTGGCATTCCTGAGACCAGTGGACCACATTAGGCGAACCTTTCTTTAGAAGTGTTGAGAGAGGTGCCATGATAGAGGATAGATTCTGAATGAATCTGCCATAAAATTGAATAAGACCTAACAGACTTCTCACCTGTTTTTTAGTCTTAGGGATTGAGATGTTAAGTATCTTACTAGTATTATGGTCCTCTGTCTTTAGGAAACCATGACCAACTCGGTGGCCTAGGAAAGAAATTTCGCTAAAACCAATATAGGCTTTAGAGGGTTTCGCTGTCAGGTTGTGCTCACGCAAAGTAGACAGCAATTCATCTAACCCTGAATAGTGATCTTCCCAAGTATCGCTGAAAAGACAGATGTCGTCTAGATATGCAATGACATCTGACCGATAAGATAGGATTCGGCGCATCATGCGTACGAACGTAGCTGGTGCGTTCATAAGACCGAAAGGCATAAAATTCCATTGGAACAAACCTCTAGGTGTTGAAAAAGCCGTGAGAGGTTTGGCGCGTTCAGATAAAGGAACTTGCCAATATCCTTTAGACAAATCAAGTTTAGTGAAAAAATGAGATTTGGAGAGTCGAGTAAGTAGCTCTTCCAGTAAAGGCATAGGTTCGGCATCGAACTTCGTTACTTGATTCAATTTTCGATAGTCAACGCAAAGACGTATGTTATTGTCTTTTTTACGCACAATAACCATCGGCGAAGAATATGCAGAGGTGGATGGTTCGATTATTTTCAAATCTATCATCTCATCCAACTCTTTCTCGACCTGTGCTTGAAAATGTATAGGTATAGGATAAGGTCTAACCCTAATAGGAGTATGGTCAGTTAGAACAATGTCATGTTGAATGACATTCGTTTGTCCAGGGATGTCAGTGAGTACATCCTGAAATGTTTGCAACATAGTTGAAACTTGTCGCTGTTCTCCTAGAGACAAATCAGGAGAGACAGTAACGTTCTTCCATGATTCACTGGAATGAAGTGGGATCATTGGAAGAGGAAGATTTACATCTGAAAAACTTGTTTCCTCATCCTGTATCACGGACAGTGATGAGTAATGACCATGTGGTACTGGAGAATTGTCCGTTGCTTGGAAAATGGGTTGCAAATAATCCGGACGTTCATGGAATTCAGTAAGCATATTGATGTGGAAGGTTTTATGCTTCCCATCAATATCGACAATATAGTCGACATCGGAAATTTTCGATATTATATCGTACGGACCTTTCCAAGAAATAAGTAATCTGTTTTCCCTACAAGGTAGTAATACAAATGCTTTGTCACCAGGACAAAGTTGTCGTAAGCATCTCTTCTTATTGGCAAATTGCCTTGCCTTCTGTTTCGCAAATTCAGAAGAAGAAGTTGCTAATTTGCATGCTTCGATAATCTTTTGTCTCAACGCGATGACATATTCGTAGGATGACTTTGTGTCATCGTCAATATTGTCAGATGTTATGAGATCGTGAAGCAACGACATAGGGCCACGCGGACGCGCGCCAAAGACGAGTTCAAAGGGAGAAAATCCCGTATGTTCATTGGGTACCTCTCTGTAAGCGAAGAGGGCCGCAGGTAAAACTCTGTCCCAGTCTTGAGGATGATCCTCAGTTATCTTCCCCAGTAAGTTTTTAAGTGTTCTATTAAGGCGTTCGACCATACCATTAGACATTGGATGGTAGATACTACTTAAAGATCTATCTATCTGCAGGGTAGACATTACTTGAGACATGGTATCTGATATTAGTTGGGTGCCATGGTCTGACAATATCTCTCCGGGGAACCCCAGACGAGAAAATATAAGCCAAAGAGCATCTGCAATATCAGCAGTAGTAATGCTCTTCAGAGGAATAGCCTCTGGCCAACGTGTGCACATATCAACACACGTCAAGATAAACTGATGTCCTCTGGCAGACTTGATCTTAAATGGACCAATAATGTCTATGGCCATTTTTTGAAACGGCCGAATAGGAATGTCCGCCGCCTGAATGGGTGCAGCATGCCGTGGACCTTTGGATTTAACTTCCTGACATACTTTACAAGATCGACAATAAATCCGTATGTCCTTGTTTACCAATGGCCAAAAGAAAGCCGCAAGGACTCTTGACTTAGTACGGGAAAAACCCATGTGTCCAGCACACTGAGAGTCGTGAGCGTGCTGCAAAATTTTAACTCTCAAATTCTTGGGAACCAGGATTTGAGAATGACTTGACGTAATGGAGTCTTGAACCATACGTACAAGTACGCCATTCTTCTTTGTAATCCACGATTTACGACTTGTGTCTTTATTCGGATCACCTTTAGTTGCAAGAATGAAGAATTTCTTCAGAGTGGGATCATCTTCTTGCTGTTTTATAAACGAGTCACGAGAAATTACCAAGGGATTATCTTGGTTATGCACTTCATTATCTTCAGTAGATGAAGTTTGAGGCATATTAAGAGCCTGAGCTCTAGTGACTACAGCGTTAGCAATCTGCATGTTTTGCCTTTCCCACGTGGAAATTTGTTGCGGAGTGCATTCCTTGACTCCATGAATGCGACCGATGATGAGGTCAGCGATCGGATTCGGAAGAAGACATGCGTGTACATCTCCTGTAAAGAAAGGAGTAGCAATCCTAATGATAGCAGTAGAGTATTTCTCTAATGTGCCGCCAAATGTTACACATTTGACTACTTGTCCAGTGGCACGGGAAGGATCTACGAGTGACTGCCTAACACCAATTGTGGTGCATCCAGAATCAAATAGCACAGAGACTGGATTGTTATTCACTAAACCCTTATGTAAGACAAGAGAACCTCTTCCATCATGCGCGACTGATGCTGGAAGAGCAGGAAGAGGATGGCCACAGCTTAAAGTAGACACTGTGGTTGGCTCAAATAACGTTTTGCATTGGGGGCACTGAGATGCTCTCCCAAAATCAAAAGCGGCACATGCCATATTACTAGCATCATTATTATCTTTACTCTGTTTATAGGCTTCATGGGACTCTTGTTGTGCAGAGTTTGCCTGAAAATGTGGTTTATGTCTTTTGTATTGAGATCTACCTCGGTTATTATCACCTCTGTAGTTATTGTTACCTCTATTGTAACCCCTATTTGGGTTTGAGTCATAGTTCCCTTGGTTACCATTATCATATTCATTATAATGAGTATCTCTGTAATTATGATCTTGTTGACTCCAAGACGGATAACCCTGATAGTTTCTATAATTACTTCCTCTACGGAAATTCCTATAATTATGACCACCCCTGTGTCGAGAGCTATCAGGTCGTCTCCAGTTCTTTGAAGAAGAACCCTGAAATGATTGGTTACCTTGGTTTTGATAACTATTATGGTTACCTTTTTTATCAAATCTGTTTTGAGGTCCCTGAAATCTGTGTGAATAATTGGGATTGTATGGTGTTGCTGAAGCAACTGGCATACTCTCCTTAATCTTAGTGTTGCCAAAAGTCACGTCGGGGTGTGCAGTGACATATTGGGAACAATATTCTTCCATTTCTTTTAGAGATTTAGGTTTACGCTCATGTATAAATTCAAGGAAAGGTTTGTTCACACATGACATAATCTTATCTCTGAGCAACAAATCCATAAGTCCTTCATACGTTTTTTCTGTTTTGGAAAGCTCAATCCAACGATCAACTGTGAGACGTGCCTTTGCAGTGAATTCTGAGAATTCTACCCCCCGTCTCAGGTACCATCGTCTTAAATAAAAGGCGATAGCCTTCCTCACTTAGCTGATATTTTTTTATCAAAGCCGCCCTAATGACATCATAATTATCCTTATCTGCTTCTCCTACAAGGCATAATCTAGTCAAAGATTCACCTTTCAAGTTTTCTGATAATTGATTAGCGTATTGTGATTTATCCACATTATGTGTACGACAAGAACGTTCAAATCTATCCAGCCAGAATGTAATATCGTCACTGGACTGATTGAACGGTGGAACCTTAACCTTGTAAGTAGAAGGTTTACCATTACCACTAGATGCCTGATTAACATTACTCATACTTGTCAATCTCAATTTCTCCAACTCAAATTCATGTTCTCTTATTGCTTTTTTCTCTTCAGCATCTAATCTTTTTTGTTCAGCCTCCCTGTCTAATCTTTTTTGTTCAGCCGCAGCTTCTCTTTCCAATTTTTTTTGTTCAGCTTCACTGTCTAATCTTTTTTGTTCAGCCGCAGCTTCTCTTTCCAATTTTTTTTGTTCAGCTTCCCTGTCTAATCTTTTTTGTTCAGCTTCACTGTCTAATCTTTTTTGTTCAGCTTCACTGTCTAATCTTTTTTGTTCAGCCGCAGCTTCTCTTTCCAATTTTTTTTGTTCAGCTTCAAATCTCCTTTCCTCTACCTGCATCTGCAATTTCTTTTGTTCAGCAGCAGCCTCAGCTTCTTTTTCTAATCTTTTCTCTTCCGCCATAGCTTTTCTTTCTTCTGCAGCTAATCTTTTCTCTTCTGCAGCTAATCTTTTCTCTTCTGCAGCTAATGCTTTGTCATATTGAGCAACTGCCCATTGTTCTAATTGTTGACCAGTCTTATCAAGAGCTTTCCCTTGAGTAATGAAATAATCTAGAGTAGACATGATGCCTAACAATAATACTAATCACCTGAATCAATAATAATACCCCAAGTTCTCAATGACCTGATTAATCAGTATACTATCCCAATATCTGTGGGTCACAAGCCTTTAATAAGGTCTTGTATAATAGTAATAATAATCAGGTACTGGTCTATACCATAATCCAAGTGCAGTGCACAGGCAATTGTGTCTTATGAAATATACCCATATAAAACATATGTCAACCAACAGAATACATAAAGTACAAATAGGACTGACAATACAAGAACGTTTGCAGAAATCAAAATAAATCAAATAGGGAAATCAATGAAGATAATCACTGAATCTGCAAAGAATAACAACACAAATGACGTCACAATATATGAATATAAATTATGAATAGAACTGAAAGATAGAAAAGGTTAGACCAACAAATTACAAACAAATCAAAACAAAACTAAAGAACAAAGAAATATTACAAAAATAACAATAATTACAGACTTCACAGCTAACACAAAAGCAACAGTTGTCGCAGCAAATTTTCAATCAAGAAAATTGCACCTATAGAAAACGCCCACAACGGACCCTCTATGACGTGGGATACTCTGTTGTGAGGACGCCGCCCAACCTTAAACACAACCCGCTGACATAGAAACTAACATACTATACAAACAAATAACATGTAAACATAAATATATATAAATTATGTGTATGATAGTATGTGTTGCAAAATAGGCTCAGTCTTACAGTAATGGCAAAGTTATTTTTCATGAAAACAAACAAACTGCCACTTTATTCAATTAAACATTCTGGCCTTAAATATTAAAGTTCATATATGGCAAACAAGAAGATCCATCGATGAAACCAGGACTTCTTAGTTCACAAATACTGTCTTTCTGTTAACACTGACAAGAATTGATCCAACTGTTCTGTGAAACTCTATAATGTCTAATGTAAAAAATGTCAACAACGCTGACCTACATACTGCATTCACTTGACAGGTCACGTGACGAAGCGTTGACAAAGAGCAAACCAATACTGCAAGTGTGTCGTATCAGCCACAGGAAACGGTCTGGTATCGGTAATCTGTTGACTTCTGAATTTCTGCGAGGTCAAACCCAGAAAGCTGGTCCACCAGTTGATAAAGTTGATATTTAGTTGGATATAATATATGTTGATAAAGTACACCAGAACACTCCTAGGCGGGAAGACAGGCGTCTATCATCATCAGTTGACAAGATCCCTATGGTGTTGCCTGCCCCACTGTAGTGTATGGAATGTCAACTTGACCTACGCAGTGTTGTGTAGACATGGATGGAGTGTATAATGTGCGAATGATGATAAGGGTTCGTGTTGTTGACAAATGTTCTCTTCTCACACTCATGTATGACCGGAAGTCATCGACACCAACGACTGTGTACCTTTTCTAAAGTTTAATTGGACGTACACACTCGACAGCACAGATAGTGACAAATCACAGGTTGCCATAATACATCATAGTACAGTGGACAAATGGTCTTGCAATGTTACATGGGCACTCATGTAGAATAATGGTATAATGGACTGTCAATAGCCAAGCACTCAGTATCGCCCATACATATATCATCTGACGTCACTGACTGAGCACGTCAGCTTGTAAACAATATTTCAGATGACTTCTAAACCTAATCTCGTTTAGCAACGATTCTTCAACATAATGTTCAGCACATATTTTTCCATATAATAATATTGAACCGCTAACAATGGGTTCTCATGTGTAGCAGTGATCTCTGGACTGATCAAGCGATAATACGGGCATCCCTTTTCTCTTCTTGAAAGTCCTACATGTTTTGGTTCCAAGATGGCTCCACTCGTGAACTGTCACTCACGTTTGAATACAGATAATGAATCTGTTCTAAAGTTAGTCATTCATACAACATTTCGTTGCTCTGTAGATTTGGTCATGAACAATAGACTGCATTCTACAGAATATAGTGCTGCTAGGAATCGAAGTCGTTTTTCATCGAGTCAAATATATTCTCTTAAACATTCAAATCGTAATTATCGACAATGGTGGCTTCGATCGAGAGTTCATAAGAGTATCTTTGATTACCTTGGTAGAGGGAATATGAAACTGCCATTCCTTGGCAAGATGAATAAACACTGGGGTAAAGCATACACGATAGGTCTAGACGACTATCACTTTCCCCAAAACCACTGAGATCACTTTTCAAGGCATCAAGCCGACATAGCAAAACACACACATTCCCTATCAGGACGAAGCCAAATCACACCACTCAAGCGACACATCCGCCGAATAGCCTTTGACCTCTCTAGAGACAACAGAACATATAGTTCGACTTAGATATGTAAAGATATACAGATATAAGACAGACTTGTCCTACTCAGACAAACAATACACATAAATTCAGGCCATAGATATTCTGAAGCAAGAACAATCTATTATTACCCAAACAACGAATAAATCGCAGTAAAATGTATTTATCCGCGGAGTTCAAGGGAAGTAACTCAATAATGACTTTCCCTTAAGCACTAAAAAATTACCTATGTATAATATTGTAAGATATCAAAGACTGCACGTAACACGTACATTTTTGGTTCTAGACGGAAGGAGAGACACGAAAGGAGGGGAAAGGAGTGACAGAAGATCGCCATCGACACGCGTTGTTTGGAATCAAAAAATGTAACGTACGCGCGATATTGCTAGTGGCAGATTTGAAAATACGACGCAAGGCCAATACTTGTATCGTCCTATAGTCACGCAGTGGAAATATATAAACACGCATACCGCTCTCATTTCCTGTAGGATAGCGTAAATTCTGACGAAACACAGACACTGTCGTTTTAGTTTCAAAAAAGCGTTGGAGAGAGGGAAAAAGATGGTGGTTTTCTAGATTTAAATAATATTGACGACTAACGTGGAAAAAATACGGAATTACAAAACTAAAGGGAATCGGGTCATAAAACTTAGATACATTAATGGCATATGGTCTCCTGATCAATAATATGATTCAAATTACAAAATAGTCCAATTAATAACCGAGATATTGCAATAATACTATATATGTTAGAACAGACTGACGAACGGATTATCATCCTTGCTTATCTTATCGGTAACATTTGGGGACGCAATTTTGAAAAAAAGAGGCATAAGAGGGTAAGACAAAGCCAAGAGGGGAAATCTAGGAGTAAGTGAGAGGTGGAATTGAATATTTGTTAGCCCAAAAATTCAAGCCTATTTTTAGCTGTAATGCCAAGATCGGACGGACCGACCGACAGCGGAACACCAAATTGTTTGGAGTTTTCTTTTTCTTTTCTAACTTTGAATTCAAAATTTGATAGACGCCGATTTCTATTGGCCAGCGTAGGGGATATTATTGAGTAAAAAATTGGAAGGCTGGACTGCATTTGTAGAAAAACGTTCCCTTCAACAGGTCGATTGATAGACCAGAAGTTTGACTTGCTTCACCATATAATGAAGACATAACTAAAGAAAATCAGTCATAGTCTAGCAGCGGCTCAGCTAAATTTGTGCCAAATCATCGTACCTGTGTGTATTTCATTGAATTTGTTGTAAGAACGAAATTATTAATATTTTATTTTAAAATTTGAGTGTGAGATACTGCCATATGAAAAATATTTTACGACTGTAAGTACCTAGGTCCCTAGCAGACTTATGCAGGGCCTAGATGTTGATCCATCATATAACAAACTACCAGAGAGGTAGATCCAGAAGATTATATAGGTTGTCATCAAGGATCATATCACCCATCATATCTTATGGAAAAAGATCAATGATAATGGCAGAGGTGTTGCAGCCATTAGGGGAGAGGAAAAAGAAAACTGGTACAAACTGTAACATCAATCTATGTGGATGAGCTGGGTTGGTCAGAGAGATCTGACCATGTTCTTTTATTTTGAATGTGTTGTTTGTGGAAATGGTAGCATAAATACTATGTAAAGACGGAAACATAAATTTCATATTGCAGGGTTTCTTACTGGCACTATTCAAGTGTCAGTTTTCCTGAGGGAAGAATCTGTATGATTGTGGAAGTTTCTCTAGTGGTACAAGCTCTCTACCACTGGAGGAGTAATATCGGTACAGGCTCTCTACCATATTACCCCAGGACAAGTGAGACAGTGGCCGTTGGCCGGAAAGACAACTGTATTCCAACTACCCGTGCCAGATAAGTGAATATGATCTGGCACGAGACAATTCATCAACAGAATATATTATAAACTAATTGTATTACTAAAACACCATTTCCACCCAATAAAGTGAAAAGAAGATTTGTGAATAAGGACATGGGAATGATGTAAACACCCAAACCCGCCATCTAGTACCATTAATAAGTAGATAGATATTTAACAACACCATTATTATATTTCCTATTATGTTCTTGGACAGATTGTCCTTTTTAGTTATTTGATTTTGCCTATACATATACATATAAATTGATTCCATTTGATTTTGATAGTCCTGACCAAAATAATATTAGGTTCAGGACAAAATAAATTGTAAAAAAATTGTTAAATACTAAATTTAAAACACAGTGTTAGTTGAGTTGATCATAGAATTTAATATCTGTGTGTGTGTGTTTGTGTATTGGGTTACCATCACACCACACTTACATTACCCTAGACATTTAGACGTAGTCATCATTTATTCTAAGAGTAAAATATAACTCTGAGTGAGATCTTAGGGTGGTAGCAGAAAGGTTCACTGAGAACACACCCCATCAATTATTAGACTCAGCTTGACCTCACTCAGTTACAAATTAAATACAACACCAACATTCCTAACATCTAAACCCACCACAAAGACCCCCATCAGAAATACAAAGTACACTATATTACAAAAACAAAAGTTAACAAATAAAAATTAAATAAATAAGGATGCGAGTCAGTAGTCTACACTGGTGAAAGACTCCCCCCAGATAAATACGGATTGACCAAATAACCCTCTAGTGAAAATTAAAAACAAACGTTTAGACAATATCATATTTTGGATAATAAAACCATATTGAACTATAACTACAAAAGGAAAAATACCTACTAGAGATAATACAGTTTAAAATAAATACAAATAAAAACACATTACTATAAATGAAACACGTCCTGATATAACCAACAGCTCCATGTATATGGTAGATCGTTGAAAGGGCGTGCTACAAAGAAAAAGTAGCAAACACCTTAATAACCACACACAAAAAATTCGTTCTCTTCCGCACATAGCTCGTCTCAAGTTGTACTCCACGATGTAGTCGTGCAAGATTCTACGCCGTGCGTAGAAAGACGTAGACTCAAGACATCTTTCTTCACAGCTTACGTTGAGGTTGTTATTGTGCGATGGTCAGAAGAAAACATCAGAAAACTTGAACTTTTCAAGAAATTTAGCAGCATTAGAAACAACAGGCAGCAGGAATCGTCAGTTTTACTGACATGTAAAGTTTTCGAATAAGTTTGAAGAAACATGACAACGGGAAATTTGCACACGGACTTGCACGTGGACTAAGTGTAACATGGAGACCACGTGTTTGTGGGTCAATGACTTTTACTGAAGAATAAGTGACATTATAGATTGACAGTGTTAGTCGTTGGCAAATCTCTACACCCTAGTACTAGTGCGAATAACCAAAGCCGCTGCAACGAGTTTTTCGAGAAGAAGAAAAATGGACTGAAAAGTCTGCAGATTACAGATCTTTCATGACCAACAGTAAACAACATGAATCTATGTTAGAAGGAGAAATGTTTGGAACAATGAAGTATTTGAAAATACAAGTGTCAGTCAGGTTGTAATGCCTAATGTTGAGAAGTGTTTGATAGACTGTTACGAATTATTTTGAATGTACATTGTTATTGTTAATCAGAATAGACCTCATTGCACTCCAGGCAAACCCATAGGTGCTCAGTCTCCCTCAGCAAATATCGAAGAGTATGAATGCTAATAGTACCAGTAGCACTGTGGTTGTACATACGACGGATGCATCCACTCTCACTTCCATCTCTGCTAGTCCCACATTACTTGCCAAACTCCAACAGCCTCAGCTTGGTTGATTTATCCATCGCAGTGTCATTATCCAGCAGGCGATCATTAATTGCCCTTAGTATCTCTCCCTTATCCATGTCCAGTGTCCCCACTATGGGTGCTCTTGAGGCCAGTCTGTCAGCTCTCTCAGGACAGTAGATCCACACCAGTTCTTGAAGACGTGAGGATTCTATTGATGTTTTCCATTCCTGCCGCAGCCATTCGTTCTGAACTTCTGAAGCATGGCTTGAGAGTCTGACAATATAACTGCCCTGGTTGATGGAGTTTCAGACAACCACCTCTGTGCTGCAGTAACTGCCTCTACCTGCATTCTCATGCTGGAGGTTGTTGCCATGTAGGCTCCACTCTGTTCAGCAACGACCCAGCCCTTTATTCTCGCAGAGAAGCCCCATCCTGATTTTTCTCCACGCACTACAGACCCATTAGTATACACAATGGCATCATCATCCCCAGCGTGATCACTTATCAGCTGACTAATCTCCAGCTCTGCTTTTCCATAGGCATAAGATCTGCACTCTTTGACAAGGCTAATGACGATCTGCTGGGAGTTTATCTAGTTCTCCCCTGTCTTACTCCACGCTTCCCCTTTGGATACATTTTCAACTCTGGTCACCTTGACCAATCGTAGCCTCTGCCTGTGCCATCCATGACATCCCCCTCTTTATTCTTGCTCCTTTGATGTCGGCTACCTTCTCATGCAGGAGTTGTCTTTTGTCGGTGGTTACCAGCATATAGGCTTTTGCCTGGGCCATCGCATATCTGGATCTAATAGACAGCAATCCGAGCATGTATCTCATTGTCAAATAGGGGGTATCACGCGTACAACCCAAAACTAGTCGCATCCCTTCATTTTGAATGCGTTCCAGTCATTTACATTGTGACACTGATAGCGTAAGTATTCTTAGCCCATGCTCGATTACTGAAATGATACAGGAGAAACATTAGTCTCTGTTCCGAGCGCGCAGCAGCCACTGTTTTTAAGGCTGTCAGTCCTCGCTGGCACTTCTGTATGATCAGTTCGACATGATACTTGAACTATAGCCCACGATTAAACGTTATTCCCAGTTACTTCAGCTTGTCTTGCCTTTCAATGTTCTGCCCATTGAAAGTGATGTCTGGAAGGTCTGCTTTCACTATGGAGTTGTTCAAAGAGCACCACCACGCAGGCCTTGTTGGGATTGACCTTTCATCCGCTTTTCTCACAGATTTAGAAACCGCATGTAGTGTCTCTTATAGATTGACTGAATGTACATATCTTCTACAACCGTTGTAAATGCGTTCCAGTTGGTCAATAAGACCTGTAAAAACAATCATCGGACAGTGTGGACTGAGTTGAGAAGTTTTGTCTGCTATGTGTATTTTGTCAATTATCTAAGAAGGTGATAAGCTCACAGACAGTATGTATGTGCGTCAGGAAACTTTCAATCTTCAAGGCATCTTTCAAGATTCAACGATCACATATGGTCAGTGCAAGCAGTTCACGGTCGCAAGTTATATATATATATATATATATATATATATATATATATATATATATATATATATATATATATATATATATATATATATATATATATATATATATATATATATATATATATATATATATATATATATATGAATGGTGTACTGTTGAAGTGCACCATATTTTCTTCCAAGTGTTTATTGTATTTTTTTCGATTAAAAAATAAAGAAAGAAAAAAATAAGAATTATACAATATATACTTGGAAGAAAATATGGGGCACTTTAACAATACATCATTCACCATAACAGAGAAGGAGTGTCGAAATTGTCCTTTTTCCAGACAATCTGAAGGAAAATTCTCCAAATCTTTTGGCCAAATAACATCACCAATCAAGAACTACTTACTCGGAGAGGATATACACACCACCATAGCAGGCAGACGCTGGACTCGTGTTTGCCACGTTCTCAGAAGAGACCCCATCACAAGAACAGCTATGCTATGGAGCCCTGAGGGAAAGCGAAAGAAAGGCCGTCCCCAAAAAAACTTGGTGAAGAACAGTGGAGGCCGAGATGCGAAGACTGAACCAGAGCTGGGGCACTGCACGAAGGATGGCCGCCGACCGAGCAAAGTGGAAGCAGTTTGTTGCTGCCCTACAAGACGCCATCACTGCTTTGACAGTCTGCGGCAAAGGATCAAAGAAGAAGAAGGAGTATATTGTATAACTGTTATTATATACTCTGCCATCAATGGTACCTATACCTTGTAGCGTTATGGCAGCTTGTGTACCCTGACAATCCCCAGAGCTATGCCAGTGGGAGTTTTACTCCTGGTAGGTTCAACCATGCTGGACTGGTCTGCGTGGGTAGGGGTCAGACAAAAGCTGGTACCCTGGTCCTCCAGGTTGGGGGTTTTAGCACAGGGCCGACACCCCTGTCTGTGTAAAAAATCGCACACATTACGGAAACAGCAATAAATGAAAATACTTTGATGCGGGACGGACATCCGGTGTCTCAGGCTCGTATGACTGACAGTGGTGAAAGCCGAAAGGAAGCCACTGGCATGAAAACGGATGCCCAGACCGCAAAACACGAAACCAAAATTGGTTTTTGGAATGTCAGAACTATGAATGAGGCAGGAAAGCTGAGACAGATCACAACAGAGATGAGGAATTACAAACTACATATCCTGGGAATAAGCGAGAGCAGATGGACAGGGATGGGGAGAATAAAAACAGCTACAGGGGAAACAGTACTTTATTCTGGTAGAGAGGACGGTCAGCACAACGAAGGTGTAGCCATTATCCTTAAGAAAGGAATGGAAAGGTCTCTACTGGAATGGAAACCCATTAACAACAGACTAATAGGAGCAAGACTGAGAGGGAGGTTCACCAACACCACAATTATACAATGCTATGCACCAACAAACGACAGCGATGAAGAGATCAAGGACGAGTTCTATCAACAGGTACAAAAGGAAATGGAAACTGTACCCAGGTACGATCTTATTATAGTAATGGGAGAAATGCGGCAGCGGAACAGTAAATGAGAATGGGGACAAATTAATAAGCTTCTGCAGTATTAACAACCTGGTCATTGGAGGAACACTTTTTCAACACAAAGAAGTGCACAAGTTAACATGGGAATCACAAAACGGACGAGACAAAAACCAGATAGATCATATAATGATCAATGGCAGATAGAGACATGCACTACAAGACGTGAAAGTAAGAAGAGGCGCAGATGTGGGAAGTGATCATCACCTAGTAGAAGCAAGACTGAAGGTGAAACTCAGAGCTGCTGGACCAGTTGCAGTCAAACAGAAAAGATATAACATCACGAAACTTAAGGATCCCATCACCAGAAAAGCGTTCATGGTCGACGTAAAGAGACGATATCTGATTACCAAAAGCCAGGAAAGAACAGAGACCGACGATGTGGACCAGAAATTCAACACCATCTCAACAATATACAAAGAAAGCAGCAAGTCATGCTTGGGATTCCAGGAAAGAAAGAGCCAAGACTGGATAACCCAGAAACGCTGAACACCATAGCGAAGAGAAAGGAAATGAAAAGGAAGAAAACAGAAGCTAAGTCTCCCAGGTTAAAGGCAATATATAGTGAACAGTACAGTCAGCTGGACAAGGAAGTAAAACGTCAAACCCGTGCTAACAAAGGACATTTCTGGATGACCTTGCAAGACAGGCAGAAGAGGCAGCACTGAGAAATGAACAAAGCACAGTTTATAAAATAACTAAAGCTATCAGTGGAAAACGAGGTGCAAACAACATAACGTTAGTAAGAGACAAGCAAGGAAATCTCATCACCACAGCACAGGGGCAGGAAACAAGATGAGCAGAGCACTTCAGAGAAACACTGAATAAGGAACCACCAGAGACCCAGCTGAATGTTTCTGAGGCTGAAAGTGACTTAGACGTAAATACAGACATTCCACGAAAAGAAGAAATTATCACAGCTATCAAAGGGCTAAAAAATGGAAAAGCGCCTGGTCACGACAATCTGAATGCTGAGCTATTCAAGACAGACCCTGAACTAGCAGCCGAACTATTAGAACCACTATTTGCACAAGTCTGGGAAACTGAGACAACACCAACAGAGTGGAGTAAAGGAATAATTGTCAAATTGCCCAAGAAGGGCGACCTTGCAGACTGCAACAACTGGAGAGGAATTACCCTCCTCTCAGTTCCCAGCAAAATACTAGGCAGGATAATCATCCAGAGAATTTCAAAAGCAGCTGACCATAAACTGAGGAAAGAACAAGCGGGCTTCAGAAAGAACAGAAGATGTGCAGATCATATATTTGCCCTCAGGAACATTATAGAGCAGTGCTCAGAATGGCAGAGACAGCTGTACATTAACTTTGTTGATTTTGAAAAGGCTTTCGACAGCATACACAGGGACAGCCTATGGAAAATTCTGAGGGCTTATGGAATTCCCAGCCGCATTGTTTCCATTATAAAAAGCCTCTATTCTAACTTTACGTGCAGTGTTGGATTGAGTAATAACTTTCGAAGTGAAAACAGGAGTACGACAGGGATGCCCCTTATCAACAACATTATTTCTGACAGTCATAGATTGGGTGATGCGCCAGACAACAGAGGGCAGTCCAAGAGGAATTAGATGGACAACGTTTTCTACACTGGAAGATTTGGAATATGCAGATGACATTGCACTACTCACGCATTCACACCAACACATTCAAGACAAAACCGATAGACTGAATAAGTATGGCCAGCAGGTTGGCCTGAGCATCAATTTGAAGAAGACAGAGGTCATGACACTAAATGTGGGCAATCCTGAGCCAATAACAGTAAGGAACCAGAAGTTAGAACAGACGGACACATTTACTTACCTAGGAAGCATAGTAACACCTGACGGCGGAACAAGCAAGGACATTAACAACAGAATGAATAAAGCGAGAACAGCCTTTGCTGTTCTCAACAACATTTGGAAGTCTTCCCAGTACAGCACAAACACCAAATTAAGACTGTATGAGAGCTGTGTACTTTCTGTGCTTCTCTATGGTGCGGAATGTTGGAGAGTAACAGAGAAGGAAATGTCGAAACTGTCATCCTTCCACACAATCTGCCTAAGGAAAATTCTCCGAATCTTTTGGCCAAACACCATCAGCAACCAAGAACTACTTATTCGGAGTAACCAGGAGGATATGCACACCATCATAGCTGGCAGACGCTGGAGTTGGGTTGGCCATGTCCTCAGAAGGGACCCTGATACCATCACACGAACAGCTATGCTATGGACCCTCGAGGGAAAGCGAAAGAGAGGCCGACCAAAAACAACTTGGCGAAGAACTGTGGAAGCTGAGATGCAAAGAATGAACCACAGTTAGGGCACTGTACGAAAGATGACCGCCGACCGAGCAAAGTGGAATCAATTTGTTGCTGCCCTACAAGACGCCACCAGGCGTGATGGCCGCTGACTGCTTTGACGGTTGGCGGTTATGGATCAAAGAAGAAGAGAAGTTATTATATACTGTATATATTAATAAATCAATAGCACATACTATACATGCAACTGGCTGAGCGGTTAGAGCGCATTCCTGTCGCTGGGAAGTACGAGGATCGAAACCTGTTAGCGTCAAGTTCCAGTTTACCCAGCTGTAAATCGGTGTCTGACTCTGCTCTTGAATTCGGGGTAACAAAAGGCAGCAAAGAAGGGAACTGTTCACCCAACCTCATAGAAAACCACTAGACACGTGTAATCTCTAACACTTCACTTCTCTACGGCCGTATCTGCTATGGTACTATCTTTAACGTGTTTTAAAAGATAAAATAGGACAGTATTTTTAAAACTACCCCAAAATTATCTTCACCGGAGAGACTAAACTCTCATAAAGAGTTCTGGATTCTTGTAAGTTTAGGAAGACTGCTCTAGATTATGCCTAACAACCACGACAAACAATACATATACTTTATTCCAATCCACTTTACTTTTATCATCCAGGTCACCAATAATTCTTGTTGTTTTCTCGTCCTTCAGATGTACTCACAAAATATTTAACATTAAACAGTGCAAAGATGACAGATCATATGATGTACCGACAAAAGATAATGTTCTTGTTGTGGAAATGAATGAGAGAAATTCCCTGACATTTTGGTTTTTTTTTTAATAAGAAAAATGTCTTGTAATTGTTTGCCTGCCTGCACCCAGTGAAGCACATGTTTCTTCAATGAGCGCCCACAAAGCCCTCCGGTTTATTGCAAACGGTTTTGTTCCTTCCATAGCTACCTTATACTTCCTACATCTGTCTCCATCTCTTTTCTCTGTGTGTTATCTGAGCCACTCGCTATTTCCCGTATTCCTAGGATTGAAGAACAAGGACAGGCCTGTAATGCAAACATAGGAATTAATTAATGTCTGTGCCATTCACTTCTCATGTCATTTCCTCACCCCATGTTCTGTTGATTTCTGTACTATTCTTTCTATTAATTTCCCATTGGTGAACCTTCATTCCACCTCATTACTATTCAGCACTCATTACTATTCAGCACAAGCAATCATTTAGGAACGTCTGCAAGAAAAATGAAAATTAAATTTGATGTGAAGCACAAGAATTTTCTAAGAGCCTTTTCACATTTGATCTCTTCTTTCATAGAGCTGCCGAAATCATTAGGAAGGATTTTTCGCCGGCCTATCTTTGTGCTTGCCCTTGTGTGCGCCTGCATCGATGGATTCGCCTTTTCTGGGTATTTTGCCTTCTCCCAGAAATACGTGGAGAAGCAGTTCAACAAAACATCGCAGCAAGTCAGCACTATTATGGGTACTGTATTCATTTTTGAATTTGTTTCTGGTTTGAGATGCTTCTTGTATATATTATCTTTGTTCTTGTTTCTTTGTGGTCATGTTTCTTGTATATAATATTATCTTTGTTTTCGTTTATAATATTTTATTTGTTTTTGTTTCTGGTTTGTAATATTTCTTGTATATAAAATCATCTTTGTTTATTGTTTCTTTGTTGTCTTGTTTCTTGTAAATTCTTCTTCTTCTTCTTCGTTCGTCCTGAAAAGGACGTTGGTTGCGTTGTGTCTGTTTACGCCGGAGCTGTGATATCTGCGCCTTTCGGCCGACACATACAACTTCAGCACGGCATATCTTGTAAATAATATTATCTTTATTTTTGTTCATTATTTGTTATGAGTGTTGTATAAAATATTATATTTGTTTTTGTTTCTTGTTTGTCACGCTGTTTGTTTACAATATTATCCTTGTACTCGAAGTAGCATGCATTTTTTAAGACTAAAGAGAGAGATATATGAATGAAACAAATTAATAAGTTACTAAAATAAGCAGAGAATAAAAAGAATGTATCATAACTGAGGCAACAACACATACTTATTATTTTCATATACCCGGAACCCATCGCATTTAAATGCAATATATATTTCTAAGAGACTTTATTTTCAACTGAAATGCTGCACAGACAGTCATGTCTTATACTTCCTTGCCACCGTCAGCATGTAAAACAGATCATTCATGTGCAACACTGACAGTCCTTCTGCACTTCTGTCATCCACTCCCTTTAACGCTCTTAATTCTGTTCACTCATCCTTGAAAGGTACCATCCATTTAAAATTGCAATCTCTGACAACGGCGTTATTATCTCAGATATATTTTAGAACGTCTGTCGTTATTTCCACAACGGAAGCAGGGGACGCAAACATGTCTTTAGTAATGAAAGTCAGACATTAATTGAATTGTGTCCCTTTGTTCTCGAATTTTTTTTTAAAGGGATTTTTTTCTTCTGTGGAGTAGATGTGCTGGAGGGAAGAGATATGGTGGAGGACACGATTGAAATAGATGGGGTCGTGAAAGGTACAATGATTGGAGTAGATATGCTGGAGGTGAGATGTATAGTAGTCATCTGAGAATTAATCGTAGAGGTTTGTCCTGGTTGCTCAGATAATAATGGTGGCTCAGATGTACTGCAATCAGGTGACATATTAAATGTTTAGTTTTGTTTTTTATTCGGGCAACGCCGGGTATATCTGCTAGTTTCTTTTTTTTTCATCTCCGTATATTCATCTCATTAACATACATGCATCACCTTTCAGCATAGGCCTTCAACAAACATAGGCCTTCAACAAACATAGACCTTCAACAAACATAGCCTTCAGCAAACATATGCAACAGCTTCTTGTCTTGTGCCATCAGTTGAGGTCTTCGTTCCATTCCTGTCAGCCTCCAGTTCTCTTCTCCGTGTGTTTCCTTTGTTTTCCTCGACCTCTTTTACCTTGGGGATTCTAGAGCAGATTCCTCTCCTACAGTTGTTGAAACACGGATCAATTCAGTTAGTTTTTCTACAAACCTGTTTGCCTATCGCTTTAATCCAAATGCTTCATCTTTTACTGCTTGATTATTCATCCGTGTTACGTCACACAAATAAAGGTCTAAGCATACCTCATTAGCACGTTTTTATGTTGTCTATACCTAAAGATATGGCATTTCATTGCTTATATTTCCATCATGCTTACTGTATCTAAGGTGCCCACGCCACATCCTTGGTATTTTATGGAAGGATAACGTAACAAATGTTGAGGTACTGTCAACGTGCTGGCCTTTAAAGCACATAGTTTAACTAGCTCCACGATTATGCTGGCTTGGCACTGTTTTTGCATGTGTTGCATCTCCAATATATATTTTATACGGACAACTGGCAAATGGCAAAATAATAATCGAATGGCCGTAGCTAAGCATCAACGATGTGTGTAAGAGAGACCTTACAGCCCTGATCATACCGTAGCTAAGGTTCAACGATGTGTGTAAGAGAGACCTTACAGCCCTGGACAAACCGTAGCTAAGGTTCAACGATGTGTGTAAGAGAGACCCTACAGCGCTGGACATACCGTAGATAAGGTTCAACGATGTGTGTAAGAGAGACCTTACAGCCCTCGATGTCGTAAATTTATTTTGAGAGGAAGAGTCTTAGAAATAGTGGTCCTGTTTAGAGTGGAGAATGATGGTGAAAGCTCAGTGATAGGAAAGGTTAGAGAGTAAATAGTTGCTTTACAGAGTGCTGGGGAGAGTTAAGGACAGACTTATTTATGACAAATCGTTCCTCTCAATCTTCTCTTCAAACTCTCCTGGTCAAACAATTATTTGTCAGTTTCCAGACACACACCTGCGTTCACACCGATTTGGTGCTTCAAAAACACAGACGCACGAAGACAAACGATATTAAACAGATAGGGGAAATTTGGGCTTTGGGTATTCCAACACAGTACTAAATAAGTTTAAGCTGTTTATTAACATTAAAATCAATCACAACGATAATCATGTGTTACAGAAAAAAATATCATAAGTACAGAAAATACAAATAACAAGATGGGGAGGGGGTGAAGAAGATTGGTATCGACTAAGCCCTTCCCGCTTATTAGACAAAGATAAACCCAGTCCAAAGATATATATTTATCAGGAACATAGGTAATGTAACCCAACAGTGAATTTAATTACTCTGAAAGAGGCGTTACAATATTAGGTATGGGTGGTAGACAAAAATCCTGTTATTCCCAATTGTTCTTCCCTTTACTAAGAAAATGAAAGGGGGGGGGGGGTGTTAAACAGAGTTAACAAAATATCCCACTTAAAGGAACAATGCAAGGTATACAGAAAATGTATTACCCGGTAGGCAAGTTAACAAATGGTTTGCAAAAATTAAATCTCCGGTCATTCATGCACGCTTGTGAGGGCCCACACTCATATACTCACACACACTTACCGATTGCAGCATCAGACAATCCATAGAATTATATAAACAGCAATTACACTCTTGACATATGAAAATGTCTGGTACTTCGATGTCCCGCCCCAGATGTAGCGAGGTTAGCTGATAGCAAATATTCCCACTTATCGCCGGACTTGAAGCCTAAGAGTTCTTGTGTTTTATTATATAAAAAAAGAGTCTATGGGATGGCACTGACACAGTTCAATACAGGGGTGAGGATGGAGTGGTCTCTTTAATTTTGCTGCTGGAGGTAAAATTCCTTCAAGGCGTGATGATAGCAACTGACCGGTAGGTTTTAAATCCAGTGAGGAAAAACTAGGCTCAGTCACAGTTAAGGTAAATAGGTACTCTTTCACAGTAGAGCAGTAAATAAAATATCGATACTGGCAACTGTTCATCTTCCAGTTTATCTTACAGATTGTAATTTAATTTGATGGTTTATTTAAATGTTCTTGGGTAGGCTTTCTTTCATGTAATTATGATTAGGTGCTAGGCCGCATCGGACCAACACAAGATTAAATTTAAAATGTTTCATCAATATATCTGGAAGTTTCAGAACCGAGTCTGGCAGACTCTGTATGATTTCTTTATTGCTGGGATTGCAAAGGTGATCATTCTATAGAAAAAGATAGAAAAACCATGACAACATAATCACACCGCAAAAATCAAATAATATTCTAACGCGCGATAAATTTATCGTTAAGACTATTATATACACTCGCGTATTTAATTATGTATTTAAGAAAACACGTCACGAGTCTAATGGTTAAAATACACATCTATATATATATGACTTAACTAAATTTATTAATTATAAATTCCTTCGCGACTTTAAAAGTTACTTTAACATTTAAGCATCTATTATTTTTGGAAAAATTATAATAGATATATCATTAAATTTACCACTGGAACTTTTGGGATGAGTTTAATTTAATAGATTTAAATAAACACAAAATCCAGTGAAATAAAATGAAAGCACAAGGCCACTGATCACTTTAACAAATATATTATACCGTGCACAGAAAAAGAAATCACTCCAATGTAGCCACCAATTCAGATGGAAATCTAGCAAAAATTTCTACTATAGCTAGTGAATCTTAAATCTCTGGCGACCGAATGATAAAATGGCTTTCTTCGTGGTCTGCATATATCTAACTGGAATGCAAGATTGGGGGGACATGTTAGAATGTGACACCTTTTTAGATCTCATGAGACTTTAGGGGATCTGACCGCCAGACTAAAGAGAGATGCCGCCCCGGGTCTTCCGTATCTCCGCTCGCTGCGACCGCGTCGGCTTTCCAGTGCAAAAGTACAATAATTACAGAGAAATGAAGATCACTATTAATGGTGCCAACAATAATATTAAACAAAATAATCCTTGAGAAATTAAAAGAGGTCATGTCGAGACAGCTGAGAGAATACAGGGTTTCCACAAACGAGATCATGTCGAGACAGCTGAGAGAATACAGGGTTTCCACAAATGAGACCATGTCGAGACAGCTGAGAGAATACAGGGTTTCCACAAAAGAGGCCATGGCGAGACAGCTGAGAGAATACAGGGTTTCCACAAAAGATACCATGGCGAGTGCTAAGGATAGATCTGGGGATAAAATAATGTAGCATGTTACTTACTACATGCTAGCACATGCCCATTTTATGTGAACAATTGTGTTCGCCTGTAGTCTAACTACTTTTTAATGAAGCGTTCACTCGTGGTGAGCGACAGTCAACTAGTGAAGTTTTTTTTTCGTCACATGTCGTGGGATCAGTGTGTTGTTTATTTGGGCCGTTCGTATAAGTTCACTGGTTTGAAGTGGACGTGATTTCTTCTAAGCTCCAGGATTTTTATGGAGAGTGTGTTTTTTCCTAACTGGGATATTAAATGTATTTTTCAAAGGCCGCCACTTATGTTAAGAATGTTCTAGATGGGGAAGGAAACTTTTTGAGAAGTCTTGCACAACCCCCTTTTGATATTTTCGTAAGGAGTATCTCAAAGATATTGAGGTAACTGAGTTTAGGTCGCCATCATCAGTTTGTTCCGCCACATTACTTGGGTACCGGGAATATTGCCCTACCTATTAGTACACGGCCAGGATTGATAACATATTTAAGGATATCTCTCAATATATTTACTTTTACTATTAACAATTGAGATGAAGAAAGCCTATTGATTGAGGCTCGTTATTGACTGACATAACTGCTTATCGCATTTACATGTTTTCCTCCCATATACTATGCCATGTATATATCTTGATGGATGTCTCCTTGTGATTGAACGTACAATAAATGTCAACCATGTTTTCCCGTGAACCTGTTCACCTTCCGGCTTGTGTTGTATATGCTGACCATAATGTCCTGTATGAAAACCTGCAATCATTCGCGTATCCTGCATGATCCTCTATATTTATTCCAGCGTAACAGCGAGACAGCGGAGAGAATACAGGGTTTCCACAAATGAGACCATGGCGAGACAGCTGAAAGAATACAGGGTTTCCACAAAAGAGATCATGACGAGACAGCTGAGAGAATACAGGGTTCCCACAAAAGAGACCATGGCGAGACAGCTGAGAGAATACAGGGTTCCCACAAAAGAGACCATGGCGAGACAGCTGAGAGAATACAGGGTTCCCACAAAAGAGACCATGGCGAGACAGCTGAGAGAATACAGGGTTTCCACAAATGAGACCATGGCGAGACAGCTGAAAGAATACAGGGTTTCCACAAAAGAGATCATGACGAGACAGCTGAAAGAATACAGGGTTCCCACAAAAGAGACCATGGCGAGACAGCTGAGAGAATACAGGGTTCCCACAAAAGAGACCATGGCGAGACAGCTGAGAGAATACAGGGTTTCCACAAAAGAGACCATGGCGAGACAGCTGAGAGAATACAGGGTTCCCACAAAAGAGACCATGGCGAGACAGCTGAGAGAATACAGGGTTTCCACAAAAGAGACCATGGCGAGACAGCTGAGAGAATACAGGGTTTCCACAAAAGAGACCATGTAAAGATCAGACAATAAATGCAAAGTGTCATTATCATAATTAATGTTAACATTGTTTTCGTTATATTGTATATACTTATATCAGCGGTCGGCAACCCAGGAACTGTGAGGATCAACTTTAGGAACACTGAGCTCTCTAAAGGTCTACCTTGGTACAATCAAGCTACATTATATTTTACCGAATATTAACGTCTTTTCAAAGAACAGATCGTATATGCAGTTCATGAGAAAATTTAATTTTATTAAGCTAGCTTCTGGGTTCTCGCTGGGAACGCGGACAAAATGCATATAATCCTGAAGATCCCCGCGGTTTTAAATGCTTGCTGGAGAGGACGTCTGACATTTTTTTCTAGGTTAAAAATTTTTTTTTTTTACTTCCTCCGTCACACAAAGATCTACCAAATCTTCCCCTGCTATCTACCGGTAGATTAGGACTCGCCGGTTGGCGACCCCTGTACTATACTGTAACAGTTGCCAAAAGCAGAATCCGGCCAGTTTTAGAATTGAAGATTTGCATTAGATTAGACCAGTGGTTCTTAACCTTAAAGATGTCCCGCACAATTTAATAAGCCTCGCATCGGATTATCTTTTAGCTCCTTTGGCAGAGTCTTCATTGTATCCTCTGGGACGTTGATCACATAGTAAGCTTACTTGCTTACGTGATCTGTAGTGTCATGTTCCTGCCCTTGACATGATGATGACGCTGACTATGATGACAATTTCATGCGACACGCATGTATGAAAGAGCATCTAGTCTTAATTTACTGACCTCAAGACATACGCTGTTTACGAAAGTTTATTGAACATATTTACTTACTTACTTACTTACTTAGTCGTTCCCCTTCTACCGTGAGGTGTAGAGGTTTGGAAGAGAGAGCGCCAGACCATTCTATCAGCTGTCTTCTTCCTGGCCTGGTTCCATTCTAGTCCTCGGTCCTTCAAAGATTGTCTAATGTTGTCCTCCCAGCGGACTCTGGGTCGTCCTGGAGGTCTGGATCCCTGGCTCTTTGTTTCCCATGCCTGTCGTGGCAGCCGATCTTCTCCCATTCTGCAGACATGGCCAAACCATCTCTTTTGGGACTGTTCTATTTGGGTATGCAGCGGGTGGGATTTTAGGCCTTGACGTATCGTCTGGTTGCGGACCATGTCTCTTCTTGTTACTTCAACCACTTTCCTCAGATACCTCGTTTCTGAGGTTTGGATCTGGCTTTTGTGGGTTGTAGTCATTGCCCACGACTCGCATCCATATGTCAAGACTGGGACATAGATGGAGCGGTATACAGCCATCTTCGTTTTCTTACCAACCTCTTTCTTGCTGAGGAATCCACGATTTATGGCCTGAAAAAGTCTCCCAGCCGCTGCTTTTCGAGTGGCCAACTCTTCTTTGATGCCTCCCTTTCGGTCTATAATAGCTCCGAGATATTTAAAGTGGTCGACCTGCTCCAGGACCTGTTCTCCCAACTTAATCTGATGTTTTCTTTCTTCTCGTGATATCACCATGGATTTTGTTTTAGAGCTGCTTATGACCATCCCTCTCTTCTCCAGCTCTTCCTTCCAGACTTGCAGGTTGGATTGGAGATGTGCCTATGATTTAGCAATCAGGGCAACATCATCAGCAAATGCCAGCTCCGAAATATAGACCTGTCTCATCTTCCAGTACCCCACTGAATACTTTCTTGTTCTCTCCTTACATGCCTTGATGACATCGTCCATAAGGAGTATGAAGAGGTAAGGTGATAGGATATCACCTTGTCTTACACCAGTGGTGGTCCTGAACTCTTCTGACTTATGGTTTGCTGTCCTCACATAATTTCTGCAAGACTTGTAGAAGCTCTGTATAGCATGAATCAGAGGTGCTGGAATATTCTTCCTTGCCAAACAGTCCCAAAGTTTGCTCCAGGGGACCCTGTCAAACGCCTTTTCCAGGTCTATGAAACAAAGATGGATCTCACTCTTATACTCAAGGGCCTTTTCACTCAGCTGTCTGAGTGTGAAGATTAGGTCTTGAGTACTTCGGTTTGCTCGGAATCCGCACTGGACCTCATCCAATTGTGGCTCAGCTAGGCGTCGGAGTCTCTGCTCTAGGATTCTAGAGTAGATTTTACCAGGGACACTGAGAAGGGATATGCCTCTATGGTTTCCACATTGTCGATTGTCACCCTTTTTGAAAATTGGTGTTATGACGGCAATCTCCCAATCCTTTGGTATGGTCTTGTTGCACCATGCTGCCTGTAGGACCTTTAAGAGTAATAGGTCGCCTGATGCTCCCATGTACTTAACCATTTCTGGTGTTATACCATCATGCCCTGCTGCTTTGCCCATCTTGATTTTCTCTAGTGCTGCCCTCAGTTCTTCCATCCTTATGTCATCTTCACCATCATTGGTTTTCTCTTCTGTGCTAGTGGTTATCATTTCTGATGCTTCACCATGCTCACCATCCAGGAGTTCTGAGAAATATTCCCTCCATCCTTCCACCACCTCCCTCGGGGCAGTAAGCAACCTGCCCCGCCTGTCCCCTATAAACCCGAGAGGGCACTGCCCTTCCCTCCTCATGTTCCCCAGGGTCCCATAGAACACGTGGGGTTGAAATGAAGAAACATTAACATAGACTTCTGCAGGGCATATATCCTCCTGCTGACAACGACACTCTTACACATAACAATGTTCTTGTTGGTCATGGAAGCTTCTTTATTATACCTGCTAGCTCTTCTGACTGTTAGTTTATCCTAGACATCTCTACTTTTTTTTTTTAAACCACGCAGCTATTTCAGGTTATAGCTAATTAGACTGGACACCTCCAGGTTTGCGTTAATTTAGCCTGAATGCTGTTGTCTCTTATTTCAACACTAATGACTGTTCTCGTTATCATATGTTTCTGGCTCACATCACGTGGCTACGTCTGCCAACGACCTAACTACACTTTTCTGCTCTAATAGCTCTAACAAATCCTTTTCTGAATCACACTCTGATCACACAATGATGGTCAGTTACACCAAACATCTCGTCCCCTCAGTGATTAGTGTGTCTTGCAAACCGCAGACACGACTTCTACCATAAGTCGATAACGTAGATGAGCAGCTTTGTGCTACAATGACACTGAGTTAATGGCGCAAAAGAGAAAGAGGCATGTAGTTTGCCCCTATTTATAGAACGCTCATGGAATCAACCAGAACTTAATACCTTTGTGATTGCTCACGGCGCTTCCTTTAATTTTTCAAATCCCCTTTTCTCTTCATGTCCGACTATTTAGTTATTATTATACTCTATTATGTTCGCCGCATGGAAGATGGTCACATCCCAAAAGATATCTTCTACGGACAATTGGCAGATGGCAAGAGAACAGTTGGGCGACCACAGCTGAGGTTCAAAGATGTGTGCAAGAGAGATATGAGGGCACTGGACATAGATCCAGCAACATGGGAGGATGAAGCTGCCGATCGCACTAAGTGGCGATGCTATTTACGGCGCCACCTCAGATTGGGCGAAGAGAGGCTCACACAACAAGCAGAGGAGGGGAGAAAACGTCAAAAGGAGCACCAGGAAAATAAGCAGCTGAGGGCTGTCACCTCAGGGGCGCATTCCCATAGTCAGTTATGACTGAAGGGGCTATTATTATTATTATTATTATTATACTCTATTAAAACTGGTTACCTCTCTTTGACCATTATCTACCACACTTTCTTAATATGCCAGAAGTGTAACAAGAGATAAAAGTATGAAAATTAACATGAAATTATAAGAAAAAAATATCATTTTATTTATATTTTTAGTGCATGTTGTGAGCTTAAGAAATCTGGAAACTGCTCATTAGAAGCGAATGAATTAAGAGAGCTTTTATCGTAGTTTCCAGCCAGGGCCGCCCCTAGGAATTTTGCCGCCCCGTGCAATACCATACCTTGCCGCCCCAGCCCAAACTCAAATTAACGTTTGAAATTTTTGAAACCATTATGTTATTAAGTAAGCTTCAACATTAATTTCGGGACCATTAGCCTAATTTTAAATAGTACCATTAATAATAATGTATTGATAAATTGATGAAAATACTGTATAATCATAAAATAAAAGATTGACTTTATTAGAGACAATTATATGAAATAAATGTAGTTACATTACTTACATATAGGGCATGCTCTTCTCATGTGGAACGATGAACTGCTGAGTCACAAACACTTAACTGTAGTATGTACATGTTATAGTTTTTAGCACTATTTTCACATTATTTGAATTTATATGGTTTGAAGTATATACTGCTTAAAAAGACACTTTTCTTGCTTTCATATTTGCAAAAGCAGAAATAAGGTCTGCGTAGTCTAATTTTTGACCGATTTCATGTTCAATTGAAATCATGGCAAGTCCTTTCAATCTAGTTTCGGCCATTGTTGAGCGTAAATAAGTTTTAGTAAGCTTCAGTTTTGAAAAACTACGCTCACCACTTGCTACCGTTACCGGCAAAGTCAGTAATATTCTTAAGGCTATAGCGACATTAGGAGCAATGTTATTTTCAATAATGTAACGAAGAACTTCAATTGGTGGAGTATTTTCTGGTACTAATTTGGATACTCCTTTCAGTTCATCACATAGCTCAATGGCATCAATGTCTCTATTTTCTTGATGTGTTAAAATGCTTTCTAGGTTTCTACATTTGTTTAAGAGCTCATTTGTCATCTCAGATTTCAATTTAGGGATCTTATATAAAAAGGAGAAATGTGAACTGTGATGTTCCAATTGCTCGAACCTTTCTTCAATGGAATTAGTTGCAACATCAATAATAAAAAAGAAAAATTCAATATTGAATTTAGTTTTGGGATCTAAAATAGGTTCATCTCTTGCTTCATAGTTGTGTTCCTTTTTCTGCCGACGCACTCTAGTACATTCAAACGTTGGTATCAAATCAGGATCAGCTTCAACTTTCGCAGCTAATGTTGTAGCATCAACAAGAAAATTTTGAAATGATTTATCATTTCTGAGATTCTTAAGGCTCTGGAGAACATTTCTCAAAGTTGTTATGGCACTAGTCAATTCCATTTTTATGCTTTGCAACAGTTTACTAGCAACATTAATTTCGTTTAAAACATAGTGCCATATAACCAGACAACATAATAATTTAAAATCTCTGAGTTTTAGGGCAAGGGTTTCAGCTTCATGTCTCGCCATTTTGTCTACTGACTCGTCATCAGCAATTTCTATCAATGCATCATAAAATTCCTCAATATAATATCTTAAAGGACGAATGGCCTCGATTCTAGATTCCCAGCGAGTTGTACTTAGTGGCTTGGGCGTTAGAGTTGTAATATGTTTCTTAAGGATTCCCCAACGCAGTGTTGACGCTGAGAAAAACACATACAATTTCTGAACCGTTTCAAAAAATAAAACCCCTTCTCTAGATGACATCGCGGCATCATTGACCACCAAGTTGAGAGAATGAGAACAGCAAGGGATATAAAAAGCTCTCGGGTTCAAGTCCCTAATACGTTGTTGAACTCCTGAATGTTTTCCTTTCATATTTGATCCATTGTCATACCCCTGGCCACGCATGTTTGCGGTTGGAATATCCATGTCTGACAATTTTCTTAGAATGCATTCGGTTAACGCTGAGCCTGTAGTGGCTTCTACAGCAATGAAACCAAGAAAATGCTCATGAATGTTGATATCATCTGGATTCGTATTAACAAATCTTACAATTAGTGTTAATTGTTCAATGTGACTTACATCGGGAGTACAGTCTGCAACTATGCTATAATATTTAGCTTTCTCCACCATAGAAATTATTTCTTTTTTTATGGTTCCAGAGAGAAAAGCAATTAATTCATTTTGAATGTTTTTCCCAAGGTAATGTTGGGTCAATCCACGAGCTACCCTCATTAAATGTTCACACATAACACTATAAAATCTGGCAATCAGTTCAAGAAGCTTCAAAAAATTTCCATTGTTAGGGTCATATAATTTATCAGATGTTCCACGAAATGGCAAGCATTGTTGGCTCAAGAACGGGACAATAGCAATTAGGCGTTCTATTATGCTCCTCCAGTGTCGAACTTCTGAATTTAATAACTCTTGTTGCATTGAATCGATTGTCTGTACTGATTTAAGCCTGGACGATAATTCAATCCACTTTGCATGGGACTCCAAGTGGTTTTTAGATTTTTCGTGTTCATTAAGATACACATACAAATGACCCCAATCATTATAGCCATCAGTAGTGAGTGACATTTTATTACAGGAAAACAACTTACAGCAGAAACAAAATACAGAATCTTTTTTCTTTTAAATACACTAACCATGATCGATTAATATGTTCTCCATTGCTTAGCTCCCTAGTGTAAAAATTTAGGGAAAATTTCCGACCATTAGAGCTGCGCGGAAAAACGAACTCATTTTTTGGTCTCTCTGGCAGGCCTTTTTTTTACGATTTCCAGTCTTTTGGTACCGCTTAAAGAAGGATTCCATCTTGCCGGATCAGTGTACCTCTTAAGTTCATCAATTAAATCTCTGGAATTGGAAACAGTCAAATCAGTCTCATTTTTGACATTGTTAGTAATATCTCCGTTACTGGGGTCCGAGTTAGAAGTACTTGCCATGAGCTCAGAATCATTTGTTTCGGCACATTTGCTTATTTTCTTCTGTCCTACCTCAGCTGTTTCAGTTTTTAGATATTTATGTAAAGCCCCGCTATGTTTTTGAATATCGCGTTCTTTTTCCAGTTTCCGTTTCCGATATTCAGCATCTGATAGTTTTTTTCTTTTATCGGACATTATATCTATTTGAATATTAAAATTGTTTTAATAAACCCTACAATAAAATGTATTATTTAGTAATGAATGGAGGCTGAAGCACTGTACTCATTTCCATAAAACGTTTAAAAAACTTATTTATCACTGTAACTTCCTTGAATGCACACTCCAAAACAACTGAAACATTCGAACCGCCAACATAGAAAGTCGATAAAATTATAAACTCCTGATTCCCACGCCAAGTTAATTAATTCCCGTCTCCCGTTCAGCCATGCCGGAAAATTTATCGTGGCGGTCTTCAGTTGACCACTGAACATGGAAAAATAATACTCTTGGAACAACTGTGGTTTCGACCAAGCCAATAAATTGTACTGACGTCTCTAAAGAAATACCTTTTACTGCCTTTGTAGGAGGAGAAGCTATCATTAGGATCGTATGGCAGAACTATTAGTGAAGACTTGAAAAACAGCTAAAGAACAGATAGCAGGTGCAAATATTTCTTAGAGAAAACAGACAAAATGTGATGGAATAGAAAAGTAAGGAATTTTAAAATAATCTAGACGAAACCTTCAAACACTCCGCGACACCATCCACAGAGGGTTTATTTCAGGGGCAGTTCAGGTTATTCAGTCAAAATCCTGGTCGATGACACTCTTACAAATGCCTGCGCCCGAGCTTGAACACCTGATCGCTAGCGCAGTGTGGTAACCATTACACCAGCGATGCTCCCAGGCGGAATATTTTGGCGGGATTGTAAAAATAAGTAAAAAGATTTTTTGCCGCCCCCAAAGCTTGCCGCCCCGTGCAAATGCACGTGTTGCGCCGTCGGTAGAGCCGGCCCTGTTTCCAGCCTTTTTTCATACAGCTGTAGATGTGGTAAATATAATTCTTTTGAAAATAACCAATACCATTATTTAAAACTTTTGCAGAAGGTTAGTATTTCAAATACAATATACTCATAGCTGAAGAATAAATTTTAGAAAGTGTGAAAATTGAGCATTGTACATTTGATAATAATCATGAGTTGACTAGATTAAATATATGTGCCTTCTGATATGATTCATGTCAATTACGTTATTAAAAAAAAAAATGTGACTTGGATTTGGTATTAAATGGGCTATTTTCCTCAACACGAGATTAAATGATCTCCACTGGAAAATTCATGGAGTCGGCTGGAAAATCTTAAATATTCTTTGTATTTTTTTGTCTCATTTAATTCCAATTCTATACTATATTTGCCAATCTCGTACCGATAGGTATATTTTTTTAATGGATCAATACTATTTCTGGTTCCTTTTTTAATGAAATTATATGCATGTGCTTTAGTTTTACTGTTTTTTTCTTTCGTTCTTTAAATATATGATTATATATGCTAAGATTTAGCAACTGTACAGGTGGGGTCAAAGTAGCAAAGAGGTATGGCGTCCGCCTCAAGATGTAAAGGTACCGGGTTTAGGTTCCATGTACAGGGAAAATATTTCATTAACATTTTTGTTAGAACCAGTGAGTCCTAATGATCCCTGAATTACTTGTTAAAATATGTGTTTGTAAAGGTTCTGATTTAGTAAGAATTCACTTTTTTCAGCTGTTATTTAGTTTACATTCTGAACGACAGCTGATAAATAGTATAATCTTCCCAAATCTTTGCTATCAATGTTATTATTAATTACCATAAACCATAGTAAAATTTCATTGTCAATAGTCGAGCAGTGTTTTACATTAATGTGAAATATTTAATATTCCTACATAAAACGATAAACATTATATGTCTTAGCTGAACAAGATGTTTACCATAATAATAATATTTTAACAATATTATTAATTTTTTTTTCTCACTTCTTTTTAATTAAAAATTGCATCGAGATTCGGAGATCTAACTCTAGCAGAACTGTGAAATTAATGTCGGCGCAGAGGAACCCCAGTATCGGGTAAAATTGGAATACATAAACAAATATTTAAATAATGAACAAAGCAGTTATGAAATAAAAATACAAACATATTGTGATTAAATTTTAAAGAATTAGGGATATGTAGAGTAAGGCAACATTATTAAATACTGGTTCTGAAAATAAAATTCAAATATATTCCCTGTACTGGGAATCAAACCCGGGACCTGTAGATCTCGAGGCGGACGCCACACCTCTCTGCCACTCTGACCGCAGCTGAACTGTTGCTAAATCAGAACTTATATAACAACACGTTTAAAGAACGAAGTAAAATAGAGAACCTGCAGCACATGCGTATAATTTCATATTTTTCCTGTCTCTACATTTACCCACTCAGCCCCGCCCCGGTGAAATACACGGACCTGTAAAGCAATACAATCAGGTGTATGTAAGGAAGTAGTGTATATTATATACTTACTGTGGGCGTAAACCGATGGCATTTACCGAAGGTTGGCGAGTAAGATTAGAAAATATTTTGTTACAATTTCACTATCTTTGCCTCAATTGCATAACTTATTTATTTTTTAACTTTGAACATGTAATAGACTTTCACCAATGTCTTCACATTATTCCCTAACATTTTAACCTGTTCAAGCTTCTGTCACTCTTCCCTGCCAACCATACACATCCTTGATGAGTACTGTGACGACAATTTTGAACATTCATTGCCAAATTTTACTCGTCCTCCGCCCGCAGGCGCACTGAGCCTCTTCTCTGTTGTCTGTGGTACGTTTGCCGGCGGCTTTTTCACGACCAGACTCAAACTGGAGCTACGTGGATGTGCAATAATGAGGCTGTTCGGTAGTGGCATCACGGTTCTTCTCGACTGTCTGTTCCTGCTGTTTGGGTGCAACAACTCAGATGTTCTTGTGATGGCTGGTAGCAGGTTAGAATGTTTTGTTTTTGTTACCGCAGCTGCTGGCGTTGATAGTTTTAAAATAGTAGCAAGTATTGGTCGATTTTTGTTGTTGTTGATGCTGTTGTAAAACAGCACACTTAAAAGAACACGGGGGGGGGGGGGGGGGGGGGGAAAGCGGATCCTAGGTTTCCCCCCCCCCTCCCCCCAAAAAATAAATAAACATAGAAACATATTTTATTCTGGCAAGTAGATTAAACATTACAGTACTGTCGTAATATTGTCTGATTGAACCCCCATCATAGCTGTCACCCAGAGTGCACCGCTGTTGCGTGATAAATTCTCGCAACATCGTTTTATTACAATATCTATTTTATAACGCAAGGGCAACAACTGCTTGAAATTTATAGTCACTTTTCTCGGTAAGCATTTGTCTTCCCGCGTTGGTATTGAATGCAGTTAAGTTTTGAGCTTTGGTCTTTTTGCGCTGGACTGCGCATGACTGGTCTTGTTTTTGGTCGATCGGTTTCCGCCCACCACTAGTGGAGTGAGCGATTTGAATGGCGAAAGAGATGCCTCGTTGAAGAGGGGATCTCCGCTATTTTTTGTTCTGTCAGGGATGTGTAGTCCTCTTAATGGATATTTCGTTTATTCGAGATAATACCTCTAGTGTTTCCCACATGCCGGGAGGCGTGATATTTCTGTATTTCTTGAAAGCAAGGTAAATTGACTTTTTTCATTAACTCTATCGATTTTGGGTCGTGAGCGATTTCGATTCATAGCCTGTCTTCGAAAGTCGTCGTCACGAGATGTTTTCCCAGCTCACATGTCGCTGTATTGTACTGCATCGGTTGATGCATGTTCCAAGGACCATTACTTGCTACTTTGTTAAATGAACTAGGTTTGGAAAACCTTTATTATCTAGAGGATATTTTTGAGGACATTATTTATACTTCGGCAGACGTGTCTGTCTTGCTGAAGTCAGACTAAGGAGAGTGAACTGATCTCATACATCTGGTTATCTCCTGGCTGTTATAGAAAAGGATGGAGTTTTTCACCTGACTACATTTACAGCACTATGAAATATAACATGCATCTGACTCATCATTGTAATGCTGTCTACCGTCTATTGCTGTATTGAATGTTGCTGTGATAATGACTGTTTGATGTGCCTACATATTCGCGTAACCATTTTGTCACTGTGGCGTCCACAATAAATAATGAAGAAAAACGTCAACGGCTGTTACAAGAATCATTGACTTTATACGTCGTGAGTTTACTGACGTCCTATGTGGATTGCCCTGTTATTTTTGTATGAACATTGTTTGACTGAACACATCTGCACACTACACAAAACCAGACATGCGGATACCATCCATCATCATATGGCATCACGCATCATTTGGTGGCCATAAGCTGGTTTGATTCTGGTACCAGCAAACACGGGGTCCCTTACCCACTTCATTTTCAACAAGAATTCATCAGCATCCTTCAAGAAATTAACATTCTTCAATACAGTCAACATCTTCAAAATTTTCAAAGTACTCGGCGTTGCCCGGTAAAAGTCAAAATTTCAACTTTTTGACGGAAACAAGAATTTGACAGTACCCGGCGTTGTTACATGTTGCCGGATAACTCGGACTGCTGTTATCTTTTACGCAAGTCAAGCAAGTTGCTGCTGTCAAGGTTCCAGTGCTGTCGTTTTTGTGAAGGTCAAGTGCCGGTTGAAACGGGTTGTTTTCTGAAGAAGGCCAAGTACCGATTTCCATCAACTTACTTTTGGATTAGAAGGTCAAGTGCCGAAACAACTCAACACACAGTATTTCAGAAGCTCTTGTACCATCGTGTTAGCAGTGGAAGCAGTTCAGATGTGCCATCATCGTTGGAGCTTCGCTCTTTAGGACGTTGATTGACATCCGTTTTTTCTGCTGTTCTACGATTGGAAGCCTATAAGTTAAGTGGCCTGTTTGTATGTAAACTGTGCCCTTATACTTCTGCTGAGTCTTCTGTGTATCATCTCATTCTATATGTTATATGTTTATATGTTATTTGTATATTTATATGTTTATATTTCAGCGGGTTCTCGGTTGGGTGGTGTCTCCGTTAGATTATGCCACGTCATAGAGGTCGTCTATTGTGAGCGTTTTCTGTAGGGTTTGCAAATTTCCGATACTGGAATTTGCTAAGCGACTTCTGTTGCTATTTATGTTAGCTGTGATGACATGTTTTAATATTGTTTTCGTTATTATTTCGCATTCTTTAGTTTTGTTTTGATTTGTTTGTATTTGTTAGCCTACTCTTGTCTATAATTTAGTTTCATACAACATTTTTGTTTATACACTGTGGTGTCATGTATTTTGTTTAATTCTATCGCAGATATCGTCACATTTTTTGTGATATTTCATTAATTTCTGCTTTATTTTTAGTTGATTTCTGCGAACGTTTTTGTATTGTTGCTGATCTTTGTTATTGTTTACATTGTTATTGTTTACATTGTTTGCATTGTTTACATTTTCAATGTTTACATTCTGCATGTGTTTACATAGTCATTGTTTACAGTTATAGTAATTAGTTAATGGGCTATGCTAATGCACTGTTACTACTACACTGATGATAAATGAATGATGAATAGTGTCGTGCACTATTGAATGAGAAGTGCACTTATGATCAAGAATTGAGTGCTGATATTTCATATACAAGTTCTTTGATTGGAGACTTGTTTCCCACAGAGACTGGGATAATATAATGTGATGTGAATATACAAGTGCTTAATTAAGACTTGTTACACTTAGGTTTGAAATAAATTAGTTAATTATTTCAGGTTTTGGACTCATATGTTAGACAACATGTCTACATTTGAGCACTTTATTGAGCAGGGTAAATTGCTTGGGAAGACTGGTGATAAGTTAGAAGAATTTGCAACTGCTCGATATGATAAAGCAATGGAAGCTGAACAAAAGAAACTGCAGATGCAGGTGGATGAAAAAAGATTCCAAATGGAAATGGAAAAACAAAAAAGGGAATCAGAAGCTGAGGAGAGAAAACTCCAGCTACAGCTAGAGGCTGAAAATAAAAGACTTGAAAAAGAGGCTGAGAATAAAAGACTTGAAAAAGAGGCTGAAAATAAAAGACTTGAAAAAGAGGCTGAAAATAAAAGACTTGAAAAAGAAGCTGAAAATGAAAGACTTCAAAAAGAGGCTCAGGCTGAGGAAAGAAGATTACAGAGAGAGTCTGATGAGAGGAAAGAGAAAGCAAAAATGGAACATGAAGAAAAGGTCTTAGCTTTAGAGTTGGAAAAATTGAAATTGACGAGCATGAGTAATGGTAATGATTCAAACAAGGGTTCATCTTCTGGTAAGGCTAATAATGATACTTTTAAGATTAAGTTACCAACATTTAGTCCTTCCAGTGATGACATAATGTTCTATCTGGACAGATTTGAACAAGCATGTACAGCTCATAACATAGACAAAGCAAAATATGTTTATCAGTTATCAGGGATACTGACAGGTAAAGCTCTAAGTATATTAAATATGGTGGATGAACCTGACAAGAACAATTATGAGGTTGTCAGGGCCGCTTTGTTAAAGAAATATCAGCTTAACGAAGACGGCTATCGTCTACAATTTAAAAACATGTTACCTGAAAATGGAGTTGAATTCTCCGAGTTTATTGCAAGAATACGCATTACTTTCTCACGATGGGTTGAACTATCTAAGACGGAAAAAACTTATGAAGGACTTATGGACTTAATACTTAGAGACAAAGTCATGTCGTCTGTCAATGAGTCTTTCCTTGCTTTCCTTCATGAACGTAAACCTAAAACAATAAAAGAAATGGAAGATTTCTGTTGCCAATACGTAACTGCGCACCCACACATAACCATGGGTAACTCTAAGGTGAAAGAAGGTTTACCAGTTGCTTCGGCAGCTCCGTATGGTCAAAACTTTGCTCGTAGATTCCAACAAAATTTTGATAGAAAGAGTAGCGGTAATTTCTGTCAAAATCATGGAAATCAATTTCATGGTGATTCTTCTTCGAAGAATTGGAGACAACCTGATAGTACTCGTTACTATCACCCTAATAATTATAAGCATTTCAAAAGAGGATATGGTAATAGAGGTTATTCCTGCCGAAGACCTCAGAACCAAACAAATAGATGTTCGCATCAATGTGAACATGATAGTAATCGTGGAAACTGGAATTCGAACCAGGATAACAATTACAATAGAGACAATAATAACTGCAGAGATAATAATAACTCTGATAACTTCAGAGGTAATAATAGTCGGGGTAGATCTCAACACAAAAAAAAGAGATATCAGCAGGCTAATGCTGTACAACAGGAAACTGAGGGAGCCTGTAATCATGTTGTTGATAGTAAAAACTTTGACGCTGTCACTGGTTCTGCTTTTGACTTTGAGAGAGCAAACAAATGCCCCCAATGCAGTACTTTATTCGAACCGGGTACCATAACTACTTTGAGTTGTGGTCACCCACTTCCCGCTCTTCCTGCTGCTGTTGCGCATGACGGGAGGGGTTCTTTAATTCTACATAAGGGTCTTGTTAATGATACTCCGGTCTCACTACTTTTCGATTCCGGATGCACCACTATTGGTGTTAGACAATCGCTTGTAGATCCATCTTGTGCTACAGGAAGGGTTATTAAATGTGTCACATTTGGCGGCACTCTAGAAAAATATCCTACTGCTGTAATTCGCATTGCCACTCCTTTCTTTACTGGAGATGTGCATGCTTGTCTCTTACCTAATCCTATTGCGGACCTTATTATTGGTCGTATTCACGGAGTTAGGGAGTGTACCCCACAGCAGATTGCTGCTTGGGAAGATAATAACATGCAAGCTACAAATGCAGTAGTTACAAGAGCACAAGCTCTACAAACACCCGAAACTTCACTGAATAGTGATAATGAAGTTGATAGCCAAGATAGTCACTTAGTAATCACTCGTGACTCTTTCATAAAATTGCAAGAAGAAGATCCTTCTTTAAAAAAATTCTTCGTTCTTGCGAAGAAAGGTGATCCGAATCAGGATACAAATAGAAAATCTTGGATTGCAATGAGAAACGGCGTACTTGTACGTATGGTACAAGATTCGACTACGTCGGCACATTCGCAAATTCTTGTTCCCAAGAGCATGAGAGTGCAAATATTACAACATGCTCATGACTCGCAATGTGCTGGACATATGGGTTTTGCCCGTACGAAGTCGAGAGTCCTTGCGGCTTTCTTTTGGCCTTTTGTCAATAAGGACATTCGTATTTACTGCCGATCATGCAAGGTATGTCAGGAGGTCAAATCTAGAGGACCACGACATGCTGCGCCTATCCAGGCTGCTGACATTCCTATTCGGCCGTTTCAGAAAATGGCCATAGATATTATTGGCCCTTTTAAGGTCAAGTCGGCCAGAGGACATCAGTTTATCCTTACATGTGTCGATATGTGCACACGTTGGCCAGAGGCTATTCCTCTTAAGAGCATATCTACTACAGATATCGCAGATGCTCTTTGGTTGATATTTTCTCGCTTGGGGTTCCCCAGAGAAATATTGTCAGACCATGGCACTCAACTCATATCTGACACTATGTCACAGGTAATGTCTACCTTACATATTGAACGATCTCTCAGTAGTATCTACCATCCTATGTCTAATGGGTTAGTTGAGCGTCTGAATAGAACGCTCAAGACTTTGCTTGGTAAGATAACTGAAGATCATCCTCAAGATTGGGACAGGGTTTTACCCGCGGCTCTCTTTGCCTATAGAGAAGTCCCTAATGAACACACAGGATTTTCTCCCTTCGAACTTGTCTTTGGCGCGCGTCCACGCGGCCCTATGTCTTTATTACACGATCTCATCACTGCCGATGATATTAGCGATGAAACTCAATCCTCATATGAGTATGTCATTGCTCTTAGACAAAAGATCATTGAGGCATGTAAGCTAGCAACTGCTTCATCAGAAATTGCTAAAGAGAAGGCAAGGCAGTTTGCTAACAAGAATAGATGTCTACGACAACTTTGTCCAGGTGACAAAGCATTCGTCCTACTCCCCAGTAGGGAAAATAGACTTCTTATTGCATGGAAAGGTCCGTATGCAATAGTCTCTCGGATTTCCGATGTTGACTATGTGGTCGATATTGATGGAAAGCATAAAACTTTCCACATAAACATGCTTTCGGAATTTCACGAACGTCCGGACTATTTGCTGCCTATTTTCCAGGCAACGGATGATGCTCCTGCACCTCACGGTCATTATTCATCCCTGTCTGTCATACAGGATGAGGAAGCTACCTTCTCTGATGTCAACCTTCCCCTTCCAGTGGTTCCATTACATTCCACGGAATCTTGGAAAAACGTTTCTGTTTCTCCTAATCTTTCTGGTGACGAACATCGACAAGTCTCGTCGATGTTACAAACATTTCAGGATGTTCTCACTGACATTCCTGGACACACAGATGTCATAGAACATGACATAATTCTTACCGACAATAATCCAATTAGGGTTAGGCCGTATCCTATTCCTATACACTTTCAGTCGCAAGTGGAAAAGGAATTGGATGAAATGATTCAATTAAATATAATTGAACCATCGACTTCACCATATTCTTCTTCCATGGTTATTGTCCGGAAGAAGGATAAGAACATACGAATTTGCGTTGATTATCGCAAATTGAATCAGGTCACAAAGTTCGACGCTGAACCGATGCCTTTGTTAGAAGATCTACTGATTAGACTTTCTAATTCTAGATTCTTCACTAAACTTGACTTGTCTAAAGGTTATTGGCAAGTGCCTTTAGCAGAGCATGCCAAACCTCTTACTGCTTTTTCTACACCTAGGGGTCTATTTCAATGGAATGTTATGCCTTTTGGTCTCATGAACGCCCCTGCCACTTTCGTTCGCATGATGCGTCGAATTCTGTCACATCGTTCGGATGTCATCGCATACTTAGATGACATCTGTCTCTTCAGTGATACCTGGGAAGATCACTATTTAGGGTTATATGACTTACTGTCCACTCTACGTGAGAATAATTTGACAGCAAAACCTTCTAAAGCTTTTGTTGGTTTTGGTGAAATCTCTTTCCTGGGTCATCGTGTTGGTCATGGTCTCTTGAAGACAGAAGACCACAATACTTCCAAAATACTGAACATCTCTGTTCCTAAAACGAAGAAACAAGTTAGGAGTCTCTTAGGTTTAATTCAATTTTATGGGAGATTTATTCCAAATTTATCTTCGATCATGGCACCTCTCTCAACATTGTTGAAGAAAGGTTCGCCTAATCTGGTCCGTTGGTCTGAAGAATGCCAATCTTCACTAGACCAAATCAAGAATATATTTTCTTCTCCTCCCATCTTAAGATTACCTACTCTTGATAGGACTTTTGTTCTTCGGAGTGATGCTTCATCCACTGGGATTGGAGCAGCACTGATGCAAGAATATGCAAATACTCTGCATCCTGTTATGTACATTTCTAGAAAACTAAATGCGGCAGAGAGGAACTACTCGGTTTTAGACCGTGAGTTGTTAGCGATGGTTTGGTCAATTCTAAAGCTACAAAGATTCCTCCTGGGCGCACATTTCATTCTAGAGACTGATCAGAAAGCTCTTACAGCTATTCAGACTAAGAATTTGAAGAGTTCGAGATCCACTCGATATGCTATAGCTCTTCAACCTTTTCACTTCACGGTACGAGCTATCCGTGGTGCGGATAATGTGATGGCTGACATTTTGTCTAGATGCCCACATGACTCCAACTAATACTTCTGTCCTATATTTCCATATATTACAGAGTCATAACACACCTATATTTCTACAATAGATTAGCACATCTGTACTTACTTTATATGTACACACTATCGTGCTTTGTTGTCATCTTCTTCTGTTCGTTTTTTAAGATGATAGAGGAGGACTGAGTAGTTAATATAAGGGCCGTTAGTTTACTAAACAGCCACAATTATTAATAATGTATTGTACCTTATGAAGCATATTAGTTATTAATTAGCATTATATTGCTTGTACTTTCTCAGAATGTCATTGTTGAGCTGAGGACTTACCTTACTAGTATCAAGCATGACGAGTTCTAGATTGTGTACTTACCCTCGGAATACCAGAGCATATGTCCTGGATCGTCATGTAGTTTAACTTTACTATGTACTTATGTCATTACATGTCAAAGAATGTACTATTTAAATTTTCCTATCAGATTTGTACATCCATTTTTAAAGACAATATTAGAGTATGCTGTTTAATGATGATTATGGTAACTTGCATACGTATATTGTGTTTACATGCTAACGTGATGTGTGTTGGTGACACCTCCCCGATGTGAATATTTTTTGAGACATATTTATTTTTCTGTTGAGGTATATCCTCACCAGACACTCTATATTTAGCCTCATGTTAGGCAATTTAATTAATTATCAGCGCATAATTCGTGCGTTTTGAGCCGCTTATCGCATGCTCTTTGATATTAAAAAAAAAAAATATGTTCCACATTTTTTTTTATCGGGAGGAGGTGGTGATATGTTGCGTGATAAATTCTCGCAACATCGTTTTATTACAATATCTATTTTATAACGCAAGGGCAACAACTGCTTGAAATTTATAGTCACTTTTCTCGGTAAGCATTTGTCTTCTCGCGTTGGTATCGAATGCAGTTAAGTTTTGAGCTGTGGTCATTTTGCGCTGGACTGCGCATGACTTGTCTTGTTTTTGGTCGATCGGTTTCCGCCCACCACTAGTGGAGTGAGCGATTTGGAATGGCGAAAGAGATGCCTCGTTGAAGAGGGGATCTCCGCTATTTTTTGTTCTGTCAGGGATGTGTAGTCCTCTTAATGGATATTTCGTTTATTCGAGATAATACCTCTAGTGTTTCCCACATGCCGGGAGGCGTGATATTTCTGTGTATTTCATGAAAGCAAGGTAAATTGACTTTTTCATTAACTCTATCGATTTTGGGTCGTGAGCGATTTCGATTCATAGCCTGTCTTCGAAAGTCGTCGTCACGAGATGTTTTCCCAGCTCACATGTCGCTGTATTGTACTGCATCGGTTGATGCATGTACCAAGGACCATTACTTGCTACTTTGTTAAATGAACTAGGTTTGGAAAACCTTTATTATCTAGAGGATATTTTTGAGGACATTATTTATACTTCGGCAGACGTGTCTGTCTTGCTGAAGTCAGACTAAGGAGAGTGAACTGATCTCATACATCTGGTTATCTCCTGGCTGTTATAGAAAAGGATGGAGTTTTTCACCTGACTACATTTACAGCACTATGAAATATAACATGCATCTGACTCATCATTGTAATGCTGTCTACCGTCTATTGCTGTATTGAATGTTGCTGTGATAATGACTGTTTGATGTGCCTACATATTCGCGTAACCATTTTGTCACTGTGGCGTCCACAATAAATAATGAAGAAAAACGTCAACGGCTGTTACAAGAATCATTGACTTTATACGTCGTGAGTTTACTGACGTTCTATGTGGATTGCCCTGTTATTTTTGTATGAACATTGTTTGACTGAACACATCTGCACACTACACAAAACCAGACATGCGGATACCATCCATCATCATATGGCATCACGCATCACCGCCCCATCTCACACTCCCAATACGCCACTGGACAAAGCATACCAATCCCCACATAGTGAGCATCATGTGATTAAACAAAATGGGCAAGCCAAGCTAAACTGAAGCAAACTGAGAAACAAGGATGGCATATGTTGATAATTGTATTTTAAAGTGCAAATGAGATAAAAATTAAAGGGATGTAATTGTATTTTGCAATATTTGAAAGAATGAATCTGTAAGATTATTATGGCTTTCTGAATAAACTGGTGTGATAGTTTGCTGAGTCATCGTGTGAACGCTGAGTGATATTCTTAACTTCTCATGACTTTATGTTTGACAGGTGATAGTCTGGAGACAGGTGAATTATGCATAGAATGAGTCGATGGTTGGATGAGAGAAGAGAAGTTAATATTGAGAACTGTAAAAGCAAATAATCAGTGTCAGGTTTCGGTATTTGCAGTTCAGCTTGTAAGCCAAATAGATATACCGCTCCACCTATGCCCCAGCCTTAACGCATGGATGCGAGTCACGGGCAATAACTACAGCCCAGAAAAGCCAGCTCTAAACTTCAGAAATGAGTTATCTGAGGAAGATGGCTGAAGTAACAAGAAGAGACATGGTCCACAACTAAACGATACGTCATGGCATCTTTTTATATTTCTTCCGAACCACAGGGAATTTGAGTGTTCATTCTTTTACGCTTGCAGCAAATGGGAATGCTGTTTGGGCTTTCTTGCTACCCCAGAGGTCTTCACCGACTCAGCAGGCGCAGCTGGTTGAGGTCACACCAGACCCACTAATTGACGGGTGGGCAAATCCACAAGAAGGATTGTCTTCTACCCTGTTAGGGGGTCCCGTCATGGCCTGACAACCCAACCTCTGCAGACTCGAGTGGAACAATCCCAATTTTGATGGTTTGACCATGTCTGCAGAATGGGAGAAGATCGGCTTCCACGAAAAATATGAGAAATCGAGAGCCAGGGATCCAGACGTCCAAACGCTAACCAATTGATGTAAGCACTAGCAAAAAAAAAACTAAGTAAACAACTACAAAACAGCCCAAGTGAATAAAAACTAAAATATCTGAAAACTGGAATAAAAACCCTAGGGAAGTTAAAAACAAACTAAAAGTAGTTGGAAAAGAACTGGAAAGCCCAAGAAAATTGGAAAACCCAAATGATGTAAAACACTAAACAAAAAAAATCACAAGTAAAGTAAAAAACTTACTAAAACTTTCTAAACAAGAGCAAAACGACCTAAGTAACGGTAGAAATAACAACTTACAGATCAAGGACTAAACAGCCTTAGTGATGTAAAATTAAAAATAACTGGACAAGAACAGAACAGTCCAAGTATAAACTTACTCAAACTATCTGAGCGAGAACAAAGAGACCATCTGAAGGAAAAAATTGAAGTGAAAATATTTTTGCAGCATGTCTAACTCATTTATTTTGTAACTGGCGAAATGTTTTTTTCCTCTACTTCTCTATTATCTCCTTGAGCTAACATTCAGTGATGCTGGATCAAAGACAAGAAAAGACACTGTCATTATTATTTCATATCATAGTTGTATTGGTAGCGTTTATTTTATTTTAATTTTTTTTTTAAATCATACCTGACAGAACTCCAGCGATGGACGCGTGTGGATGCAACAACGATATTTTTATGGTTTGTGGTGATGATAACAACAACTACATCTCTCCTTGTCTTGCTGGCTGCATCAACACTACAGGAACGGTAAGTACTGAGATTAATATATAAGTTGTTAGCTTCAAGTAGAATGTAGGATCACGTGGTAGTACAGGAGCAGATACTATCGTAGGACACTGAAATGTTAGAGACTTTATTCTTGCTTAGAGTTTGGCCTATTTTTTGACGAGACACTCCATTCATGGTAGACACACAGTCCGTTGGTTATATTAGGGTGTATATCCAAATATAAAAGACCTTGCTAGGTCTCAGTTTCTTTATGAGGTGGGGTGATCGGTTCCCTTCTTTACTGATGTCGTGGTTGAGTTGGAGTGTAGAGTATTTGTCGAGTTGGACAACTGTAGTGAAATCGACAAAGGATAGTGGACTGACAGAGTTATAGATTACACTTTAGATAAGGTGTAAATAGGAGATGGACTTGAGACAACCTGGAAGAAGATTTATTCAAAGGATCTCTCTCTCCAGGCCTGAACTCACTTATGTCTGTCTAAGCATCTCCGGCTCTCACTCTTTTCTCTTATCATACATAGAGATTCTAGTAAAGAGCTAAAAATACAAATATGGATGGAAAGGTCGTGAACAGCGCATTAATAAATGTGTAAAATTTATTAAAGAAGAAAAGCATGAAAATAATGCATATCATCATACACAGCATAAATTACATCAATAATCAAATAATCATCAGTAGTCATCAATAATCATATACACCAACAACCACACACACAGATCACCATTCATAAAACCTGTAGAACACAGAGAGATGAAATAACTGAGTGTCAGCCCGTCCGTTTTCGGGACCATATGAAATAGCTCCAGTAAGTGGTTTTTTCGTATATATCCTCCATCGGTGATGGAATTAACCTGAATAAAATCACTGTATAGGCGCTATCATTGGTGATTCCTCCCTACTGGCGCGAGGTGGGCTGGAAGACTCTATTTACCTTCTGCTGACCAAAATGAATAAACTGCGTGGCAGTCCGTCCGTTTTCGGGGACCAGATGAAATAGTCCGGACCGTGTGTTACTTGTAGATCCTTCGTGAGGGACTATGCCTACAAAACTGTCCTTGTTGGTACTATCATTGGTAACTCCCCCCTACTGGCGCGAGGTGGGCTGGGGGACGCTGTTTATCTCCTGCAGACCAACTGAATGAACTTAGCGACAGCCTGTCCGCTTTCGGGGACCAAGGGAAAAGCTCCAGTAAGTGGTTTTTTCGTATATATCCTCCATCGGTGATGGAATTAACCTGAATAAAATCACTGTATAGGCGCTATCGTTGGTGACTCCCCCTACTGGCGCGAGTGGGGCTGGAACTCTGTCCATAGATGGCTGCTCATACGTGCGAAGTTCTACATAGACCCAGAAATAAACCATGGGACGAAGTCACTTGAGGACAATTGATCCCAAGGCGTGCTTATCCGGCACTAGAATTGGCTTTAAATCTGGTTTTGGCTGGTTGACTGTGGCTTGGCTGAGTGCCCCATTTAGGCACAAAAAAGGCGGGTGATATGGAATTCTGCTATAGGCATGCTGGGCGGTTTTGATATTCTGGAAGCCGCAATGCTCTGGCTGGTAATCCAAGAGGCGAGTAGAGAACTACTACTGCATTTGGTGATTCCAGATTTAGCGTTGGCTCCGTTGCACTGCGTGAGCTTAACTTGGCGTTGACAAAAAGGGGTTTTGATTCAGGAACGGGGTTGACGATTCGTTGCTAGATGTATACAGAAACCCTCTAGATCGAAGAGTATATGACTTTCTTCGCCTGACTGAAGTCTGCTCTAGCGATTCGGTCTTCCTGAAACCCGAAAATGACTAGAACATAGGCAAACACATTCTAGTACTGTGTTAAAGTTTGCCTTATCTCATGATGGTCATCTACGGGCCAGGAAAATTTACGAATGTCTTTGTCTATTAAAACCAGTCTACTCTTATAGATCACAAGGGACGCTCCCCCCGGACCTGGCCTGCATATTTCTACAGAAGTTCGGCGAAAGACGTAATCTAGAGTAAGACAAAAGAAATCGTGCGAAAGTTCCCCAGGTAGAGAAATGCATAACATTATGCTCTATCTTGTCTAAGGGGCGAAAACCCAAAGACTGACCGCGATTGTTATCTTCCCCTGAAACAGATCACACTCGTTACCCAGGCCTCAAAGGGTACCAGCCGCTCGTCATCAAACGTTTTAAAGCGACCAGAGAAATTCCCCTGTTGGGACCACAGAGGGCCCGCCGCTAACGAACCGTTTCTTTCACAGAAACCGTCTTTGGCTCGTTCTAACACTTAAAGCGGACCCGAGAAATGTTCCTCTGGTCGAACAGGTGCGTTTAGATAACATTACGTCTAGCGTTAGCTGACCGCAGCTGGCCAGCGTAAACAACCTCGGGTGGGGTTGAGAAGGTGAAAAAATGTAGGTAGAATATGGAAGAAACGAAAATACAAAATGTCTCGGAAAACAGAACATTTAAGGGAGTAATCAAATTATGGACGAGATGGTAAAATAAATTATCTTTCCCGTGACAAGTGCCCCCCCTTTTAAAGTTCGAGGAATACGGACAAAAATGACAGTAATTTATTTTTTCCATCGTCTTTTGTTACCTGTCATTGGAACATCCTATACTCATAAAACCAAATACCTTTCCAATATCTGTCAGTACTGTATGACTAGCTCCGAGTTCATTTCTTTTCTTCCCTCTGTCTAATAGACGTTTAGCGAATGGGATTTTGCGAGGCCAGTTGGCACTGACGCCTTCCGTTTCCGTGTGAACCTGACCTTGCTTCCGCACTTCGCTGTGCCTGTTTATGGTCCGGAAAATTATCCGCACCTGTTGTGGTTTTCGGCCCCTCCTGAACTCACTGGCCACTGCGTAGATAATCCGCCTGTTATGTGCAGTGTAATCATTGTTGGGCTCAGGCTGCTTATGTATATTTTTACCTGTCACGGGCGTGGCCTTGAATAACCCTCTATAGCTGCAGTCTATAGGGATTTTTCTAGCGCGTGTAACCCTAGTTGGTAAATAAAGCCGTTCGTTGGCCGAACAAATGCTAGCATTTTTCTTCTGCCTCTCCACACCTACTCCCCTGTTTCGGTTGGAGCATTGATCAATCTTCAGACCTGTGCCGTCTAAAGGTGGGTCTGGAGCTTTCCTTGCCTTGCCAGTCACAACTCTGGCTTGGTCAACGGAAATGATCAAGTTGCTCTGTAATGGCCTGGCGGAGGCGACTACTTTGCTGTCCATCAGTGGGGTTGAGACCACTGGAATAATGCGATTTGAATGAGAGAACTCAGCTGCCTGAAGCAGAGAGTAATCGATCGCATTCTGGGGTTCTACTAAATCATAACAGATCTCCGTAGCTTCTATCCGTGAAGACAGATAGGTAATATCTGCGAGTTGCAGAGTTTGTTGAGTCGCTTTCCCATTACTAGCATGACGTGAGTCAAGGCTCTCAACAATGGCTCCTTGTACAGTAGTAAGGCAGCTTTTCTCACTGTCTTCTGCCCTGAGAAGTGTGAGAGACTCAAATGGAATACCATGGATCCCTTCGCCTGGAACCCTGTGTCCACCATAAACGTCAACTTTGCCCTCCCCTGAGGAAGTTACTGGCGTCAGTTGAACTTTGTCCTGCAATGCGAGATCAACTTCCTGGTTGACAGGCCCCGCAGACTGCATGCAAAAGACTGGACGGTTTGAGATCCCGTTTGATCGCGAAGTGCCCGAGAGAAAACTCTCGGTGTGTTTTTCCAAAGTTCCTTGGAACGGTTTGGAAAGTTTAACCCTTTTAGCAGGCGACTTATTCTTGCACCTTTTAAGCTCAGGGTGATAAGAGGAGCGGCACCTCCTTTCTACAATCGTTGAGTTGGAGGGATACGCCTCTGCATATGGTTTTTCGCTGTCCGGCCGGGAATCTTGCGAAATATAACGTGATAGGGTGTGGCTCCCTTTTCTCGACGTCACGTGTCGGTTAGGTGCTGCTCGGTCTGGAGCGTGAGAGGCTCGGGGTTCGCCGCTTGCCAGACGGGAACAATCCGTATTACAATGCTTGTTAGCACCTCTCTCACCTTTGTGCAGTTTCCATGCCTGGGAACGTTGCGTAATTTTCCCCGTGGCCTTAGGTCTGCTATCCCGACGTAAATTCTTTCCTTGTTCGGGCTTCGGATCCAAGTCCAAAGGAAAGACAATTTTCTGGAGTTGGGGTTCGGTTTTAGCAGGCAAGTTTTCTTTCATGGGCGCAAGGTTTGCAGGGGCGTTGACCGTTAAAGGCACAGTAGAAGGGGAATTAGAGTGACTACATTTAGTATCTGTTTCCATCCTCCGAATTTGGCTATCCAGTTCATTCATTCTGATTTGGTGTAGCCTGCTCCTTTCTTGGCTTTCTCTGTCCCTTTCTTGGCGCTCTATTTCCCATTGCTTGTCCCGTTCTTGTTGCTCCATTTCCAATTGCTTGTCCCGTTCTTGTCTTTGCTTTTCCCTTTGCTTCTCATCTTCTATCACTTCTTCTACATACTGTCGGGTGAATGCTTCACTCTCCCCAGTTTGTTTACAGGACCATGCTAAGATTAAGCGGCTGTCAAACCAATTGTCTACCTCGTATTGATCCTGCAGGCTTACTGCAAATTCTAGAAAGGGCTGGATTTCGCTATCCTTGTACTCCATGTACTTAGCTACCTCGAGGGCAATCCTATGCACTTTATCTAGATCGGCCATTATATCAGGGTGAGCAAACACTATAGAAGAATAGAACCTAGAGATCTTAGTTACCTAGTCCACTAGGTGCTGATTAACTTAATAATCAATAAAATCTAGGCTAGCCTGGGAACTTTAAAACACAAGAAAGTTTGTAGCTACTCTGATCGACAAGCACAGACCCCAAAAAAACTCCAAAAATTGTAAGTGATGTAAAACTTATTACTATCACTTCACCCCAGTTCTGTCAGTACTAAGCTATTGAGAGGATTGGTTACTATCATCCGAATGAACACCCTCCCTTGGTACAAATGCAAGCTAGTAACTGACTTTCTGTAGCTTCTTATCTCAGATTAAAGAGCTACTCCTGAAAAAATATTAACCCTTAAAAAAAAATTTTTCTGACTTTTACAACGACAGTCGTCAGATTTGTCAACCAAAAACTCAGCAGTGATACCATCAACCTTTACCAGCTGTCTCATGTGTAGCATGAACAATAAATGTAACTAAATATTTAATCGAGGAAGTTGAGGGGAACTGCGGTAAGACGTGGAATACAATGGGTGGGTTTGAAAAAAAATCGAAAAAAGGTGATTCGTCTTACGAGGACAAAAGACAAAGAAAATAGTCTACGTTACGGCCACAAGGCCTTCGTCAGGAAAGGAAAGAAAGTGAAGTCTAGATAGGACACATAAAAAACTTAATAAAATAATAAAATAAAAACTGGGTACTTCCCTGAAGGCAAGAACCGAAATTCGCTGTCTGTTGAAGAGCGCGTGGCTGAACAGAAAGCGACTTCCGCCGCCGGGTGTACACAATACATACTGAAAAACTAAAAAACGAAACCGGACAATAAACTACCCAACGGGATAAAAGTGGGGACTGGAAATAGAAGAGGACAGAATGAGTGGGAGATAAATAAATATGAAATTAAAAAATGTATATGGCATACAAATAGAAGAATAGGATAAGAGTGGAAAGAGTCAAATAGAGCAAGAGAGGAAAGGGTGACCTCAGACAAAGGTGTGAAAAGTGTTGAGACCGACTGGTTTTAGACACCCCATGCGGTGTATAAGACGGTTCTCAAGCTGTTCTCGGCTGGCAGTGTCAGAGGAGCAGGATCGGATCGCTGTGACCTGGATGTCGATGGGACCATGGTGGTCAGGACCATTGAAGTGTATGGCAACTGGTGTGGACTTTTGCTGAGCGATGTCATTTAAGTGCTGGCTGAATCTGTCCCTAAGTCGTTTGCCTGTTTGGCCAATATAAGTTTTGCAGCAACGTTTACATATGATCGTATAAATGACATTGCGCGATTCACACATGAAGCTACTAGTGATGGTGTACGTAGCCTTAGGAAAGGACACCTTCTGGGTTGAGGTGACATACTTGCACGTGTTGCATCTTGTCCGACCACAGGGTAGTGTGCCAAAGTGAGTGGCATTCTCCTTTGGGAGACGGCTGTGAACAAGAAGATCCTTCAAGTTCTTGTCACGTCTATATGCCACCAAAGGTGCTTCACTGAATACTTCTTGGGTCACAGGCTCTGCTTGGAGGATAGGGAGGTGGCGGAAAAGGATCTGTTTGACAGTAGTACTATGAGGGTGATGGGTCAAGATTAATTTGACTCTATCCGAAGTGGATTTATGGTGAGGTATGAGGGCCTCCTGACGAGAGATGGGGAGCACACGTTGGAGAGCAGAGGTGAGAACATGTTCTGGATAAAGTCTGTTACGGAAGAAATCCAACATCTCACCTCCCTCGTCTCCACAGTTTCTGTCAACTTCCTTGACATTACTATTTCTATCACGCCCTCCGGCCTTAATACCTCAGTATACTACAAGCCGACAGATGCCCACAGCTACCTCCTGTATACCTCTTCTCATCCTCGGGCCTGTCGTGACTCCCTTCCTTTTTCACAACTTCTCCGCCTCCGCCGTTTATGCCAAGACGACGATGACTTCCACTTACGAGCAAATGAGATGTTGGATTTCTTCCGTAACAGACTTTATCCAGAACATGTTCTCACCTCTGCTCTCCAACGTGTGCTCCCCATCTCTCGTCAGGAGGCCCTCATACCTCACCATAAATCCACTTCGGATAGAGTCAAATTAATCTTGACCCATCACCCTCATAGTACTACTGTCAAACAGATCCTTTTCCGCCACCTCCCTATCCTCCAAGCAGAGCCTGTGACCCAAGAAGTATTCAGTGAAGCACCTTTGGTGGCATATAGACGTGACAAGAACTTGAAGGATCTTCTTGTTCACAGCCGTCTCCCAAAGGAGAATGCCACTCACTTTGGCACACTACCCTGTGGTCGGACAAGATGCAACACGTGCAAGTATGTCACCTCAACCCAGAAGGTGTCCTTTCCTAAGGCTACGTACACCATCACTAGTAGCTTCACGTGTGAATCGCGCAATGTCATTTATATGATCATATGTAAACGTTGCTGCAAAACTTATATTGGCCAAACAGGCAAACGACTTGGGGACAGATTCAGCCAGCACTTAAATGACATCGCTCAGCAAAAGTCCACACCAGTTGCCATACACTTCAATGGTCCTGACCACCATGGTCCCATCGACATCCAGGTCACAGCGATCCGATCCTGCTCCTCTGACACTGCCAGCCGAGAACAGCTTGAGAACCGTCTTATACACCGCATGGGGTGTCTAAAACCAGCCGGTCTCAACACTTTTCACACCTTTGTCTGAGGTCACCCTTTCCTCTCTTGCTCTATTTGACTCTTTCCACTCTTATCCTATTCTTCTATTTGTATGCCATATACATTTTTTAATTTCATATTTATTTATCTCCCACTCATTCTGTCCTCTTCTATTTCCAGTCCCCACTTTTATCCCGTTGGGTAGTTTATTGTCCGGTTTCGTTTTTTAGTTTTTCAGTATGTATTGTGTACACCCGGCGGCGGAAGTCGCTTTCTGTTCAGCCACGCGCTCTTCAACAGACAGCGAATTTCGGTTCTTGCCTTCAGGGAAGTACCAAGTTTTTATTTTATTATTTTATTAAGTTTTTTATGTGTCCTATCTAGACTTCACTTTCTTTCCTTTCCTGACGAAGGCCTTGTGGCCGTAACGTAGACTATTTTCTTTGTCTTTTGTCCTCGTAAGACGAATCACCTTTTTTCGATTTTTTTTCAAACCCACCCAACTAAATATTTATGATTGCTGTGGAGAAAAACGCTGTTCCGACTTCCTCCAAAAGAAATAGTTCGATATGTCTAGGGGAAAGAAATTCCTATAATCTGCCGAACACTAAACTCTAAGAATCAAGATATAATCTTGTGAGAGATTCCTACCAGACTGCAACCTCATCTGTTGCGATTGCTGCAGATGTAGTTCAAATTCCGCGGCGAGACCCCATTTGTTGTGGGCTGATGGGTTCTAGAATCTCGGACGAGCCAAACCATTTGTCGTGGTTGAGTTAGAGTGTAGAGTATTTGTCGAGTTGGACAACTGTAGTGAAATCGACAAGGGATAGTGGACTGACAGAGTTATAGATTACACTTTAGATAAGGTGTAAATAGGAGATGGACTTGAGACAACCTGGAAGAAGATTTATTCAAAGGATCTCTCTCTCCAGGCCTGAACTCACTTATGTCTGTCTAAGCATCTCCGGCTCTCACTCTTTTCTCTTATCATACATAGAGATTCTAGTAAAGAGCTAAAAATACAAATATGGATGGAAAGGTCGTGAACAGCGCATTAATAAATGTGTAAAATTTATTAAAGAAGAAAAGCATGAAAATAATGCATATCATCATACACAGCATAAATTACATCAATAATCAAATAATCATCAGTAGTCATCAATAATCTTATACACCAACAACCACACACACAGATCACCATTCATAAAACCTGTAGAACACAGAGAGATGAAATAACTGAGTGTCAGCCCGTCCGTTTTCGGGACCATATGAAATAGCTCCAGTAAGTGGTTTTTTCGTATATATCCTCCATCGGTGATGGAATTAACCTGAATAAAATCACTGTATAGGCGCTATCATTGGTGATTCCTCCCTACTGGCGCGAGGTGGGCTGGAAGACTCTATTTACCTTCTGCTGACCAAAATGAATAAACTGCGTGGCAGTCCGTCCGTTTTCGGGGACCAGATGAAATAGTCCGGATCGTGTGTTACTTGTAGATCCTTCGTGAGGGACTATGCCTACAAAACTGTCCTTGTAGGTACTATCATTGGTAACTTCCCCCTACTGGCGCGAGGTGGGCTGGGAGACGCTGTTTATCTCCTGCAGACCAACTGAATGAACTTAGCGACAGCCTGTCCGCTTTCGGGGACCAAGGGAAAAGCTCCAGTAAGTGGTTTTTTCGTATATATCCTCCATCGGTGATGGAATTAACCTGAATAAAATCACTGTATAGGCGCTATCGTTGGTGACTCCCCCTACTGGCGCGAGTGGGGCTGGAACTCTGTCCATAGATGGCTGCTCATACGTGCGAAGTTCTACATAGACCCAGAAATAAACCATGGGACGAAGTCACTTGAGGACAATTGATCCCAAGGCGTGCTTATCCGGCACTAGAATTGGCTTTAAATCTGGTTTTGGCTGGTTGACTGTGGCTTGGCTGAGTGCCCCATTTAGGCACAAAAAAGGCGGGTGATATGGAATTCTGCTATAGGCATGCTGGGCGGTTTTGATATTCTGGAAGCCGCAATGCTCTGGCTGGTAATCCAAGAGGCGAGTAGAGAACTACTACTGCATTTGGTGATTCCAGATTTAGCGTTGGCTCCGTTGCACTGCGTGAGCTTAACTTGGCGTTGACAAAAAGGGGTTTTGATTCAGGAACGGGGTTGACGATTCGTTGCTAGATGTATACAGAAACCCTCTAGATCGAAGAGTATATGACTTTCTTCGCCTGACTGAAGTCTGCTCTAGCGATTCGGTCTTCCTGAAACCCGAAAATGACTAGAACATAGGCAAACACATTCTAGTACTGTGTTAAAGTTTGCCTTATCTCATGATGGTCATCTACGGGCCAGGAAAATTTACGAATGTCTTTGTCTATTAAAACCAGTCTACTCTTATAGATCACAAGGGACGCTCCCCCCGGACCTGGCCTGCATATTTCTACAGAAGTTCGGCGAAAGACGTAATCTAGAGTAAGACAAAAGAAATCGTGCGAAAGTTCCCCAGGTAGAGAAATGCATAACATTATGCTCTATCGTGTCTAAGGGGCGAAAACCCAAAGACTGACCGCGATTGTTATCTTCCCCTGAAACAGATCACACTCGTTACCCAGGCCTCAAAGGGTACCAGCCGCTCGTCATCAAACGTTTTAAAGCGACCAGAGAAATTCCCCTGTTGGGACCACAGAGGGTACCCGCCGCTAACGAACCGTTTCTTTCACAGAAACCGTCTTTGGCTCGTTCTAACACTTAAAGCGGACCCGAGAAATGTTTCTCTGGTCGAACAGGTGCGTTTAGATAACATTACGTCTAGCGTTAGCTGACCGCAGCTGGCCAGCGTAAACAACCTCGGGTGGGGTTGAGAAGGTGAAAAAATGTAGGTAGAATATGGAAGAAACGAAAATACAAAATGTCTCGGAAAACAGAACATTTAAGGGAGTAATCAAATTATGGACGAGATGGTAAAATAAATTATCTTTCCTGTGACAACTAACTTTGCATCCTTTAACTTCTGGGCAGAGCCGGGTAATTATTTACAGCTGGGTAGACTAAAACGTTGCGCTGTCTGGTTTCGAAAGCTTGTAACATTATCTCGAGCAGTAAGCACTCTAACCACTTTGCCACTCTAGGCATTCTTTGCAGATAAAGAGACCCAGTATTTCTGTTTGCCCAGTTTTGGCGGGATTTCTGCAGAGACCAAGAAAGAATATGACTGCTGCAGCCTCAGAAAACTAATAAGATATTGTGTATGAGGCTGGCAGATTCACCATGTAAAACACGTTACTATAGAAAGTCACGTGATTGTTTGGTGCAAAACAACCAGCAGTAGTGTTGGTTGCTTTTGTAATGAGTGCAAATGAAAATGATGATGATGTCGACATTGATGATGATGATGTCTGTTTACTTCGACCAATTCAGTTAAAGACACAACCACTTTTTGCGTCACATCTTTTCTTAGAGTTCGCTGTAGTCTTCCGTGAATCGCAGCTCATGGAATGATAAACGAGTAATTCAGGAAAAAGCTTTAAACCGTGTCCGCCTTTGTTTACGTACAAAGACAGATGAGAGAAAATAATAGCTGACTTTTTTTTCTGTAGTGTAATGCCACCATTCAGATAAACGCCAGTGGAACAAGAGATCAGAAGCAGACCTGGAGATGTGTAGGATGGTGACATAACGTCATTCATTCGATTCATTTTTCTGGTCATCCTTTTTGCTTGACTCCCCTTCGTCTTTCTTCTTCTTCTTCTTCTTCTTGGATTCTTAGCACCTGATTAACAAAGCAGTCAGTGGTCATAACGCCTAGTGGCGTCTTGTAGGGCAGCAACAGACTGTCCCCATTTTGCTCTGTCGGTGCCATCCTTCATGACGTGCCTCAACTCTGGTTCATACTTCGCATATGGGCCTCCGCCAGGTTGTCTTTGGTCTGCCTATCTTTCGCCATCCTTCTGGGGTCCATAGCACAGCTGTTCTGGTGATAGTGCCAGAGTCCCTTCTGAGTACATGACCAACCCAGTTCCAGCGTCTGCCTGCAGTGATGGTGTGCATGCCTTTTTGACTGTACCGTGCAATCAGTTCCTGGTTGGAGATGGTATTCGGCCAAAATATTCGAAGACCTTCGTCATTATTTAGCTGATATTACCTTTTCAATGTGCGTGAGCAGAAAATTGCAATATAATCTGCACTTTCGCTGGTCTAGGGCACTGGGAAATTCAACTCGTCACGAAAGCAGCCAGACAAGCAAGAGTAAGGAATAGGGTCAGGATTTTTAAGGGCCGGACAACGTGATTGAGCATCTTGTGGACTTTTATCCCATGAAAACTCTAATTTCATGAATACGGAAAGCCCGGCAATCCAGGAACCTGAACATTAAGTCATAGTGGGAATCTATTTGCAAAGTAATGCCCCAGACCACGTGTAAGAGGCATCTTAATCAAGTTGCCTTAACTATTTCTATGAGCCAGAAGTCAGTCTGTATTCCCAAAGAAATTTGCCGTAAGTTGTATATTTATAATTCTATATTTTGCATTTATTAACATGTGAAAATTGTTAGAGGATGTCCAAGTCATACGAGGCTGGCAACCTGAGCATATAGAATGATTATTTTATGAACCATCACAGCAAGAGCTGGTGACTGCTTTATGCGATGAGAACCGAAAGCAGAATTAGTCTCAAGTTCCATATAGAGCAGGGAGTGTATGATGACATAAACGATGTACATACTTATTATATTAACATTTTAACCAGTGATATGTACATGCAAATATGTTCAATATAAATGTAATAGATTTTTTCCGCTCACTGGGATTTATATTAATGATCAGAGCGGGTAAAGCCCTTAGATAGATGGGATGGTGGAAAGAAATAGGGGCGGGGGACACCAGATATTCTATTAAAATGTTAAATCACGCCACCTGCATACCTTAGACTGTAATTACGATAACAGTGTAGGCAGACGCGATACTAAATCTCTACAGCAGAGAGATAAACCTGACTGTTTAGCTGACATGACTTATAGGCAATAAAGCGACTGATAGTGGGAGTATAGAATACACGTTATATTTCATTTGTGCATATTTGTTATTATAGTGTCTATTATTTTTAATAACATACGACAAACTAACAGAAGCCAACAATTTAATAGCTATTTAATGACAGGCGATCATTGTTTAGGCAGCGCTTATGGAGAAATTAAATAATAATTAACATTGTACGCTGACGCCAGCGCGAGCAAGGCGGACGAGTTAACATAACTCAGCCGACCGAACTCAGCTGCCAGCGGCGTTTGCTAGCTTATAGGCGTAAGGAAATCCCGTTTTAAATTTAATCAGGACTGACGGCGTGGAGAAGAGGTCGTTTTGTGCCCGTCTGTATGTAGATATAGTAGTAGCATTTTTTCTTAAATGTTTTCTTGTATTATTCGCAGACCTGATTACAAGGGCGTCCAGCGGTCTTTTGCTTTGCTTTTGGTCTGGTTTTTTTTCTCCGTTACTTGGCTTGTGCGTTACCAATTTCATTTTGAAACTTGCACTCGCAAACTGGTATTTGAGAACAATAAAGTTAATACTGAACTTAACAAACCCAGATTTATAATTGTTACCAGCCATAGTGGTGTAGGCTACCTATAACATTATATTTGTTCACCGACTCCTGACAGTCGTAATTCAAGTAGAGGATATCTCTAGCTACCTATGCTGTGCAGAATCGGCACTTTAACACAGAGTTGGCCGATAGGAGAACCATCATCATCATTTGACCATTTTTTAGCAACCAGATGTTTCCCAATACTGGAAGTATTTTCCAGTTTAAGAGTGAACCTCAAGAACTCTCACAGTTTTAACTATTGGTAGTAACACTTATATCCAGGAGAAGCACCATATTAAGCGTTCACCTTACTAGCTAATCTCTGGGGATGGACTGGGGCCAATTTGGATCTGCGACAACTGGGGTGACAGCATATTAAGTGCAAATAGATAATATATTCATGGACTAATTCTATTACCAAGGGGTATTACAGACCTACCATACCATGCAATTAGGTAAGAGTGTGAGAGTGGCCACTGCTTGAAAGAGTGCGTGAGGATTTTCCCTGGTTTGCGGGAAAACTATCCATATATCTGATTTGTCTAAAATTTTGTTTACTTTACTGAGTCTCATAGAGTACCAATACTCTTCATTCTGTAACTAATTGCTAACCTTCAACCTTTGGGTTAATAATTTTGGGTTTTTTTTCTCCATTCGGGGAGGGTGCACTTTTTCTGCTTTATTTCATATGCATGTAACTGATTCTTTGATCTTCTTCTTTAGATATTTTTATGTTGTCGAGTTTAAGTCATAACAAAACACAAAGAAAATTACCTTTTGCGTTGTTGTTTAAACCCATACCCATTTATCCGTAGTTTTTTCACGTTTGTGTGTCTTGTTGTCAAATAGCTGTGTGTGTGTAGAGTAACGTATCTATTCTTGATAGGGAGGTAAAAGCTGTCTTGCAATCAAGTACAGTCGTACGGACAGGCTGGAGGAGATAACCAAATCACTCCAGAGACATATCTTTCCCTCAATCTATCACCTGTGAAAAATCTATTTTCTATACCTTTTCTCGCGTATCTGTCAATATCCACTCTACTTAGACGGGTCAAATAAAACAATTAACAAGAACCTAAAAAGTATAAAACTTCTTTTCAAATATTTGTAGTCACAGTTCAGAGGAATCTTCCTCAAGTGATAAAGCTAAGAGTTTTAAATTATCATTAGCTCATACGAGAAAACTGCACCTTAAAGGCTGCAGTGAAATACTATCGACAAATCTGTGCAAAGCGACTGCATAACTACCATTCACGAATATATATACTTTTCGTATTGTATATGTGCATTTAACATGTATGAATTGCTTATTCATGTAAAGTTGTGTATGAGGTTGGCAATCTCATCATGTAAAAAAAATTGCAACATAAACCACCACTGATATAGCTGGTTTCGTTGCAAGGAATCAATAGTAGAGGTAGCCTCATGCTCTATACTATTAAGAGAGCAGAAAGAATATGATGACATTATATGATATACAAGACTATGTCAACACTTCTATTTCAGACATATGTATATTGTACTATGATTCATTTGCACCCTTTCGCTCTCCTAACACGCTTTTGTCTGTCTTGATAATCTGAGATTTCATGTTCATAGACATCAGAAAAATTCAGAGGAAGATGAAAAGGTGAAGGAAAGCGGAGTTCGCTTGATGCTTACATCAGGAGACAAAAGATTTATAGAAGGTACTCAACTCTGGACATCACCTTGGGTCTAGATGACATTCAAAGCGGCAACATTTGTGAGATTTACTTCTGCAACGAATGTGATCCCAAAAGCCTTTCGACTCCTGACATGAGAAGGAACAGTCAATAATTAACAGAGAACCAGCATTAACTACACCAGACTCCACCTGTAATTCATTGTCGCAACCTGGTTAGTTAAGTACAAATCAGTGACAATACATGGACACTCTTTCGACCAACAAAATCGACTAACGTCCACAATAAAATTAATCTTTACACGATATCAAATCACGGAACTGTTTCTTTGTTCGAAATCAACTGTTTTCATTTTTAATCTTGTTTTAACAATTTTTATAAATAAATATACGTGTACATATATAAATATATAAATATGTAAGTAAATAAATATATATAAGTTTATGTCTCCAGCCGTATTACTACTTTTTTCAAAATTGCTTATCTCACAACAGTTGGCGGGGGATACAAATTTTATAAGAACCGAGAATACTCAGTTTTTTTGTTTTTTTTAATTTCCATCGTAAAATCCCTGTGAGACTCCTTCAGTTAGGAGCATAACCCTTCTATTTATATCACTGACAAAAGTAATCTTGAGCGAAGGTTGCTACCTTTGGAAAACTCGTCCTTTTACTCGAACTGTCTGGTCATTTGTGGACCACTACGGCAGATCACGAGAGACTATCCGCGACAAGGACACGCATTGAGAAAACCTGTTGATATTACCAGGTAATTCTTGTTCTGTATGCCTATTGTAAAAGAAGTAGATGAAGATAAAAGAACATATGGAGAAGACAACTGGAGATAGACATAAAAGGGATGAAGAATGCATGTCAAATACTTGAACTGATGGCACGGGACAAGAAGACCGTGCATTCGTTTGTTGAAGGCCTATGTTTGTTGAAGGCCTATGTTTGTTGAAGGCCTATGTTTGTTGAAGGCCTATGTTTGTTGAAGGCCTATGTTTGTTGAAGGCCTATGTTTGTTGAAGGCCTATGTTTGTTGAAGGCCTATGTTTGTTGAAGGCCTATATTTCTTGGGAAGTTGAAAGGAGAAAAAAGAAGTGCCACTATTCGAGTTAGTTCCCATGTATGTAGTCTGCGTCAAAGCACTTCATGACCTTGGAGATAGACATGGTCATTTTTAACTTTTTCTCTGTGGATCCGTGATAAAGGCTAAATTGCAGACAAACTTTTATCTCTTTCATTAAAAAAACAAAACTTCGTTGGAATAATTGTGTACAAACCCATTTAGTCTGTTTGTAATTTAAGTGAATTTTGTCTCAACTATGTTTTTAATTGAAGGAAGTTTGTCTTCGTTCGGTTTGTAATGTGAAGTTTTTTTTAATTCTGTTTGTAATGTGAAGTTATCTTTAATTCTGTTTGTAATGTGAAGTTTTCTTTAATTCTGTTTGTAATTTAAGTGAAGATTGTCTCCATCCTGTTTATAATTTAAGTGGGAGCCGCGCTAGCGTAGTGGTTACAACACCGCTCTGGCGACCGGGTGATACAGGATCAAACCCGGGCGACGGCATTTGTGGATTTTTCGTCGACCGGGATTTGGACTGGATAACTCGAGACCTGGCGAGGACATTTGAAGGAGTGTCGTCGACCAGGGACTGGCGGCTCCTGAGCCGACCCAGCTGCAATGGGTACCTCCGAAATCGGCGAGTATTTGCCTGAATGGCGAGGGACACCTGTCTCTGTACAAGAAATAAAGGGATACTCACGTAAAATCAATGTCAGGTTAGACATAAATAATAACCTGAGATTTCGCCTCGAGTATTAGCGGGCGTACGAAAAAAAAAAAAAAAAAAAAAAAAAAAAAAAAAATAATTTAAGTAATGTTGTATAAACATTTATAACACATAAGGATGGGAAAGGCCTTCATAATAAAAAAAAAATTTTAAATCTGAGAACCACACTTTTCCATGCGGGATACTCTTCCTTCTGCCATCTGAGTCGTATTCAAGTGTTTCTATCTGAGTGGTTGCAAGTTCCAGTGTGACGACTCTGTCACAATCTTGATTCTAGGAGACGAGACTGTCTTCCACACATAGTGTGCATTGTGGGGGGGGGGGGGGGGGGGGAGAGAAACAGACACACACCGAGAGAGAGAGAGAGAGAGAGAGAGAGAGAGAGGAAATGTGTTGTATTTCTTAAGACTATGAGATATTTGTTTTATGGCTCCGATCCAATAAAACCTTTCAGACCCCTGGTCTTGGCCAGGGTTGACCCCTACGCACGTTTAACTACCGTCATCTTAAGTGTATCTGTCATCCACTGTTCTCTTCATAAAATAATATACAAACAAGCAAGTTAAAAACATAGAAGAAGAATTGGTTTTTCCTGCAGATATTCAGCAACTGTACAGGTATCAACAATGGTCAAGCAAGACCTGGACTGTGTGACCTGGAGTGCGGTTTCTTCATTCCATACTTGGCTCTTTACTTCTGTGGAACACTCGTAGGTACTGCTGTTATCGTACCTGGATTTATGGTGACAATCAGGTACGTTATACTGTTGTTGATGTTCGCGTTTTTTGTTACATTGTCACTAACGAAGTCTGTTTACGTTACCAGCGTCTATAAAGATAGACAATCATATAGGCAGCGAGACATATTCATGATTTATTGTTATAAGGCCATTTGTCATGTATCCAGTAAGGAAGCATTGCTACTGTTTCTAACCTGTCGTTCATTTGCCGTTCTTCTTTTGTTGCTACAGCTGTGGCCGTATGACCTACCACCATAGCACTTATTCGTGCTAGAGTCTAAATACATAGAAACTATCATGCACGGTTATAGAAAATCAGCAAGTAAGATTTTTCTACAAATAAAAAAAAACAAAAAAAGAAAAAACCCAAACACACTGAGGGCAGGGTAAAGAGGGGTGAAGTTGTAACTAGTTCAGCTTTGACATAACCCACGCTACAAATTGGCGGGAGTTACCATCGTGATTCAATGACGTACACAGGGACAGCCTTGCTCCCTGTGAGATAATATGATGGAATGACCAATAAAAAAGGATATAGAGAAAAGCCTTAACCAATAGAAAGTGGCCAGCTACCCCGGGCACCACGAAGCCGGCAGAGAGAAGATTTAGAAGTTAGTTGGAAGAAGCCAAGCATTTCATGTAGACGCGTTTTTGGTCGTCTTGCTTCCACATTGCGGTACTCAATGATATTTGAGAGGATTCGATATTCTTCAATTGTGCCTGCAGATGCAGGAGAAGATATTAATTAATTTGTATAAACATTTGCTCATGCAAATGTTAGCTTGGTGGTTTCATCATGTAAGTAGACCCAAGTCTTGTATCGTCTGGTTTTGACTTTATAATAATACATGCAACAAATAGAAGCAGTAAATGAAAGAACCTAAAGCAATAAGGATATTAAATGAACAAAAGGTTGCGATTATACCTACTGTTACGCACAGAATTTTTTCTAAAGACATTGTATAATTAGCTTGTCTGAATTGTACACTTTAATTTTTTCGGTCAAAGCTAGATAACCCTAGTTTGACTGTGATTACCATTTTCAATGATGGTTACCTTCTCTTGTGACGGGACGCGTCGGTCCATTTTTTGAACGTTGTGTGGTCATTCTCCTTATATGGTAGTATCGGTCAACTGTTTCTTGGAATGATTGAAACCAGTGTTGAGGTTTTTATTCCTGTCCATATAAGGCGCGATTTATTACAAATCTTTATCTGGAATGTTCCCTACATCGTCTCGTTTGATTCTTACTCAGGTGTATGCGTTCTGCGCTTGTCCGGACGTTAGGGGCTTGAGAAGCTTTCCTGTCGGGGAGTGGATGAAAAGTTGTGAAGCAGGGAGGACGCTTCTGACGTCTCTGTGATTCTTTGATAGGGAATTAGGAGCCCTATTGTGAGTTAGTTTAGCTTACAAGGTCCTTCCCTTGATGATTCAAAAACGCCTGGAGGCGTGTATTTTGTGGTGTTGATTTCGAAACAAGGTAATACCTCATTTATGTTTCAAATCTGTAATCTAACTTTATGTTGACAATGGTCGATCTCTGCTCACTTACGAATTACAGAAATAGAGGTTCTTCTACTAGAAGTCACGCCCCAGGTATCTTCATACCTGAGATTAATATGTACACGGGTCATACTTAGCCCGAAGGACAGTTCTATGTTCTATGAACGTCGCTATGTCAGCGATTGCACCTACGTTGAGGTTAGACTTAGGAATGCCTGTAAAGGTCAGCTTGACCTATACTCCGGGAACACCATCCTCGTGCGACTTATGATTAGACTCATTTAGCACATCGAACGAACGAACGAACGAACGAACGAACTTTATTTTCAAAGGGTTAAGAATTGGGCACGCAGGCCCGTCTGACATTCTGCCCTTCCTCTCTCTCTCATCATGTATACTGTATCCTTTCATCCTCACATTTACTTTAAGCATTATTAAGGCATTTATCATTATAAAAGTAATATAACATCAAACATTTGCAATAATCATCATAATTAAAGTATGTTTTAAAATAAATAAAGATAGATAGATAGATAGATAGATAGATAGACAGACAGACAGACAGACAGACAGACAGACAGACAGACAGACAGACAGACAGACAGACAGACAGACAGACAGACAGACAGACAGACAGACAGACAGACAGACAGACAGATAGATAGATAGATAGATAGATAGATAGATAGGTAGATAGATAGATAGATAGATAGATAGATAACGAACGAACAAACTATATTTTCAAAGGATTAAGAATTGGGCACGCAGGCCTGTCTTACATTCTGCCCTTCTTCTCTCTGTCATCTTACATACCGTATCCTTTCAATAGCACATGTATTTTTAGCATTATTTAAGCGTACAAAATTATCGAGGTAAAATAATAACATACATTTGTAACATCCAGACATAATCAAATTTAAGGGGGGAAAAAATTATTAATTAAAATAGATTAACAAAAATTAATACCTTAAAAATAAAAAAATAAAAAATAAAAAAAAAACAAAAAAAAACTAACAAACACAATCAAAACAATTCATACAGTAAATAAGACATAATTAGAAACGTAATCAGATAATGGTGGCATATAATAAGAACTCGTGACAATTTAGAAATCTGCTGAAATAGCTGGCACTTCATGTGTTGTCAGCGCATGCGGAAAATGTTCCCACAGGTGAGCAACTTTGGGTCCCAAGCAGATACTGCCACAGGGAGTGAATTGTTGACGCCTCCACTACACGAGATCCAGTTTTATGACCTATGCTCCTTAGGGAGGTAAAGGGTATTGACTGAAAGATGAGAATCATGCATATCTGATCAGTGAGAGGAGTATTGACGCACTTTTGTAATATTGGAGCCAACAGTATAATCCCCTTGGCACCATATCATTTTTTGAGTATATGCCAGATGCATTGATGAACATAACTTATGCTGATTTTCGTGAACTGTCATGACTATGGTTTATTGTGAAATGGATGTACAGTTACCTGTCTTGTGGCGTCAGATAATAAACATTGGAAACGTCAATTGCAGTTACACCTTTATATGACTTTCCATGTCATGCTACATATGTTGTGAACTTGTGAACCACATCACCCACCCTCACAGCAACCAACAACAGACCAGACAAGACACCTCACACTGCAACCTATTATATCCTTGGTGTCTATAGGGGTGGTACTCTACTGGGCTGCTGATTATCAACGACTTCGGACTGATACCTCTAACATCTTTAGTGGCCAGTAGTAAGCCTAAATGCACCCTTATCACCTACCAAGGAGATACTTAACCCTGAGATAATCATAAATGGGAACTCAGAGGAATTTGATAATGTGGAGGAATATTACTCCCCTCACTGGATAGAAATAACGAATAGAAAGTACATCATACATACTGAAAAACCAAAGATGTCTTAATAGGAATGTTTGAGCCTATGTTGTACAATTGACTATCGATTATTTGTTCTGCGCGTTTCTGTTAAAATAACAACACGTTTTAACTGACAAACCTGTTGAATGATTTCCTGGGACCCAAAGATGCAGCAATAGAGACTGCAGTCAGCAATCCATAGCTTGACTGCTTGCGTCAGGGTCAGCGAACCAGAGCTGACCAAGACCCTACTCCACCTCCACGTGGTGGTCCTGGAAACAGGCTGCATCACTGCAGTCTGGCTGAGAGAGTAGGGATTGAAGAGGGAAGGCAAACCCGGTCTTCAAAAATGCCGTACTGAAATCGGATGTGTCGGCCGAAAGGCGCAGATATCGCAGCTCCGGTGTAAACAGACACAACGCAACCACCGTCCTTTTCAGGACGAAGGAGGAAGAAGAAAGAAGAAGAATGATTTCATTAACAGTTGGACAGATTTAAAAAAAATGCAAGTTGAAAACATTCACACCACTAACCTCTCCTAATTATAACATCTAACTAGAGGAACGAACGGACTGGTAACTTATGACATAAACCAAGAAAGAAAAACCTCTGGCGGACTTTAAGCCAGTCAAGATCAAACTTGGAGTAGGAAATAAAACAATAAAAGACATATATAATGAGAAAAAGGCATTTTATTAATGCCACACTGCTACCCCCGGCTACATGATAAGTTAATTTGGTGCCGCACCCAGTCCACACTGCACCGCCACTAAAAATCTTCTGCTTTAACATTTACCCAATGCTTTAACTAATACAAACTGAAAGCCTGTGTGGCAACAGTTGGTGAATGGGCCATAGTGACTAATATAGACAGAAGGTCGATAAAACGTGTTGGGACAAAGCTGACAGCTGCAAACGGAAAGCTTAATGAAGGCTGATCGAGAAGATTTGTCAGACAAACAGCAAAGGCAGATAGGTTTTAAAAATATAAGTGAGATGCACTCTACAGTTCACCTTAACCATTTTGTTTTTAAATTTATAATATGAAATACACTTTACAGGTTATATAATGTTGTTGTTTTTATAGTCATTGAAAGTACATAATACATGCATGAAATAAAAGTTCTTTTTACGTTTATATTTACTTTATTTATTTATTTATTTTTTTGTCATCCCTGCCGGGTTCCGATTGACACTGTTCGAAGTGAGCCAAACTTTTCTTAAAACGGGACCGACACTTCCTTAAGCCTGCCCTATATATACACCACCTACCTGGCAAGGAAGCATCTAAACAAAAAGCAAACAAAAACAAGCCACCTGTGTAGCAGCGAGGTCAAATCTGCTCGTCAAAAGCGCTAACAGTTTGATCTGGTTTGGTTTGGTTTGTTTTGGTTTGGAATGGTACAACTTCATCAGTACTCCCGGTGATCATTAGTGTCGTAAATTTATGATAGGGGAATTAAGACACAGATTGGTCCCTTCTGAATAGACTAGAACCTGAGGTGACTCAGTGAGAGATAATAATAGAAATAGATTTTCACGAGTGAGATGGTGGAAACTAGGTAATTCTGTCCCTGAGACCCGAGAAAATTATCTCGCTCAGCCTATCTCTACAACAGAAAGTATTTATGAGACACATAACTCAGTTATATAGATGTACTATATATCAACCACTCACCGACACACACATATACGTGACGACAGTTTGACGTACAAACGTGAAAACTATAATAATGGAATATAGATATTTTGGGACGAGCTGACCGACACACTTGAATAAGTTTATGTAAATTTTATTTATCATAAAGAATTTCACAACACAGTAAATAAATTTAGACTATCAAATCAATACACAAATAAACATAGGTTAAGGAATCAATAACAGAGTTGACCCATAGGTGTAATCCTTTCCCCCTCTGTTGAACCAAGATCCCGTTATAAGAGAAGTTATTCACCCAAAGAGTCACAGATTTATACACTATGGTCTGGGATTTCTCTCTACCGTAAATAACAGAGGTTTTTCCTGTAATCTACTCTGAAATAGATAGCATAAGTAATCTTTAAGAAGAAAAACAATCAATGGATATGTGGATTATAGAATCAAAGAATTAATCATCCCTGCATTTTCTCGCTCTGACACACTTGTGATCACAAGACATGCTCTCTTACCTAATAGGCACTCTCACCACATCTGGAACAATTGTTTAAGTAACACACAGCCCATCCAATGGTGTGTTTAGGCGAAACAAGCCCCAGCTTCTCCAATGCTAATAAATTCAAATCTTGGGAAGCGCTCGCTTCACTATGGTACGTACATTTATTACACATAATTGAGGGAAACCCGAGGCCTGTAAACAGTAAATTAATATGAAACAAATATAAAGGTATGTTATCAGGCACTCGCAGGAAATAAAGAAGTAGAACACCAGACAACAGAAAAACAACAGACATGAGTGGCTTACCCAGGATTTGAACACTGGACCTTCCGTGTGACAACCCCGCCTAGCCATGCAAGCGAATCACACTATCCGCCCTGCCATCTACGCATCATCAAAAAATGATGTTTCAATGGCAGGTCAACAGTGCGAACCACAATACATGACTGATAACATACCTTTATATTTGTTTCATATTAATTTACTGTTTACAGGCCTCGGGTTTCCCTCAATTATGTGTAATAAATGTTTATACAATACCAAACCTACCCACTATCCTGTTCTCACTGTTCTAGTCTACTATCATTTACTGGACACAGTATTAAGGTCCTTGTCTTGTTGGATTCGGCCTATACTTATTGATAGAAATACAACAGAAGTGATTGCGTCATTAATAGGCTGAACTGCCCATGGTGAACTTCTGGTGTCATGTATTGAGGTTCGCACTGTTGACCTGCCATTGAAACATCATTTTTCGATGATGCGTAGATGGCAGGGCGGATAGTGTGATTCGCTTGCATGGCTAGGCGGGGTTGTCGCACGGAAGGTCCAGTGTTCAAATCCTGGGTAAGCCACTCATGTCTGTTGTTTTTCTGTTGTCTGGTGTTCTACTTCTTTATTTCCTGCGAGTGCCTGATAACATACCTTTATATTTGTTTCATATTAATTTACTATGGTACGTAGGATGCTGATAAATGTCACTTCAATTTTTGTCCAGGTAGTAAATAAATAAGATGTCTAATGTTCACAAGGGTACAGTAGCTTAAAACAATCGATTGTTACCTCGAGTTGCAGGTACATAACTCTGTTCAGGATTTATCTTCTTCTCAACACAGTGGTTGTTATACAAGTAATGTCACAGGTTTTATTCTGTTAAATGTTTGATTTAGTCGCCACCACGGGCCGACTGTAAAACTTTAATTATTGGAAAAAGAACTCTGGAACACACTGCCAATATAAATTTCAGAAAAATAGTTCTTTTCGTCTAGTTATTCTCTGCTATACATAAACAAAAACCGCTGGTAGGTTTTGGGCTATACCCAGATACTGTATAAAAGGAAGAGAAAAACATAAATACTCAACCCTAATATAGTATACACGATCCTACGCGTAAATAGAATATGTTCGGTCATTTAACTTAAATTATAAACCGCAAACTTAGAGCTTGTCTTATCGTTTAAAATTCCCGTGAAATAAATTCTAGTCATTAAAAAAAAATCAATCATCATGAATTAGAAATAAATACATATCTCGTCAACACTCATGATGAATCAGTGCATTTACTTAGTTAGTTAAAATATTCTCTGACTGGTTACTAGCAACTTAATTAAATATATTTATAGCTGAATGAGTTTTAGCTAGAAATTATAATTTATTCTGCTATCCACTGTAACACAGTAACTTAGAGAATTTTTACTGACGATTTAACTAGTAAATCACTCTGCACACAATCTAGTAAAGATATAATTCGAACTAACAATTCTATCACTCGACAATACTAGTCAATATTTATATTTTACCTTCACACAAACTTCTAAGATATCTCCACGAGAAACTAAGAACTTCTTTATATATATAATGTATTCTAGAACTCAGCTAGATGTCTCTAACGAGAAACTAAGAACTTCACTTATACAACGTGTTCTAGAACTACGAGCTAGATGTCTATCTAAAGCTGTGGCAGTACTGAATGAATAAAGTTAGATTTCTGTGGTATATATCTCTCTGAAATCAAAGGAAAATATTACATCTAAAACCCGAAAACCAGACTCATTTGCCAGATGTTAGCACCTACGTCCACATTTACATATTTCCTTACTCATTTTACGAATCAGAGGGATTACTCACACAGAAACCGAAACCAGACTTAACACCTACAGTAACTTCTCTCGATCTGATCAGACATCGGCAATAAAACGTCCAGTGTGCGTTTTACACCTTCTGCTTCATATGGCCATTCCCAGCGATCAATGTCTTTCATATCAAATCTTTCACCGAGAATAATTAACTATAGGCGAAACAGATCAGAGAAAAGTGATAGACGATAGTCTTCCTTCTTATCCCTGTCGAGAACGAATTAACACGATTCGATCTCTCATCAAAGAACTTAGCTTAACAGCAATAAAATGCGTTGCTAAATAAGAAAGGAAAAGACAAAGGTTTGAATGGGAGAGTATTCGTTAACAATCGAGCGTATGCGAAAAAATAAAAGAGCGAAAGAAAGGTAAAAGACAAGTGTAGAATAAAGAAAATATGTAGAAATGTATTAATCATAAAACTCTGCCACAATTAGATCATACAAGGAGAATCTCATCACAGTGCATGAAACTCTGTAGCACCGGCGAGGATCCCACTGTGTGTTTACAGAAATCACACATTCTATAAATATGTCTGTGGTGGGTAGGTTTTGTAAATTTTGCCAAGGCAGCGGCTGTATGGCTTACTCTTAACGAATTCCAACTATCGAGCGATTTTTAACGTGCGCAACTTGCACACAGGACTTTCTATTTCTTGCCCTTATCATAGAAGGCTAAGCATCCGGTCTCACCACCCATGAGATCATGGGGAAGTATGACATCATTTTGACCCTCTGGTACTGAAAAATTTCAATAAAATGTATTCTCTTTACTGGGTATCGAACCCCGGTACCTTTCGAATTAGAGGCCACTACACGGGCTAACAGTATGGCCAGAGAATCCTATGTTAGTTATAAATGCTACATTGTGTATAGTTATTTTATTCTTGGCAATAATTATTATTTGCAGATCTATTGAACACCGAGATCAGTCAGTGGCTACTGGAACTGCATCCTTTTGTCAGACTTTAATAGGTAAGCTTTCAAAATTCCGCGTGGGACAATGGTGTATTTATACTGTTCAAAAAAAGAAACGCAACATTATTGCATTGGTAATGGACACCAAATTGCAAACTTGTACCAAAATTTTATTTTACGGAATTAATGTTGCAATCTTGGCATGAAGAAACTTTCGGACTTTAACAATAAAATGATGTTCATTAAATTTGGTTAGGACTTTTATTCTTTGCGACTGAGGCCTCCGTTTCAGTAAGGTGTATGGCCTCCTCTGGCCTCTATCAGAGAACAACATCTCCTTGATATGGATCCAATTAGCCGTTGCATCTGTTGTAGTGGGATGGCTGCCCACTCTTCCCGCAGTGCAAGAGACAACTGTCGGAGATTGGCTGGAGCCACGTCTAGCTGGCGGAGTCGTCTGTCGAGTTCATCCCATAAGTGTTCTATGGGGTTCATATCTGATGACATGGCTGGCCACGGAATGGTCTGGACGTTGTTGTCAGTGAGGAACTGGGTGGTGAGTTGTGCCACATGAGGTCGAGCGTTATCCTGCTGAAAAATCGACCCCCATGCAGCCAGAAGTGGAAGGACGTGAGGACGAAGAATTTCAGCGACGTATCGTTGGGCATTCAGGCGTCCTTCAATTTGCACCAGGTCACTTCTTCCCATGAAGTTGATCGCCCCCCACATCAGTACACCTCCACCACCATGTGGAGGAGGCTTATCAACGCTGTTCTGGGCGTAGCGCTCATGGACTCTGCGGTAAACTCTTCTCCGTCTATCGTGTCGCTGGAGCACAAAAAATGATTCATCACTAAACGAGGAAGTGGAGGGGAACTGCGGTAAGACGTGGAATACAATGGATGGGTTTGAAAAAAAATCGAAAAAAGGTGATTCGTCTTACGAGGACAAAAGACGAATCACCTTTTTTCGATTTTTTTTCATCACTAAACCAAACGCGTCTCCAGTCATTCCCAACGGTCCATTGACGATGCTGGTTCGCCCACTGCAGTCGGTTCTGGCGATGCCGGTCCATAAGAACAGGATCTCTGTAGGGTCTTCTAGCCCAAAGACCAGAGTCGTGCAGCCGATTCCTGACCGTTTGATCTGAAATTCGACGAGCTACTGACATTGACTGGACTGTGGAGGACGCAGATGCAAGTCGATTCCTGAGGTGACGCAGCCGTATGAAGCGGTCTTCGCCAGGAGTTGTGACTCTGGGTCTTCCACTGCGCTGCGGGTCTGCCACTGAGCCAGTTTCTTGAAATCGCCTCCAAAGGCGACTAATGGTGCTTCTAACCACATTAAATTGTCCGGCCACTGCACTTTGTGACTGTCCAGTCTGTAAACGTCCAATTACGATGAGTTGTTGTTCTGTAGTGAGATGAGCCATACTTGTGCACTGATTTTCAACTGTATTTATTCGAGGAGCGTCAATCCTTTATAGGCATTCAATAATATGGTCAGAGAGTTTTGTGTTCAGTAAGTTTCACGGGATTCTCATGAACCTGTCACGAGTTATTGTCAAAAATGTTGTTTTGACCTTGACCTCTTTCATGACCTCACGAATCATGAGGTGAGTACAATTCAGGTAACCAGGAGAAGTTAATGACCAGGTGGACACAGTCGATAGGTTGACTGATGTCCAATCAGCGAATATCTTTTATAAAAGTAACACCAAAAAAGTTGCGTTTCTTTTTTTGAACAGTATAGAATGAGGGTTCCGAGTATCACCACACTCCTCCAAAATTTTTCCTAATTGGTTCTGAGTGGTTCAGAAGTGTCCTTTTGTTGTGTGCTTATACGCTAGGGTGACTATCTGTCCTCTTGTCTCTCTTTTCCACCTTAAGATATGTGCGTCCGGGCGGCTTTTTTCAAAAGTGAATTTCGTCCGTTTTCCCCTCGGATATTGAACAAGACTTCGAAGAGGTCTATCTTATGCAAGTATTTGCTTTAATGGATATTTTTCAAGTAAATATTAAACGAACTGCAAAGGAATAGAGTTCGGTTATTCAAGTGCAAAACTGTATTAAATCTGTGATAGACATTCTTAAGCAGCTCTTGTGTCAAGAGTCTGTGCCCTAGAAGATTCCAAATATGCTTGTTGAAAAACAAAGAGGCTTGATAGTTTGTGTGACAAGTTCATGAGGATAATGCATGTACATCAGTTGTTTTGAAGACTTAGCGATATCGATTCCAAGATTTCATGTATTTTTCATGGACGACTTTACTTGAAGTGCCAACGTTTGTAGACGTGCGAGCTTCTGGGCAATATTTAATTGATAAAGGTATTGTAATTGACGATTCAAGTGCTTTGATCAACTTAACAACCTGACAATACTTTCTGAAAGCAACAGCAGCTGAGATTCAAAGATGTGTGTAAGAGAGACATGAGGGCATTGGGCATAAATCCAGGAACTTGGGAGGATGAAGCTGACGATCGCATCAAGTGGCGATGCTTTCTGCGGCGCCACGTCAGATTGGGCGAAAAGAAGCTCACACACCAAGAATAAGAGAGGAGAAAACGTCGAAAGGAACAGCAGGAAAATAAACAGCCGATGGCTGTCACCTCAGGGGCGCACACCCATAGTCAGTTATGACTGAAGGAGCTATTATTATTATTATTGGCAGTGATCAAGGATTCATGCAATTGTTGGCTCATGAGAAGAGAACCAAATTTTAAAACAATCAGTAAATACTGAATTTCATTCTGAACTTTTAATGATCGCACAATATTTGCTTGCAGTGCCTGGTCACAGTGCAAACGTAGACATGGATTTTTTTTTCATTGAAGGGAAAGTCACTGGACAAAAGATAGAAACATGTCCAATGTGGATTGCATGATTGAAATTTTGCTTCTGCAATATAATTTAAAAGAAGTGTCGTGCAGTCAATTCCATGAATTTCTGAACGAAAATAATGAAATGTTAAAGAAGATAGTGTGCACAAAAAATACTTGAAGAAGATCATGAAATTGATAATAATAATTATTATTATAACCAATCCTGATTAATTTGTGGAAAGCTAATTTTTTTTTTCATTAACATCATTTTAAAACATACATTTCAAAGGACATTTATAACCCTAGAACTAGCGCTAGTCATCACAATCATGCATTAATAGATTGAAATATAGAACTAGCTCTAGTCATCACAATCATGCATTAATAGATTGAAATATAGAACTAGCTCTAGTCATGACAATCATGCATTAATAGATTGAAATATAGAACTAGCACTAGTCATCACAATCATGCATTAATACATTGATATTAATGTCCTTTTTTGCTCTTTTTTTTCTTATATTGTCCTCTGTTTTACGCTAACAAGTCAGAAAATGTCCTCTTATTGTAAACAAAATGATATGGTCACCGTAGTATAAGCGTTAACCTACATGCTTGTAATGAACTATGTGTATTCACATTTTACACAATATTCTCACTAGTATTTAGAACGTATTATAACAAAATGGCTCATCGGAAAGGGGGAGGTCCTGGGGGAATGGACTTCCAAATTTGAGCACACGAAAGGTGCATGCCACTCAATAGCCTACCCACACTAGATAGCATAAATGCGCCACTGATGATAAGGTTGTGCTGGTAGAACAGGATGATGTCTGTATATTAGTAATAAGATGATTGATTCTCAAAATCAAGAAGTTGACAGACAAAATCATAATTTTACGAAAAAGAAAAGGGAAGATTGAGTTGAAAGAAAACGAAACAAAAGGAGATAAGAACGCACTAACTGTAAGATAGAGTTGAGCGAAAATTATGGGTTTGAGAAATTACTAGAAAAGCTAAAAGATACGAAACAACAAAATAAAGAAATGAGACACACGTGTGAATAATATAAATTAGAAATAGCCTGGGTGAAGTATTTGTTTACAAGCTGTGAGTAGTTAGATGTTTTCAAAGTTTATATGTCCGAAATATAGTGTTTGTTGTGGTGAAGTTCAGAATAGCTTTCTCTCTCCTGTAGTGGGCGGTGGGCTTGCGAGTAACCCAGGTTGAACTGTCCTGTACGGATATATATATACATAGACTTATTTTAATAACAGAGCTTCGTCCTTAGGAATCATTGAGGTAGTGCCAATTGTTTTTCACCACTGTGTAGAATTCCTCTAGCACTAGTTCTTCTTATGACCATTTGTTACGACAATTGATTGTTTTTCCCCAGGACTTCTTCCATCACCAATCCTTTTTGGATTAATCGTAGACAGCACGTGCACTCTGTGGAGCTCGGGTGGAAGTTGTATGTTGTATGACAGAGAAAAACTACGGTACTCATATCAGGGCCTCAGCCTGGGACTGAGGTTTGCCAGCCTTTCTGTGATGGCTGTGCTACTGTGGTTGGCACACAAACAAAAACGGAGAGACAATTCTAAGGATGAAGATAAGAAATAAATGATGACGAGAAATGATTTAGTAAAGAAAAATATGCGACAAAGGTATTTGCATTTTTGATGTCAAATATACAATTGACACATAACGACTGTATTAAAATTACACATGACAGTACTGCGATGAAGAAAGAGAGGAGAGTTTAAAAGGAAAAAAAGTGACATTTTCTATGACGAAATAAACTGTCCAAAACATACACTAGTTTCATTACTTCTTTTCTTAACTAAAGTAGAAAGGATATGCAGTTCAACCCTGGGTTGATTATAACTAGAATAATTACTATGTATACTTTCATTGTATGTTGAGTAAATGGAAAATTTCTAATTATGTGTGTGTCCAGTTTCATTGTGACATTATCCATTTAATATGAATCTATTACATCGTTTGGAATTCCTTTCAGAAATTGTAATCACTGTGAGGCTTCGATAACAGTTGCAAATAATAATTTCACTATTGCAGGGAAATAACTTGTTAAACAACATTAATATCTGATGTCATAATGTGAGTATCATCAGAAGTCGATAGAAGAACGAATGGGAAGTAGTGTATCAAGACCACAATAGTTCGATAACAGGATGTGAAAATTATTTGGAAAGGACTGTAGTAAGCATTTATGGTCAATCACACAACAAAGGAGGGGGGAAATAGAGAATCATACTTTGTGACGATGTAGGGAGGTTGAAAAAAACATGTGACGTCACACAAAAACTACAAGTGGGGATCGCTTCATTCATAAATGATGCGGGACTAAATAGATTTCGTAACCTCTGTCCTCATAATCTACTTTTATCCGAAATAGTTAACAACACCCTCGTGGACGAGTTATGTTAATTGTCACAAAGAGTTTTATGATCAATAAATTTTCTGCATTCTCTTCTTTTTTTTCTACCCGTGGCCTTTACTTTATTATCGCTCTTTTATCCTTTTCCTGTAGTTTTCGCATTCGTTCGTTTGCAAAAAATATTTTCTTTCCCATTCTCACTTTACCGTTTTTCTTTCTCATACTGATACGCATTCTATTACGTAGATGTCAGTGCTGCAGGAAGACGAGAAACTGTGAATATTCATCTATCTCAGACATAGGAGCAGACTTTTGGCTAGCATTTTCACCTGACACTAACGTTTCTCCGGCGTGAGGTGTGATAACCGACATCTGCATGGCGCAAAATGAGACATTTGTCTGGTATTTTCCTCTGTCACGGCACTCTCGGCCAGTTTCGTTAGCAGTGAGGTGTCAAGACGCGAAGTGGCAGTTTATGGCAGGTCTTCTGGTTATGGAAAGTGTTAAAGACGGAAAGGGGAGATTATTTCGGATCTTGCGAAATAACGTGGGACCTCTTTGTCTGTTTGATAAATATAATCAGAGTATTAAACTTGATTTCATTCATTCTCCATTTGCAGTAGACGTGGTCACTTCGTTCTAGATACTTAAACTTATAAGTGAAACTCTTAGTTTCGTTGTGATACCGTAGTTCTGTGTTGAGGTAAATATTATATTAAGTATCTAATATTTTGTGAGTGATTAAGTGTTAAATCGCCTTTTTTTTCACTAGTTCTTTTGTGCAGAGAGAATTAAAATATAGTCTGTATTATTTTTCTAGTGACGTGTTTCAGTGGAAAGCAGAATAATTTATATTTCTAGCTTAAAATCATGCAGCTATAAATGAATTTGATTTTACTGCTAAATAATCAGGCGAGAATATATTTAAAAATTAACTTATAACTGAAATGCTACATCAGTGAGTATTGACGGGTGATAAAGCGGATTTTTCCTTTCTTTTATACCACTGCATTGATAAGTGTGTTCATGGGGTTATACTGGACACATAGATGAATGAATTGTGGTGTTGTGTGTCAATCCCAATGTTACCTGTATGCCACTGTTAGAGCTGGGCACACAGTAGAATGGTCAACTTGTCTCGACACAGTGTTAAGTACTTAGGTCTCCTTGTCCGTCAAGTGTTGACGCGCTGACAAGGGACAGTGTTTACACTGGAGTGAGAATGTAGATGTGATTGACGCGAATGGGTGTAAAGTTCTGTTAAGTTGACAGGTCACTCACTCAATCATAGTTTGAAGTCAATAAAGGGTAGACTACTGCTGACGTTTCATACATTTAATAATGGACGCACTCGGACATCACAGATACAGTCACTTGAACAGGTTGGCAAAAAATCATCGTATACTTGAAAAATGGGTGACAACATCAGATGTACATTCATATGGCATATAAATACAATGGAACGATAGTAGGCAAGCACTCAATATTCTGGTTGTCTATCGTCTCGTGCTTCAACTGACTAATCGCGTCAGTTAAGGTGGATACATAATCATCAACAATGGTTCACTGTCAGAACCTTCTTCCGGCTAAGTTTCTCAAGCCGTAAATTCATCAAATGTTTATGGTAACAATCTCAAACCACAGTAGTGGGTTTCCATAATATATAGATCTCTGTACCATCATCAGATAATAGGACCTTTTCTGTTCTCCGACGATGATCCGCTTAGAAAAGGCGGGATCCAAAATGGCTCTCATCCTTGAGCTTCGCTCACCCAGGATGAAGCATTATGAAGCATAATTAATTTGTTATTCATACATAAATGTCCTCCTTGCTCTTCTATACATTCTGCCATCAATAAGGCTGGTTACATCAAATAATCTAGTGCTGCTAGATAACACATCATCTTCATCTGTAGTCAATAATCCTAGATGTACGATAATACGTCTGCCCATCTAGGCTTTAGCAAAAAGTTCAGCAAAAAAGGTTTTGGTTTTACCTTGCTTTAGGAACAAACACTCTAGCGAATAACGCACGCCATTCCCTGGCGTTAATAATGAACATTGGGAGAATCTCTGATACTACAGTCATACAGAGAAACAATCTCCTTCCTAGAATAAATCACAAAGATCAATCTTCAGACATTCTAGTCGAACAGCACATAGTAGGGACGACATGACAGCAGCTTCTTGTCGACACCCCAAATCAACGCATGCGCAGAAAAGCCTATTATCCCCAGAGTTCAGCTCAAAAAATAGGCCGACATAGAAATACAAAGATACAAAGATATAAGACCGAATCACCTTAAATAGTCAAGGAATAAATATAAATTCGGGCCATAAACATTTTAAGCAAGACCAATCTGTTTCTAGCCATACCAGACGCAAACTGACGTAAATCTAGTTTTCATACGCCAGATTGTGACACAAGAAAAGATAACCCATATAACCGAATACAACATCGACCAATCTGGGTTATTGCCCTTAGACTAAGAATCATTGATTCTCAAATAACTACTTTTCATCAGACAAATAGTTATACTTTACATTTGTATGCCTACCAAAAGTAATCTGTGCGTCACAGACTACCACACAAAAGAATCTGTGCGCAACAACGGGATACGTATGTATTCCTAATTCATGGTGATTGATTTTTATGAATATAACTTATTTCACGGGAAGTTTTAAACGATAAGTCAAGCGCTACGCTTGCAGTTTAAAATGTAAGTTATAACAAGTACATAGTATGTATAGTATTTTATATGTGGTTTTTCTTCCCTATGCAGTGAAAACTGGGGTTAACCCAAACTTTGCCAGCGTTAAGTACTGACGGGTAATATCTGTGAAGAACTAAAACATATTCCTTAAAAAGACTTGGTGTATAATCTTTACAAGAACTTTAAAGGTGAAATGCCATAACGGGCCTATTGCGCCAGATTTTATTCTTCCTGAGAAAACTTAAGTACAGTTCAGCCCGTGTGGCAAGTAAACTATTACAAACAGTAACGTTCCGCAAATTTTGTCAACTTGTGGTGTGACCAAGAAGGTTACCTTTGATCGAAAGTTACAAGCCTGACATTTTCCCCTAAGTAGTGGAAACCTCGTGATTCTGACACTGTGAACCCGCTTACACTAATTCTTACCTGAGCTGATAAAGTGACACTAATTTAAATCTGGAAAAAAGAAACGATCGCCTGAAGAGGACGCTCCCTGGACACGTTGAATGAAACCAAGATCTGCAGAGCTGGGTATCCGCTTCATCAAAAGATAGACAGATTGAACGAAGTGTACACTAAGGTTGCGCCAGACGGCGAACAACAGCACGATTGTAGGTAAGATTGTGTGAGTCAGGGCCCTGATGAAAGAGCCGAGTGAAAGTAGACTGAGTGATGGTTCTGTGTTTGATTCACCCACTTTGTAATTCCCGTTATGCAAATTGCTGCTAACGCAGGTATAATTTTTTTCCTTAGGATAGATCATACTAATACTCGTATCTAAGTCTGTTCATACCTTTAACAAGGGGAAAATCATTAGACTACCGCAAATGTATCCTTGACTCCTTGGGGCTATCACTTTCTTCTAACAGGACAGTGGGCATACCTTGAGGGATAAGATCATACTGTGGGTCTATCATTCTGGTAGACATTCATTGATTTTATGACTATGTGTATATGTTTCTTGATGTAATTTTGTGTGTTGTGATAAAATTTTAGATGATAATTAAAATTTCTCTTAAACTTAATCAACGCGTTGGTCAGCTCGTTCCAAATTATCTGTATAATCACTGTTATAGTTTTTCCCACGTCTGTGCATCTAACTGTCGTCACTTGTGTGTGTGCACGTGAGTGGTACGTTCATATATATTAATATATGTTGTCACTAGATTGTCTGACTCCTCTAAATCTGTTGTAGAAGATAGGCTGAGACAGAGAGAAGATTCTCGAGTTCTCAGGGACAGCCTCTATTGATTCTACCATCTCACTCGTGGAAATCTATTTCTGTTATTATGTCTCACTGTGGCTATCACGTATTCTAATCTAATCAGAAGGGACCAACCCAAGTCTTAATTCTGCTATCAAAAATCTACGACATTAATATTATAATATCAACTGAAATGTCAGATAACTTTTACAAACTTTAACTTGTTTAGATTATTCTTAAATGTGTGTGAGTGAGTGTGCGTGTATGCGTGCATGTGTGTATATATATATATATATATATATATATATATATATATATATATATATATATATATATACTGAGAGAGAGAGAGAAATAGAGAGAAAGGGAGAGAAAAGAGAGAGAGAGAGAGAGAGAGAGAGAGAGAGAGAGAGATAAAGACTCCAATGGAGAAAACAGACATCTCACCTTTTTATAAAAGCAGAGATACTGACCTCAGCACATTAAGCATACTCCGAAGAAGGTGTAGAAGCTAAAATTATATTTGAAAACGCATTCCTCTCCAAGAAAATGAAGCACAAAAACAGGTCATCTTTCTTTAAGTCATAGTGTTTCTCATTGTCACATAAGTGGTTGTTCTCTTTTACGCTTTTCTCTCTCTCTCTACCATTATCTATTCACTTCTCATTTTGGAGCACAGAAATCTGTGCCCCAGTCACTTTAAACGTCCTCACACTTCGATTCGTGTCAGGTCAATGCGTCATTGACTATCCATAAGGATTAATTGTAATCGCTTAAGTGATTGCACCACATTGACTTCAAGCGTGAATTGTTTGTTTACGATTGCGCAACCCACCTCCGTCCAGACTGATCAATCGGGGTGTGTCGCTTCAGTGTTAATACAAGCGACTAGCAGTGTCTGATAAGTGATGCAATCGTTTCCCTCGAAGTTACCTGTGATGATTATTACAGATAATATCAATCTGAGGAGAAATTTTGAAGTCGTGAGTGTAAACTCGATCGATAACAGACAGAAGCTGGCATACCATATATGGCGATTGTAAACAACACATGTATGTTCGCGCTTGTTATGTAACAATTTTTCGTGAGAGAAGGGGAAATATACGCATCTTGCATGCTATGGGCTTGACCCTTGAAATGTAAAAATACAACATTTCTGATTGGAGTCTTGTCATATAGTAGCAATCTGGATGTGGGTCGAATGTTGCCTTTTAATTTAGCACCTTGTGATTTTACCGCACTGTGAAATTCAACAAGCCAGAGTAAGGAATAGAATCAGGATTCCACTTTAAAAGACCGGACAATGTGTATGTGTATCTTGTGGACTTGTATTCCAGGAAAATTCTACTTTCGTTAGTATGGAAAGCCCGGAATCCTTGGAATCTGAACACTAAGTCATAGTGGGAGTCTATTGTAAAGTAATGCTCCAGACCACGTGTAAGAGACATCTTAATCAATTTGCCTTAACTATTTTCCTGAGCCAGAAGTCAGTATTCCCAAACGAAATTTTGTAATATGTTGTACATTTTATAATTCTATATTTTGCATTTATTAACATGTGAAAATTGCTAGTGGATGTCCAAATCATACGAGGCTGGCAACCTCAGCATGTAAAATGATAGTTTCATGAACTACTAGTGCAACAGCTAGTGACTCCTTTATGCAACTTTCTCATAGAGAACCAAAAGCCGAGGTAGTCCCAAGTTCCATATGGAGCAGGGAGTGGATGATGGTAGAACTGATGTACATATTTATTATATTAACCTTTTCAACCAGTGGAAATGTAAATGTAAACATGTTCAGTATAGATGCAATAAATGTTTTACGCTCACTGGGATTAACATTAATGCTCAGAGAGGATAAAGTTCTTAGGCAGATGGAATGGTGGAATGAAAAAATGGGACGCGTGATTTTGTGTCAGGAAACCAAATACTCAGGAGGGTATTTGTTTCTCTCTTATTTCATGATACTAGTCGGTGCTACCAACTGGTGGTGCTATCTGTGGAACAAGTGAGGGGTATAAGTGACTTTGCAGTCAAACTTAGACACCTACAGCAGACGGGTCTTAACAGACGCTGGACCATCTTCGCAATTAACCCACTGTAATACGAAGGACGTGTTGCAGCCACCAGACTTGACCAATGACGAGAGTGAACCAGTCCATAATCTGCAAAGAACAAAATTCAGCTGGAGCAGAAACCAATAGACATTTCACAGACAGCTAATTACCAATTGAAAGCTGACAAATTAACACACTATTTTCAAACCAGAAACCATTTTTTTTCATATCAGACTATCGCCTGTGAAGAAACTTTAGACTATCTAAATTCACCCCACCTTTATTTATTTTACAATGGTTAACGATAATTGACCATTAAATTTTGTTATCTATAAATATACAAATTTTTAGTTGATTTAATCATTTTGAGTGAGTTGTACCCGTATGTCTCAGTCCTTTTAAACACCCATAAATAGAGCTATTGAAATAATATTTTACTGAATTACATGAGTTGGGGGGGGGGGGGGGGGGCCCATCACAAAAGGCTAATTCCTTAGAATTGAAACATCATTCTTCAATTCAAATCTCTGCCAAGAGTACTCTTGAGCGAAAGGTACATAACTTTGAAGACCCTCAGTAGATACTCTGAATTTTGGCCACTATTGGACCATAACTGCAGAGCAAGGGGGAGAAATCACGTGTCACTAATGTACAGTTGTCCTAGTTTTAGGAATCTCCCTATATTTTCTTTATGCGTGTTCCCTTGTCTTGAGGCTCGTGAATTATAATTCAAAAGGCAACTGGGATTGAAATGAAGAGGAATAACGGTTTTAAAAAGCTGTCCCACAAATTCAAAGGAATATACACATTATTCAGAGATAAAGAACAGACTACAGCAAACATTAGAAAATTCACCATTCTAAATAAAAACTTATGATACCTATCTAAAAGCAAAACATGGACGTGCGTGTAACATGACTTCACATTTACGGGTAGACTGTATTTCTTTATTAAATTGAGAAAAAAAATTACAATTGAAAACAACAGAGACGGAAAATATAGCATCAGTATTATCATCATTGCCATTACTTCAACGAAGGTGGGATGTAATGGATCTCCAACGTATTCTGTCTTTTGTGTTGATGGTGCAAAGACTCTTTTCTGTCCATCTCTTGATGTTATCTTCCAACTTACAGCGCTATCTTCCTCTTGCACGTTTGCCTTCAACTCTGCCTTCCATTATGGACTTCAGCAAGGTATTGTGTCTTTTTATATGGCCAAAATATTTTAGCTAACTTTGATCTCCTTAATTTTTCATCTTTTCATTCCTGGCTTTTCTGTGGCCTCATTATTTCTTTTCTTCTCTTTCCGCCGTAGAAACATGCAATAGCCTCGTTTAGAAAATAAGTAATAGAAACATTTACATTAAAGCGGTATCGATTATGTCAGGACACCTTTTCATACAGTATAAATGGTCACCTGGTCTCGAATGGGTACAAGGCAATGTAAGAGCTGCCAGACTAGACTCGAGAGAGCACCCATATTGGTGACACTTGATCCCACTTGATATGGATATGAGAGCGATACTAAGGACAGTTAACGACAGCCTGCAATCAATGAATCAACACAGCTGAGGCTGCTAGAAATTGGCTTCAAACGTAAGACTAGCAGGGTAGGACGTATGATAGGATGGATCATGTATACAACCAACGCGCTACAGGAACCGTTATCATTCGACATTTGTTGAGGGAGACTGACCAGCTATGGGTTTGTAGATTGTGAATAACTGTAACAATAAACGGCCAACAGAAAACTATGATGTTAATTACTAAGGTAACTAATTTAAAGAACAAATACAGATGAGTGAAGCCATTGCATAATCAACATTTCAAACAATCTACAAAGAAACTCAAAGCCAGAACAGAGAACAACTCAAGGCAAATAGTAAAAGAAAAGAGAACACGAGTCAGTGCAGGATCTCTAAGAACAACTACAGTGCTGGCTCCATGCTGCGTTAGGAGCGACACAGCGAAAGAACAATCCATTGAAACCACTTCTGCAGAGCCCGTCAGGTACTTTAATGGATGCTTTCTGTGAAGGGGCCAACTGCAGGTATAACCCCATGTTCCTTAATGAGCAAAACGAGACCAGACAAAGAAGACAGAGCAGGATGAAACAAAGGAAGTGGTACTAAATGTGTTTAAAAACATAACCGTTAAAACCAACGTAAGAAAACTTTCGCGGCATAACATCCGGGACCTCGAAATTCAGTACAACTCAGTAATTATTATACCATGGATTATTGAAGATACTAGCGATAACCCGTCATAATTGACAGGTTTTTAATTATAGTGTGTTGTTTCTGTTACATGTATTACAGACTTTACGTGTAGTGTCGGGCAGAGCAACCTAACCTTTGAGGTGAAGACAGGAGTACGACAGGGAAGCCCCTTATCAACCACTCTATTTTTAACGGTCATAGACTGGGTGATGCGCCAGACAACAGAGGGCAGTCCAAGAGGAATAAGATGGACTACATTTTCTACATTGGAAAATCTGGAATATGCAGATGACATTGCACTACCAGCACATTCCCATCAACACATCCAGGAAAAAACAGATAGACTTAATAAGTTTAGCCAGCAGGTGGGCTTGAACATCAATTTAAAGAAGTCAGAGGTCATGACGCTCAATGTGAGCAACGCTGAGCCCATATCAGTAAGAAATCAGCAACTGGTACAGACAGACACCTTCACATACCTAGGATGCATTGTAACACCAGACAGCGGGGCAGGCAAAGACATCAACATCAGAATGAATAAGGCAAGAACAGCTTTATTTTAGCCTAAACAACATCTGGAAGTCCTCTCAATACAGAACAAGCACAAAATTAAAATTGTATCAGAGTTGTGTGCTTTCTGTGCTTCTCTATGGTGCGGAATGCTGGAGAGTTACAGAGAAGGAAATGTCGAAATTGTCGTCTTTTCACACAACATGCCTAAGAAAAATTCACCGAATATTTTGGCCGAATACCATCACCAACCAAGATCTGCTTACTCGGAGCAAGCAAGAGGGCATGCATACCATCATAGCTGGCAGACGCTGGAGCTGGGTTGGCCATGTCCTAAGAAGAGACCCCGATGCCATCACAAGAACAGCTATGCTTTGGATCCCTGAAGGAAAACGAAAGAGAGGCCGACCAAAAACAACCTGGCGGAGAACTGTGGAGGCTGAGATGCAAAGAATGAACCAGAGTTGGGGCACTGTACGAAGGATGGCCACCGACCGAGCAAAGTGGAATCAATTTGTTGTTGCCCTACAAGACGCCACTAGGCGTGATGGCCACAGACTGCTTTGACGGTCGGCGGCTAAGTATCAAAGAAGAAGAAAGTATTAAAGACGGTACTATTACTACTGTGGTCATTTCGTTGCAGGCGACCGTCATTAGATATTTGTAGTGAAAATTAGCAATCAATTAATCAATACCCTTTAGCTCCCCAAGGAGCATAGGCCTTCAACAAACACATGCCAAGTCTTCATGTCCTGTGCCATCCGCTCAAGTTCTTTCCATGTTTCCCTCATCATTTTCACCTCTGTTTCCAGTTCTCTTCTCCGTGTGTTTTTTTGCTACCTCTGCATCTCTTTCCCTGTGGATTCCAGAACAAGGACTGCCTTGTAATGCTATCAACAGGTTTCCTCAATGTGTCCTATCCATCGCCAGCGTCTTCTTCTCAACTCTTGTTCCACTGGCACTTGTCTGGTTCTTGTCATCAATTCCACATTTGTGACTTTGTCATACCATTTCAGTCCTTCTATTCTACGCAAGCATCCGTTTATAAAAGTCTGTAGCTTTTTGGTTGTTGTTTTTGTTGTTCTCCATGCCTCAGAGCCATACAATAGGACTGACTTGACATCTGAGTTGAAGATTCTTATTTTCGTGTTGGACTTGATTTCTCTTGTTCTCCACATGTTTCCCAATGCAATGATAGGTCCTCTTGCTTTTTGTATTCTTATTTTGAAATCACTGTCTGTCCCTTCAACTTTGTCTATATTACTTCCAAGATATGTGTACGATTCTATATCTTTTAGTGGTGTTTCTTCAACCTTGTTATCATTTCTTGCATTTATTCTCATAATCTTTGTCTTTTCCCTGTGTATTTTCAGGTTTACTTGAATCCCAAGAAGAATCTGTGAAAGAAGACTTTTACACTAGACTACACATGTCCTAGATAATAAGAAAAAGAAGGACATCACAATTTTGATGGGGGTCCTAAATGCGAAAATAGCAACAGATAACACTGGCTTTGAAGAAATCATGGGAAAGCATGGATTATGTACGATGAACGAGAATAGAGAACTATTAGCAAACTTCTGTGCTTCAAATCAACTAGCTATAGGAGGAAGCATATTTCCACATAAAAGAATACATAAAGCAACATGGATATCACCAGACTACAGAACTGAGAATCAGATTGATCAATATGCATAAGTAAGAAGTTTAGGTCATCATTGCATGATGTGAAAGTATGTAGAAGAGCAGATGTTGTATCAGACCACCATCTTCTGTTGGCTAAAACAAAATTAAAATGTGGGATACCTAAGAAATCAGGAAATAAGATAAACATTTTCTATCACAGTATCCAATAAATACCAAGTACTCCAACAGCTGGAAGATGAAACAGATACGGAAGACCACTTGCAACAAGTACAAAAAATATGGAACGAGACATGTGAAAAAGTACTGAGAAAAAGAGAACATCAGCACAAAGCATGGATAACAACAGAAACCATTAGTAAGATAGATGACAGGAAAAACATGAAAGCAGATTTAAACAGAAGCAAAACCAGAAGCTCCAAAGCCAAGGCTCATGAAGTGTACATAGAAGCAAACAAAGAAGTAAGAGGAAACATCAAAAGAGACAAAAGGAAATATATTGATGATTTGGCAAGGTAAGCAGAGGAAGCTGCAGCCAAAGGAAATATGAGGGACCTGTACAACAACACAAAGTGAAAATTATATGGATTTATTAAATATGAAGACAAAGAGTAACCTTCCTAAATGACTTGTGGAGCAGTGATAATGATCTAATGGACCGGACAATGACTAAATAACTAACATTTTGTTTATGACAACATGTCTGGCAATTGTTCGTGCATATTTTAAAATCTTGACTTTCCATAATCAAACTATTCATGCACACCGTCATTTGCGCACTTTTCTATTTTCGGGAGAGTTCATATAGGAGAAACTATACAATTATTGTTTAACTTTTAAACCCAGTCGCACCCCTTAGCTGTAGTTGAAAGTTAATGCACTCTCTCGAAAATAGAAACAGTGAGCAAATGACAGTGTGCAAAGTGTAACCGACCCACCGACCGACGCACTTACCGCAGGAGTTATGGTATCTAATACTTTCATGCTTTAATTTTCCGTGAAAAAGAATACATCGTGACATAAACCGGTTAATAAAATTTGGTAGATTCACATAAATGTTTATTGAATTTATGTCAGTTACAAAATTTGGATAATATAACGAGATAAACCATGAATGAATTTATAGTTTAAACATTGGCCAGTTCTTCTTCTTCTTCGTACACTCTCAGAAGTCGTCCACTTGAATGTTTTCAAAGAAAGCAGTAGTCAGTTTGAGGCTATTTGAATCTCCGTAGAGCTTTTCCACAAATGGTAATGGTGTCGGCCATATGCGCTTTCTCTGTTCCGCATATGTTGGGCAACTTTGAAGCAAATGTTCAGCAGACATTTTATCAGTGCCACAGTGCCAGTTCATCAAATTTTATTTGTGTCCCAGTTAGTATAAAGGTAAAAACATTGCTACAGATTAAAGACATTGTCTCCTCGTTGAAAACATTTCGCGTCCCATGACATTGAAGCTGATAGAGAAACCTCTTGTTGAATGGGAGACAGCACCATTTGTAAAGTCTTGGTAACTTCTCAGTCATCATTCTGTAACAACAAGACAGTTAAGAAAAAATGAGACACAGAGTATTTACAGTACCAACTATTCTTGTAGTATTTTCTTTAATTTGTCAACGATCAGTTTTGAAAGTACTCATAATTCTGATAAACAAGTTACATTTGCATGGTTATTTTTGTCTTTATTTGACATTGATTAAATTATCCTTCCTTGTTTTCATGACATAAATGTCCTGGCAATTTTCTATTACTCGTGCTTTTTTGCTCCGCACAGAATATGTTTAGTTATAAGTTGTTTCGTAGCATTTACAGTTAGGAGTAGGAACCCCAACCCTAATCCTAACCCTAACCTAGGGTTCCCATTCGTCCCGTTTTTCCTGGGACAGTCCCGTTTTTTTTATAAAATGTCGCGGTGTCCCGAATTTATTCCAAATGTCCCGCTTTTTAGGGGTCCTTCCTGAAAAAAAATCTTTGGGTAACGGATTTTATTCCGTGTTTTAGTAGTGTTACTTTATCAATTTCCGTTTACAGTGGACCCTCGGTTTGAATCTCGAACTAAAATTCGAAAGTCGACCAAAACAGTGTTCAGTGAGCATCTACCAAATGATTTAATGCGTATTAGCATTATTATACAGTATTTTTATCGTTTTTCATCCGCATAATGCCGAAACGTAAGTGCAGTACAAATGATAACATTACAAGAGAATTTCCTTTCATTAAAGGTGTAGATGAAAATGTGGAATGTACTTTATGCAGCTCTAAATTTTGCATTTCACATGGTGGTCGGTCAGACGTAGTCAACCACGTGAAAACGAAAAAACATAAAGGTGCTGTTGAAAGTAAGGCTTCCAACATCAGTATAAGTCATTTCTTAAGTTGAAAACCTACCATAGGTGAAGTGTCTATGACTTCACTCCCTTGACGCAGTATCTGATATGAGGCTACGTTCACCGTTACTTTATAATTAACCGTATTACTTCCCTTCTTTTCAACCTTGCCGTACTGACCTAAATGGATTTATTCCCCCATCTAAGCCCCCATTCACTCACTTCCTCACTCACCCATATGTACATATGTACACAGGATGTGGTATTTGAGTTCTAACTTTTATTTTCACAGGTTTTCTTGATTGTTCATTGTTGGGAGCTGGATTGTGGTGCTCAAACTTCAATCTTTTTTAATGTTCTTTTCACTGTAATGTTTAATCAAAAAATCTGTGGAACTTCCTTGTCGTTATCTTGAAGATATTATGACTGAGAGACATATAACTAAATAACACTGAACCCGTACAGGAGTGTGTTATCGGGGCCCGAAAGGGGAGTAAAGAATAATAACACTGTACCCTACCATGCATGTTGTAAAAGCGACTAAGCAGTACAGAATCGAACCTGCTATAAGATCACGGGGTAGCATAGACTCTGCCAGCGGCCACAGTGTGTCACCTCTGTGCGATATAACATTATGTCTTTTCAGTTGCCTCTCGTCTTGACCTAATAAACCTTTCTGGTGTAACCAACTTCTACCACTTGGGTGATCTGCTGACAAGTCACTGCTCTTTTTATTTTACAAGTGACATTGATTCTAAGGATTAACTCTTTCACTGTTGAAAAGAGTTTGTAGGGGTGAAAGGTTAATGTTATTTCATTCATTCATTTATAACTATTCAGCTCGAAGTGGAGCACAGTACGTCAGCAATACACAACAGGCCAACCTCTCCTGTGCCATCAATTCAAGGTATTTCCACGTCGTCTTCACCCCCTTCATGCCTGTGCCTAATTTCCTTCTCCTTGTGTGTTTATGTCTTTGGTTCCCTCTCCTTTCTCTTATCCCGGGTATTCCACAACAAGTAATGTCTTGTAATGCTATTTTTTAAAATATAAAATTTTGCCTCGTTTTGACGAGGCGCGTCCCGTTCAACCAAGTCGGTTATATTAGGGCGCATGTCCAAATATAAAAAAAAAAACCTTTAGGTCTGATGTAAAATGTAATGTTATTGGGTTGTTTCATCAGTGTATCCAATCCAACGCCAACATCTTTTCCTCACATCTTGGTCTATCTGCTACAACACGAAGGTAATTTCATCGTCCAGTAACGTTTTCTACCGTCGTCGCGTGTTTCAATTCAACACCTTCAATTACTGTTTTGTATTTAAGGAAGGAAAAGGCAGCGAGGAAGGGAACTGGCCACCCCCGCCTCTCGATGCTGAACCTAGTATAGTGAAGTCTCTAACACTTCACTCCCCTAAGGCCATACCTTTAGCACTTTTTAAAAAAATTATTAATGCGAGAAAAAAAAATGAATTTGACAATAAACAAGACACATATGACGTTGAGAATGTTGAACTTTTTAACATTCAACGAACATATCTTTATGTTACTGGGTTTTGAATATTTTACAAATACTTGCTTGAAGCAATCATCTATATAAGTATCTTAAAATATTACCCCTTAGAAAGCGCTTCTTATTTAACAAAGCTAAATTCGCTCACAAAATCTTGTCACATAATGCTCCAACGTATCTGTGGCCACTTTTAAAATTCAATGAAAAACGTAGTCAGCGCTTAAACCAGTTAGAGGTACCCAAGCCGAGGCTAGATTTGTACAAGAAGAGCTTGGCTTACTTAGCTGCTCATCTTTGGAACAATCTTCCACGTGACCTGAAAAACATGCACAGTCCCTACTCATATAATCGTAGACTGTTCAAATACATTATGAGTGCGGATTATATGCCGCCCTACGGGATTATGTTTCGAATTATTATTATCTAATATACTGTATGGAGGGTCTGATGATCTAGTTTTTCATTTTAATATACCTTACTTCTTAATTGTAATCAGATATTGTAAATGTATGCTTTTATACTACTTATAATGTTGCATCGCCATTGAACTAATACCTTAAGTATGTTGGAGAATGTCTGGATACCTAACAATAAAGATGAGTAAGAGGAAGGGCAAAATGCAAGACGGGCCTATATGTACGATTCTCATCTATCAGTCAATACCCTTTACCTCCCTAAGGAGCATAGGTCATTGTTACGTGCAGTCTTTGATATCTTACAATATTATACATTGGTATACTTGTTATGTTCGCAAATATTTTGTAAACAAAATAGTGCTTAAGGAAAAGTCATTATTGAGTTACTTCCCTTGAAAGTTGTGTCGGCTCTTTCGATCGAACTCCGCGGATAAATCCAGTTTTCTGCGATTTATTCTTTGTTTGGGTAGTAATAGATTGTTCTTGCTTCAGAATATTTATGGCCTGAATTTATGTGTATTGTTTGTCTGAGTAGGACGAGTCTGTCTTATATCTGTATATCTTTACATATCTAAGTCGAATTATATGTTCTGTTGTCTCTAGAGAGGTCAAAGGCTATTCGGCGGATGTGTCGCTAGGGTGTGGTGTGATTTGGCTTCGTCCTGATAGGGACTGTGTCTTCTATGTCGGCTTGTCGCCGGGGAAAAGTGATCTCAGTATTTGTGGGGAAAGTGATAGTCGTCTAGACCTATCGTGTATGCTTTACCCCAGTGTTTATTCGTATTGCCAAGGAATGGCAGAATCATATTTCTTATACCAAGGTAATCAAAGATACTCTTATGAACTCTCGTACGAAGCCACCATTTTCGATAGGTACGATTTGAATGTCTAAGAGAATATATTTGACTCGATGAAAACGACTTCGATTCCTAGCAGCACTATATTCTGTAGAATGCAGTCAATTGTTCATGATCAAATCTACAGAGCAATGCAATGTTTTATGAATGACTAACTTTAGGACAGATTCATTATCTGTATCCAAACGTGAGTGACAGCTCACGAGTGAAGCCATCTTGGAACCAAACATGTAGTGACTTTCAAGAAGAGAAAAGGGATGCCCGTATTATCGCTTGATTAGTCCAGAGATCACTGCTACACATGAGAACCCTTTATTAGCGGTTCAATATCATTATATGGAAAAAATATGTGCTGACCATTATGTTGGAGAATCGTCGCTAAACGAGATTAGGTTTAGAAGCCATCTGAAATATTGTTTATAAGCTGACGTGCTCAGTCAGTGAAGTCAGATGATATATATGTATGGGAGATACTGAGGGCTTGGCTACTGACAGTCCATTATAATATTATTCTACATGAGTGCCCATGTAACATAACATTGCAAGACCAGTTATCCATTGTACCATGATGTATTATGCCAACCTGTGATTTGTCACTATCTGTGCTGTCGAGTGTGTACGTCCAATTAAACTTTAGTAAAGGTACACAGTCGTTGGTGTCGATGACTTCCAGCCATACATGAGTGTGAGAAAAGAACATTTGTCAACACCACGAACCCTTATTATCATTCGCACATGATACACTCAATCCATGTCTACACACCACTGCGTAGGTCAAGTTGACATTCCATACACTACAGTGGAGCAAACAACACCATAGAGATCTTATCAACTGATGATGATGATGATGCCTGCTTCCATCCACTTATATTTATCTTTTGGTGGATATCACTAACTGGGAATAAGCTAACAACTTTATCAGTCATAGAACTGGATCTCGTGTAGTGGAGGCGTCAACAATTCACTCCATGTGGCAGTATCTGCTTGGGACTCAAAGTCGCTCACCTGTGAGAACATTTTCAGCATGCGCTGACAACACATGAAGTCCCAGCTAATTCAGCAGATTTCCAAAATGTCACGAGTTCTTATTATATGCCACCATTATCTGATTACGTTTCAAATTATCTCTTATTTACCGTATGAATGGTTTAGATTGTGTTTGTTATTTTTGTTATTTTTTTTTTTTAATTTTTTAATTTTTTTTATTTTAAGGTATTAATTTTTGTTAATGTATTTTAATTAATAATTTTTCCCCCCTTAAATTTGATTATGTCTGCATGTTACAAATGTATGTTATTATTTTACCTCGATAATGTTGTATGCTTAAATAATGCTAAAAATACATGTGCTATTGAAAGGATACTGTATGAAAGGTGAGCGAAAGGAAGGGCAGAATGTTAGACGGGCCTGCGTGCCCAATTCTCAACCCTTTGAAAATAAAGTTCGTTCGTTCGTTCGTTTATGGTACAGATCAGCAAGAGAACTAGAATAATCAAAACTATACATAAACTACTTTACAATAATTATACATAAACTGCAATTCTATACCATTCACAGAGCACAATATACATATACTTAGGTACATACACATCTAACTGTAATATTAGCGCATATTAAACATGGAATACATATGATGAAACACCGGCCTTGAAATATCATACACGCTATGTCCAATAAAAATGTTAAATATATACGGCTCAATCACAAATTCTTTTGAAATACAGGGTGATTGAAAAATCACTGACTGTTTTTAAGTTATTATTTTGTTATTATACTTGAATTTGTTGTATATACAGGAAATTAGTCACAACAAGTACTAAGAACCGCCATTTGACAAATAATGTTTTTTTTTGGAAAAAAATATTTAATTTTTTATTCGCAGAAATAAAATAAAATGTAATCTAAAATGGTAAATTAGCTGACGTTACAAGAGATAACGAAAATTGTTGCTCGCTATTAAATTATGGTTTGAACAAATCAGATCTCATGCTGGGTTGTAATGTTGATGCGGCATAGGATTTAATGTAATTTTCTTTATTTTGAGGTTTGTTTGGTAGGAGTGAAGGAACAACTATCAAAAAATAGGAAATTACTTTATAATCACCATGTAGATTATGATTGTCTTCGTGTTAACAAGTATAGCGACAAACAGTGGTCAAGATAAAGTCGATTTTCTGCTCTGTGAAGACATGCTTCACGCTTAGACAACAGAATAGAAAGACAAGTTTTGAACACTCTTCTGGTAGTAGCTCAGTATTCTAGGGCTGGAGGTGTTTAGCTGAGAAATTTGATGAGCACGTCTCTTATTTTTTCTTACTTCTCCTTCGTTAGCTTTCAGACGTCAACTTGAATATGTTCAAAGAAAAGAAGTGGGCATCTTGAGGCTGTTGATATCTCCATGGAGTTTTTCCAGGAATGGTTTTGGTGATGGCCTTATGCTCTCTCTCTGTTCCTCATATGTTGGGCTTCTTTGTAGCAGATGTTCAACAGTTATTTTATCGGTGTCTCAGTTATCGGTGGTTCTTATCTATTATTTTTTCTTAAAAAATTGAGTTGTTGCATTAGAACGCCTGATCTCCTTGTTTATCTCTGTCACCGTATGTTGTGGAGGGTCAAAGACTGTAGCAATGTAAATTATATTTGGAATAATAAAACAGTTCACTATAGCACTTCTGGAAAAAATGGTTGTATTTTTGTATTTGTAGCGGTGAAGTGTGGTCTGTGGTATATGCGACTAAGTTCTGCCATGTGACTTTGTGTGTGCGGTTCTGGTGAGATGGGAAGTATATACCGTACAGTTTCATGTTTGTTGTTGAAGTTAGATCAAAGGGAAAATCTGCTTTGTTTTTCCATCTGCCTATACCCATAATTGTAGACTTTTGGACGTTTAATTTTGACCCACTACCTTTACCAAAAAGCGTGAAAGTGTCTAGAATATTTTGTATAGACCTGTCATTGGGGGGGGGGGGGGGGGGGGGGGGGGGGGAGAAGGTGGTATCGTCTGCGTAGGCAAGCAACTTTTGTTCCCCTTTACCTTGAATAAAAATGCCTTTGATGTTACTGTCTTGTCTAATTTTCTCTAGCAGTGTTTCTTTTGTTGGATACCTTCTATATTGGTTGTATTAAATACTTCTCAGTCTATAATTTTAAATTTTTCGCTAACTAAGACTGCGACCCCACCACCTCTACCTTGTTTCCTATCGTGCCTAAGTATCTTAAAGCCCTTACAACTATATCTACTGTTTGAGATTAAATGGGTCTCTTGAAGAGCATATATAGCGGTAGTTCCTCCTGTCTCTGCTAGTAGGGGTGCAAAATTCTTTTTGATACCCCTACAATTCCACTGTATAATTCTAAATCCGTTGAACTTTAACATCATCTAGTATCCCTTTTATTTTGGTTAAACTATCAAATTTACTCTAATTCTGTATTTCCTGTACTCGTAGGCCCATTATCAACCAGGTTTACAAGAAATTCCTCATTCAGACTTGTCATTTTGTACCTAATTTTGTCCATTAAGTGTGGTAAAAGTATCTCTACTTGTTCTTTGATAGTTTCTTTGATAGTTTCTTCTAGGTTGCTTTTGTTTTCATGTTGCCTTATGTTCTTTTTGACCACTTTCCTATTTTCATCCAATACTACATTCACTTCTCTCCCTATGTTAATCTCCTGTCGGTCACTTTCCATTCTTTTTAGTATTATTTCATTTTCATCTTTTAGTTCAGACATTTTGACTAGTATTATTTCATTTTCTTTTTTCAGTACAGTCAGTTTAGCTACATCCTGGGAAATTTGGGGCTGTATGGCTTTCACTTCTTAAAGCAATGCCTCTGCACTTTTCTGCGCATTCCCATTTTCCAATGTTGTATCTGTTTTCTTTTGTTTTGTTAGTTACTTTCAGATCTTTTTCTTTTGACAGCTGCGTTTTAATAGTTTTAATTTCTTCTTTTACAGACTTGATTTCTTCTGCAACTTTACTGTTTGTGTGTTTTGTGTTTTCTTTTATTTCTTTAATTACTGTTTTAAATGGTGTTCTTGTTAAGATGGATTCTTTTAGTGCTTGTTTGGTTTGCTGGTACACTGGACAGTCCTGATACCTGGCACTGTGGTTCCCTTTGCAATTGATACACTTTCTGTTCCCATTCGCCTTTTTGTAGTCGGTATCTGCCTTTGTCTTTTCGCACTGTGTAGAGGGGTGATTACTGGAGCAGTGTCTACAAACTGTTCTCCCTTTACAATTGTTCCTTCCATGGCCGAATTTCAGACAGTTGGAGCACTGTAGCACAGGGAGAATGTAAGCTTCGGTGTGCTTCTTAGTTTTCCCAAATAGTAGCGTTTTAGGGGTTTCCCTCCCTTCTGCCGTTATTATAACCACTGGGGTTACAATACTTCCTTTCCCCATTATTCTTTCCACGTGTACCAGCTTTTTTCCGGGTTATGTTTTGCGAGGATGTTCATAACTTCCTCGCTTGAAAGGTTAGCGTTTATCCCTTTTAACACACATCTACTGGTCATTTTTGCTAGCTCTATCTTTACTTTTATGTCGTGTGCAAGAGTCACTGTTTTTGCTTCTACTTTGAGTTCCTCTAACATCTCTTTTATTCTGTCACTCTGATTTGGGGTAATTATTAGACCAAAATGGGTTTTTGAAATTTTGGCTATCGCCTTTTTGCCTAACACAGGATCAAGGATGTTTATAATTTTGTCTTCATCTAGTACCTTGATCTTGACAGCCTCACCAGCTACTTGCGTTATCTTTAAACGACATATGTTTACTACATCTTTATTTTTGGGAACTGCCTGGGTTGCTATTTGTCTTGAGACTTCTTTGGTACTTTCTTTGCTATTTTTGTGGTTAGTATTTTCTTTTATGGGGTCCTGACTATTCTCTTCTGGTTTATCGTGCCTGGTGTCCCTACCTTGGTTTTTAACTGCTTCTGCCCACGTTTTGCCTTCCTTTGTTGTTTTTGCTTCTGAGCCTCCTTCCAGTTTTTCACTTATTTTCCCTATCCTGTCCTCTATTTCTGTGTCTCTGATTTCAGTGTTCGTGGTCCTGTTTTTTTCCGTCAGGTTTGTCGTTTTGTCCTTTTCCTTGGTCATCGTTTTTCCTTCCCCGGACTGTTTCCTGGTTAATGGTGCCATTTGTTATTTTCCCTGTCTTTTAGTTTTCCAGGTAGCTTTAATATATTTGTTGTCTTTAAATTATACTTTTGAAGGTTGAATATTATTATTTATAATCTAGCCTATGGCTTTTGGCTTATTTTTTTTTTCTCCTCACTACAATTCCTAAATTATACAAATACTTATATCTATAGTTAAAAAGTCCCCTAATACTTAACATTAACTGCAATAATCTAATCCTAACAACAAACTACAAAGGAAATCACCATTTGAATTATGTCTATCAAGATGGCTTCCCCAGATCCAAACCTCAGAAATGAGGTATCTGAGGAAAGTGGTTGAAGTAACAAGAAGAGACATGGTCCGCAACCAGACGATCCGTCAAGGCCTGAAATCCCATCCGCTGCAGACCCAAATAGAACAGTCCCAACTAAGATGGTTTGGCCATGTCTGCAGAATGGGATAAGATCGGCTACCACGACAAGCATGGGAAACAAAGAGCCAGGGATCCAGACCTCCAGGACGACCCAGAGTCCGCTGGGAGGACAACATTAGACAATCTTTGAAGGACCGAGGACTAGAATGGAACCAGGCCAGGAAGAAGACAGCTGATAGAATGGTCTGGCGCCCTCTCTTCCAAACCTCTACACCTCACGGTAGAAGGGGAACGACTAAGTAAGTAAGTAAGTAAGATGGCTGCCAGATCTCACACAGCCAATTGCCACGTGGCGTTTGGAACGATTTAATTTCTATTATTTTTAATTTCTTTTTGCCGTAAAATTTAGGGTTATATTAAAATTCCAAGCGATACTTAGCTAGACACCAATTAATAATAATAATAATAAATTCTTTAAGCACCAAACACGGCGCATAAGGCAGAAACCAGTGCTCTCCAGGTTGTTCGTTGTGACGCCACTCCTCTTAGCTCTTGCACATTATTTAGGCCCAACGTTCTTCCTTCTCTTATTATTGTTCTTCTGAGTGTTTCTTTTGGTCTTCCTTTTTTCCTCTTACCCTCAGGAACCCAAGTGAGCGCCTGTAGTGGTATTCTGTTGTTTTGCATTCGTAGGACATGACCGATATATGACCATCGTCTTTTCCTTATATAGTCGGAGACATATTTCTGCCTAGAGTCTTCTCTTATTTGTCGATTAGTCTTGAATTCTTTCCAACTGATGTTCATGAGTTTTCTAAGACATTTGTTCTCGAATGTATTCAGCTTGTTCTCCAATGATTTTGTTATTTTCCAACTCTCACAGCCGTATGTTAACACTGAGATAACATTTGAATTAAACAGACGAAGCTTGGTATGTATATTCAATGATCGTAATTTCCAAATGTTAGATAATCTATTGAAGGCGCTAGCTGCCAAAGCAATTCTAGTATGGATTTCTCTTGTTGTGTCACCATCCTGAGTCATTTTACTGCCTAAATAATTGAAACTTTCAACTTTCTGTAGTTTTTCCCCGTTCAAGATGATATCAAAGGTCTCGTTAGAAAAGTTCATAGCTTTAGTTTTAGAGGCATTTATTTGGAGACCTATTTTAACCGAGAGATGACACAAATTATTTATTGCTTCTTGGGATTGTCTTGGTGTTGAACTTAAGAATGCTACATCATCTGCGAAATCCAGGTCCCCCAGGAATTTTCCGAATCGGTCGGTTGGATCGGAGGGTTGATCAGTGAGTTAACAATTCACTATCGTAAAACAAGCTATTGTTACCGAAACAGAACCAGGCTCGACAGTAGACACCAATTACTTGATAATTAAATGTACTAAGCTAATACTTAAATCTAACTGAAAAGGAATCGCCACTTATATTTATTAAGTCTACCAAGCGTATTTAATAGAATTCCTAAGTTATATGAACACTTCTAGCTACCAATTACGTAAAATTAACTGTAAAAAACTAACAATTACTGAGGATAGATACACAAAATTTTCAACTTATCTGTAAACTTGAGTAGTTGGATGGATGTCTCCACTTTGTCTTGTCCTAAAAGGACGTATCAGGCTTGTGTACTTCGAAAGTGGTTGATTTTTGTAAAGTTATCCATTAAAAGTTACAAATGTAAATATAGAAAAATTATTGAATACCCAACCTGCTATTGTAAAATGTATTCTTTAAAAAAAAAAGACGCCAATAAGATTACCATACTTAATATATGAAATATGTCTCACAAACTACATAAAAGTACGCTGCAAAAAAAAAAAAAAAGCTAATTTGTATTACTAATAGATTATAATAAGTATTAAACCACTTTTGAATTTATATTTTAATTTTTGCGTAATTCTTTCCCTTAAACATATAAACTTACCTTATTAATCTCCCCTTAAAAATTCAAACCAGACTATCTATCTAATCTATCTTATCTATCTTATCTATCTTATCTATCTTATCTTATCTATCTTATCTATCTTATCTATCTTATCTATCTTATCTATCTATCTATCTTATCTATCTATCTATCTATCTATGATAGGAAACTCTTTACAGAGCGATACAACAGGAAGCAATCTGATCATCAGAAGAAGTCCCCCAATCTGACAAGTGTTTCGGCCCGATTACTCCTTTACACTCTAAGGGGGGCGGGCCCACTTGGGTCATGACTCCCAAGCGTCTCAGCTTCCTGTTGTCTTGTATCGAAAATGAACCCATTTCACTTACGGTAGCAACTTTTAATCCACAACGCCAGCCGTGGGGGCAATTGTGAAAGTAACAAAGAAAAGACAAATTATTCCGTTCGTTCCGTCGCCCTTCACCACTAAGGACACACACTGAGACACGAGCGCGCAGCCGACGAACCTTAGCCACTGCGCGCCGCACGCCACTGAAATTCTGTACCTGACACACTCCCTATAGTATACATCGCCTGTTGCCCCAGAGTCGCAGCCCCCTCACTAGTACACCACATAAACTCAGCGCTGTGGACTTAGAAAAATTTTGGTGTTTTCTGAACCGCAGCGTTTACCGTCACGATCTCCATTGCCCGCTGCAATTGTTCCACAGCCAGCCTGATGCCTTTTCGGCAGTTTCGCTAAGCCTCTTCAGTGCCCTTGTTCTAGACTGTCCCTTCAACCCCAACAGTTTCAATAAATCATACATTGATGCAGCCACAAGCCCTCTTGCGCCCACTTCAACCGCCATGACCCTTGCACTGAATTCATCGTGTCTCAGATCCGCGGCTAGATCGCTATACTTGGCCGCTTTGAATGAATGTTGCTCGTCTAATCTGGATTCAAATGGCACGGTCAGTTCAATCAGTAAGACCTGAAGCGTTGCTGAAGAATGAAGCACTATATCCGGCCGTCTCCGCGATTTTCTGATACTCTCTGGATATGCCCCCCGTCCAGGTAGGTCTACCGCCATCTCCCAGTCGTTTGCACAGTCAAGAAGAGATGGTAAACTGCTACCAGGTTTACTCGGTTTGGGGTGTGCTGACTTTCCTGCCCTCAGAAAGTATGTGTTTGTGGTGTCTGGCCGGACTTTGCTATTCGCTTTCATTCTTGCCTGATCTATTGTCGCAGCAAGCTCATTTAGCACTTTGTTATGGCGCCAAGTGTATCGTCCTTGCCCTAATGCCACCTTACACGCTGAGAGCACGTGTTCAAGTGTCTGCCTCCCCTGGCACAGGGGGCACTGCTCATCATCCGACTTTCCCCATTTCACAAGGTTGGTGGCCGACGGCAGCAGGTCATACATTGATCTAACCACGAAGCTGAGCCTAAGAGGTGCCATATGCCATATATCATTCCATGTCAAGGATCTCTGCAGGGCTCCTTCCCATGTAGTCCATTGGCCTTGTTGGACCTGCTGCACTGCTTTTAGCAACCTCTTATCATTCTCAGCTCCTCGTATCTCCTGAACTACCATGTCTCTGCGTTCCCTGCTTGATGCCTTGGACCAACAGCGGATGTCACCATGCCCAAATCCCCGTCTATTCGTTTGTGTGTATCCGATTACCTCTCTCAGTTTGAGTGACTCTTCAGCAGCATCAACAGCTTCTTCCACTCTCCACTTCCTTCCCGTTTTCAGTGTGGGCTGAATGGACTTAACCACGTCATCAGCTGACTCGCGTAGCATCATTGCAAGCCTTGCTTTTCCAACTTTGTACTCTTCAACAACTGACTTGAAGGGAAGCAGAAGTTTTGACTTTTTGCAGTACAGTGCTACATCTGACAGACCTGGTGGTACCCCTAGCCACTTTCTCATGAACTTGTTGACCTTCTGCTCTATAGCTTCCACTGTACTTGTGCTTATTTCATATATAAGCAGTGGCCACAGCAACTTCGGTATCAACATGAACTGGAGGCACCACAGTTTGAACTTTCCCAGGAGTCTGCTTTGGTCTATGATCTGTAGCCCTCTGTCTGCCATTTCTATTGTCTGTTGCACTGCCTTCGAGTCTTTTAATGAGGCATCGTACACCCTGCCAAGACTTTTAACAGGTTCCTCAATGACAGTAGGGATTCTTTGGTTGGAAACCATGAATATGTCCTCTACTATCTTCCCTTTCCTGACTGATAGGCTTCTCGACTTCTTGGGTTTGAAGCTCATTCTGCACCAGCTGACTAGTTCATCCAGGCGTGCTAACATCCTCCGGGCCTGATGTTCATCTGATGTCAGAATTGTTGTGTCATCCATGAATGCTTTGAGCGGTGGCATGTGACACATTCCACCAAGCTTTGGACCTATAGCCATTCCTTCAGCCGCATTGAGGATTACCTGCATAGCCATCACGAATAGTATCGGAGAGATGGTACATCCCATCGCAATACCAACTTCAAGGCCAATCCACTTCGTTGTGTACTCTCTGGTTGAAAATCTGACAGAAAACCCTGCGAAATACAGCTTCAGCATTGCTGCAATCTCTTGTGGAACATGATACATTTCTAGGGCCTGCCACAACATCTGGTGTGGAACGGATCCATAAGCATTCGCTAGATCCAACCAGATTACATGGAGGTTTGTTCTGTCAGACTTTGCCTTTTGGATTGCTTCCCAGATCATTGTGGCATGCTCTAGACATCCTGGTGTACCTGGGATACCTCCTTTCTGAATGGTAGTGTCAATGTACCCATTTGCCAGGAGGTATGTAGTAAGTCTTATCGCCATTACTGAGAAGAATATCTTCCCTTCCACATTGAGTAGTGAGATTGGCCTGAACTGACTGATGTCTGTGGAATTTTGTTCCTTCGGGATGTAGACTCCGTTTGCCTTTCTCCATTCCTTGCTTACGAGTTGGGTTTTCCACGAATTCTTCAGTAAACGGAGCAGTCGTTTGAGAACCTCAGGGCATCTTTTATACACCACATATGGAACACCATTAGGACCTGGAGCTGACTTGCACCGAGCTTTCTGGACAATGCTTTCTACCTCTTGCACCGTTGGGGGCTTGGTGTTAAATTCAGCTCCTGGCTTACCCGGCCATTTAAGGCCTGCCATGCTGCTGAGCGGCTCATTTTTGCGACCATCTGAATATGTCATTCTAAGGTGTTCTTCCAGGTCTTCTTTCCTGATGTTTAGCGTACCCGACCGTGGCTGCTCAAACAGTTCTTTGGCAAACTTGAAGGGCTCCCTAAAGAATCTTTCCCTATCCCTTCGTGTCTTCCTTCTCTTCCTGCACAACCTTTCCGCTCTACAAAGGACATTATGTTGGCCTTTCAGGTGCTCCCAAACTTGCCGTAACCCTTCCTTCTCTGTGGCAACTGCGTTCTTGAACAGTTTTCGGGCATGCTTCTTCTGTTTCCTGATTTCATCTATTTTAATTTGTCTTCTCCTTTCCGTGGTGGGTTACTTTCCCTTGCCTCCCTCACTCCGAACACTTTGCGACAGTGCAGATATATTATGTCGCCGAAGATTTCCAGCTTCTTCTCCAAAGTTAGCTGCTTCAGGCTGTTATCCAACTCTTTTGCCAAGGCTTCGTCCAGCTGTTCCCAAAGCCCTTTTGCACTGGCAGGTGGAAACTTTATTGCATCTCTCTTCCCGTCCAAGAAGTGTGTGAGATCATCATCTGGCAGATCAACTTGAATGTACTCAGCACTGTGGATTGACTCCTGGCTGCGTTCTTCTAACGTCTTATCCGTCGAGACAGAGCGCTGTTGATCTCCCCCTGATGACCTCCCACACCCCTTTTTCGTTCTGTGGATTTTCATTCCTCTCTGAGTAGAGAATTCCCTACCACAGGCACATGGAAATTCCAGCCGTTGTTCAGAGCTCGAAGTCCGTGTAACGGGTCTGGTCGATTCCATTGAGGCGCCTGTGGATTCATCATCCTCCCCCCCTTTCGGTGAATCCTGGGGGCATCTATCGTTTTTGGGTCCTATAGCAATTGAATACAGCTTACGGGGTGCTAACCCGGTCAGCCGGTTTCTAGTCTTTCCCAGTGTCATCTGTCTTTCCAGAAGTCAATCGGTCTTTTCCCGATCGTCACTGGTTTGACCATGCAACTATGATAGGAAACTCTTTACAGAGCGATACAACAGGAAGCAATCTGATCATCAGAAGAAGTCCCCCAATCTGACAAGTGTTTCGGCCCGATTACTCCTTTACACTCTAAGGGGGGCGGGCCCACTTGGGTCATGACTCCCAAGCGTCTCAGCTTCCTGTTGTCTTGTATCGAAAATGAACCCATTTCACTTACGGTAGCAACTTTTAATCCACAACGCCAGCCGTGGGGGCAATTGTGAAAGTAACAAAGAAAAGACAAATTATTCCGTTCGTTCCGTCGCCCTTCACCACTAAGGACACACACTGAGACACGAGCGCGCAGCCGACGAACCTTAGCCACTGCGCGCCGCACGCCACTGAAATTCTGTACCTGACACACTCCCTATAGTATACATCGCCTGTTGCCCCAGAGTCGCAGCCCCCTCACTAGTACACCATATAAACTCAGCGCTGTGGACAGAAAAATTTTGGTGTTTTCTGAACCGCAGCGTTTACCGTCACGATCTCCATTGCCCACTGCGGTTGTTCCACAGCCAGCCTGATGTCTTTTCGGCAGTTTCGCTAAGCCTCTTCAGTGCCCTTGTTCTATTATATACTACTTTAATCTGATTGGTTTCAAGGAGGATTTTGTTTTTGTTTTTGTTTTGTTGTTTTTTACGTTCGTTCTTATTGTTTTTGTTTTTTATTGTTTTTTAACGTACTTTATTTCTGAATTGTAATTTGATACTGTAAATTTATGTTGTTATATTACATTTATAATGTGTCACCGGAAGGCCTACTACTGATACCATAGCATCATTCGTGCTATTAGTTATCAGTTAGATTAGGAAGAATAGTTACGAGGTTTTATTGAAATAGATTCGAGAAAAGCAGTTATCAGATTGAGACTGAAACTAGGTTAAATAGCGACACAACGCTAATTTTTGGCGGGAGTTGCTCAGCAACCGATGACGTAAATCGGAATAGCCGAGACACTCCATCGGTAGGCATGTGAGATCCAATAAAATATATAAAGAAATATTAGACTGTCCAACCAGAAGGGTGGTAAAAGCGCGCACCACTATGCTAAGGCAAATTTCGATATCCGAAATCAGTTGATCCACAGTAGCCAGGTTGTACGGACGTATAACTGCTGATCTTGAAGTTATCAAGATGTCAACTCTGTAAAGCAGATGATTTGTTTTTAATGTTGGAAATTCCTAATTATCGGTAAGTACAGCTTCGAGTGACTTGTTTCATTTTTCAGAAATAAAACCTAGTTAGGCCAGAAATGCCTAAATGTACAGATAACGAGCTGAACTTATAAGGAATGAAACGTTGCTCTTTAAAGTCAAATTATCGCAAATCATTAAAAAGGTAGAGACTCAACAGTCATTTACTCCTGAGTCGGATAAATCTAAGAAGCAAACGAACAGGAACTAGTCAAAATACTTACCCCTACTTGGATAGGCTACAGGGAGAAAATAGCCTATAAGTAACCACAGAGACAAATTTTTATGAGGATTTGTAAATGAATGCATGCAGATGACTTTGTTTGGATTATTTACAAGAATAAACTGTATTAAGGGATCCTGAAGACTTTTCTTGACTACCACATGTTGACGGTTTTACAGTAAATAGTGAACATAAAGTATGCTAGTTATTGTCACACAACATTAACAACCACAGAGGAATTCTGGAACGAACTTGGGTGCAATTATCATCAAGAATAACTATCTCTGGCAGTATACCAGTATCTTGACTTGAGTGATTCAATACATATACACACCCCACGGTCACAAATGTTCATTGCCTCTAAATTAATATATTTGCGGCAGATGTAAGGATGTATGTATACAGAAGACTTCCTCAACCTTTTTATCTTGAAGGAACCCTTGAAATAATTTTTAAGTGTCAGTTAACCCCTTAAATATAAATTAGTATATCTACAGCTCACGGTACGTTAGCGTGATCATTAAGTTGCAATTATAATAATCCAATGAAAAGTGCTAATCTTTATTGAGTAGAGAATGATTTCTTCTGTGGGTCTGTTTATTTTAGCGAACTTATTAGCCCACTGTTTTTGTGCGGTTCTCACTCCCAACAAATGATGTGAACTCTTTTGTAAGTCAGTAGTGTAGGCAGAGCCGGATTGATTTTATTCTATTTGTAATGATAAAAATCAGGGGCGTACCTAAGTCAATAATGTGTAAGCACAAATTCAAAATTCAGGAATACATTGATGGAAGTGACTAAAGCACACATTTTTGATTCTAATAGTTAGGCATTGTTGCTAGTAACATTAAACACGTATGACTGGATAACAGTTACACAAATACGCACTTACTGTTAAGTAAAGTTTGTGAAGGCTTTAACCCTTTCTTTTCAATTTAGTCAAAAGGAGAAATCGCCGCCATTTCTTGCCAGCTTCGCCAAAATGCGAATCTATTATAGACATAAGTTAAATTCCGAAATAAAAACATTATGAACATTAGTAAAGCCTAGAGTAATGCCCCGTGCATTTTGAAATCAAGTGAGGATTTTTTTATACCACTGTGAATCACAATAATATTTAATTTTGACTTTTAGTGTTAAAAATAATGAGTAAGCGATATGAAAGTGGTGCTAGTAAACGAAAGCGACAAATGGAACTGAAGGCAATACTGAAGCATTTAAAGCCAAGCACGTCATATGGCTTTGGACAGCAGGCAGAACCATCCTGCATAACCTCTCAGATACACAACATTTATGTTTACAAACAGGAAAAAAACAAAATAGACTACACTGAGCAGTCTGGACAGACTGAGGAACAACCAGTTTATATACAGAACACAGCATCTCTTCAAGGAGAACTGTTGTCAGTAACTACCACTACAAATATGGAAACTTCTTGATAAAGTGACAATGAAGTGAGAAGACCTATAGCCAAAGAATTAACAAAAGGCGCTGAAGGAACATCCCACGCAATAGTTACATTAAAAGAAGCAGTCCAAGCTCATTACGATCTTAAAGACTATGCACAAGCAAACAAGCTCAGCGAAAACCCTAGAATTGCAGACACCTAAATACCAACTGTTCATGCTACTAGTGATTTCAGAGATAATAATGACGTAGGTTTATGGACGACATTGAATAACGAGGAAAAATCATTCTGAATTCCATAAGGCCCATCGGAATGTCAGCACTGGGATCAGCCTTTTACCAATTCCAAGCAAACATACAAAAACCAAATCCGGTTCTGTTCAAAGAATGTATTCCATTCCACTAAAGTAAATGGAGAAACCTACCCTTGAGAATGGTTAGTGTATTCTCCCACAAAAGGAAAAGTCTACTGTTTTATGTGCAAACTTTTCTTTAACCAAATTACTCAACTACTGCTTTAGCTTCTACTGGATTCAATGACTGGCATCACGCTTATATTGTTCAAAACCACGAACACTTTAAAAATCATATGAATTAATATGAAACAAATATAAAGGTATGTTATCAGGCACTCGCAGGAAATAAAGAAGTAGAACACCAGACAACAGAAAAACAACAGACATGAGTGGCTCACCCAGGATTTGAACACTGGACCTTCCGTGCGACAACCCCGCCTAGCTATGCAAGCGAATCACACTATCCGCCCTGCCATCTACGCATCATCAAAAAATGATGTTTCATTGGCAGGTCAACAGTGCGAACCACAATACATGACACCAGAAGTCCACCATGGGCAGTTCAGCCTATTAATGACGCAATCACTTCTGTTGTATTTCTATCAAGCAGTATAGGCCGAATCCAACAAGACAAGGACCTTAATACTGTGTCCAGTAAATGATAGTAGACTAGAACAGTGAGAACAGGATAGTGGGTAGGTTTTGGTATTGTATAAACATTTATTACACATAAGGGAGGGAAACCCGAGGCCTGTAAACAGTAAATTAATATGAAACAAATATAAAGGTATGTTATCAGGCACTCGCAGGAAATAAAGAAGTAGAACACCAGACAACAGAAAAACAACAGACATGAGTGGCTCACCCAGGATTTGAACACTGGACCTTCCGTGCGACAACCCCGCCTAGCTATGCAAGCAAATCACACTATCCGCCCTGCCATCTACGCATCATCAAAAAATGATGTTTCATTGGCAGGTCAACAGTGCGAACCACAATACATGACACCAGATGTCCACCATGAGCAGTTCAGCCTATTAATGACGCAATCACTTATGTTGTATTTCTATCAAGCAGTATAGGCCGAATCCAACAAGACAAGGACCTTGTTGCTGTCATTTTTGACGGAGTCATCTGTCAAGTTATTTGCTTATGTTTTTATCATAAGAATAATTGTGTCTTTACCTGCGATGTCAGGTTGATTAGGGGTTGTCTTCCCTTGTTTATTCATTCATTGTGTTTGACCTTTAGGGTCAAAGGTAGACAGTTCTGGCGTATGCCCATGGGCAGGGCTTTTTAAGCGGGAGTTGAGTTAGACTTCCGGCAAGCCGGGCAGTGTCCTGGTTTCTGAAGGGACGAGAGTCCATTGTGTTTTTCGGGGAGGATCTTCGAAGTGACTGCACTGGCAGTTTTCCCCAGTGAATCTCTGTGCGTTGGAATGACAGCAGAGTTCCTTGTTAAGTTCTGTGGACTCGGTTACAGGTAATACCGACTTTTTCCATTACTATGCTTTCGGTAGCAGAACATGTTAGAAGATTGCCTAGTCTGTGAACTGCAGCTCACCGGTCCTCCATTACAGAACATATATGTTGTGCTCAAGGTAGCCATCCAAGACTATTAGTCTTCATACCATCCAGAAATCCAGTGACGAAGATATATTGTGGGAGCCGCAGATTGGCGGCATATTTATGTCTACAATAAGCATTACTGCAGGGTTGATGGTAACCTGCTTATCAGCAGTACACGGCCGACGTCAGAACGAAGCCTGTGTTTTCGGCTATTATACTACAGCCTGATAATGTGCAATTGGCGGGGAATGCCAAGTTGCACCTATGTGTCAAAGTGATTAAGGTATCTGACGCGTTTAGTCAGTAATCCCAGGGCGACGCCACGAACTGTTCTTATTGAAGAACATTGTATTGACCATGCACGAATATTCAAATGTTTACCAGCTTGCTGAATGCCTAATGTATACCTATCGATTTCCGGTCAGCATGACCTTGTTTACCATGACTGTTCCTGTTGATACCATGTGTGTTCTCGTCAATAAATGTTTTGAAACGTGTCTGCAGTGTCCAAGCATCCTTGACTACTGCATGTGAGTGTATGGGTTGCAGGGTCTACATACATACGAGCCTAAACACATTCGCGCCTTCATTCGCACCCACACTCAGTTCATCATCCGCTCGCACTACACACCTAACAACCTGTATACTGTCTTGGGCCAGTGATCACCTCAACAAGAGAAAAAGTACAGTTACATTTTTGGTGGACCAGTTACGTGGGCTCTTCTGATACATTTCTTGTGGACAGAGCGAGCAATTAACATTATTGATGACATTAATGTGGTCCAGAAATTTACATTTCATGGGGCTATTTGCGTGAGAAGGACAAGTACACATTACATTTCTGATCTGTGGGTCTAAGCTACACACTGGACAGCTGTATCACACATCGCTAATTCTACACTTGCAAGTTTTGGCTACAACAGGACAGAAATAGGTCATCAACTGTTGACCCAGATAAACAGTGCGAGCATTTATGTTATAATGCTACATAAACCACAACAGGACAAGTACTGAAGTTAACATCTAGGCATTTGCTACGTGGACCACAACTGCAAGTCGAGTCCCTTTTAGTAAACGGTACCGCTGGTCGTTTACACGTTTCAGTCAACAACAGACTTTTCTACGCCCGAGCATTCAAGCTACATTGTTCTAGGTCAAGTTCCTGTTTGTAAACAGTACGTGGAAATTGTAAACATTCAATGTGCAAGTCCTAAGTCGAGAAGGTCATAGTAACTTTTGTTCGTGAATACCACTTTATGCTACAGTGGATTTGACATTCAGTGCGCGCTTGACATTTTGTTTCTGTGTTCGCAAGGAGCAAGTTAATTACTTTAATATCATGTGTGACTAAGCTTTATTTTGCAAGACTGTAAAGGGCAATTTTTACTATCTTGCAATATAATACATTTATATACTTATTATGTTCGCAAATATTTGGTAATCAAAGTATTTCCTTTTTAAGTGCTTAAGGAGAAGTCATTTTTGAGTTACTTCCCTTGAAAGTAGTTCCGTCATCTTCGATCGGACTCCGCGGACGAGTCTAGGCCTACTGCGATTTATTCTTTGGCTGGGTAGGAATAGATTGTTCTTGCTTCAGTATATCTATGGCCTGAATTTATACGTAGTGTTTGTATGAGTAGGACGAGTCTGTCTTATATATGGATATCTTTACATTTCTAAGTCGAACTATGTTGGTTGTCGCTAGAAAAGGTCAAAGGCTATGCAGCGGAAGTATCGCTAGCAAGGGGTGTGATTCATGGCTGTCATCCTGTCTGGATGTAGAATTTTGTGGTAGCCGGCCTATCGCCGAAAAAGTGATCCATAAGTAGATGGGGAAAAGTGATAGTCATTTAGACATGTTGTATGTACTTTACCCCAGTGTTTATTCTCTTTTGCCAAGGAATGGCAAAGTTATATTTCGCATAGAAAGGTAAAACCACAATTTATTATGAACTTGGGCTTCGCCATCGTTGTCGATAAACAGATGCACAGTGGTACTTTTGAAAAGAATATTTATTCAAAGGAAGACGACATTCCTATGTATCAGCACTAGATTATATGATATTATTCAATTACTTCTATGAGAGAAGCTATGAAGAAATGAGGACATTTAACGAATGACCAATTTTGGTCTGGGTCCTATAGTGAGTGAAACTCACGAGAGAAGAACAGCCATGTTGAAATTCATATACTTTGTATTTATCGAGTGAGAAAAAGGGATGCCTGTACTATCGCTCGATGAACCAAGAGATCACTGCTACATGTGAGAACCCATGTCTGGGATTCCTATATCTTTATGGAAAATATATATATTGAACTTTACGTGAAGGGATATTCACTAGACGAGGTTAGGTCTAGGATCCTTCCTATATATTGGTTATGGTCTGACGTGCCCAGTCAGTAAAGCCAGATGATTTACATGATGGAACTCTGAATGCTTATTTACGAATGCTCCATTATGATATTTGCCAAGCATGAATGCTAACTTAAGATGATATTCCTGTGATCAACATTATGCTGTCTATGTCGACATTTGTTCCTGTAACCATACACGTACTGTCCAAGTGTGCGTCCCATTAAATGTTATAAAAAGACCACCGTAGTTCCAGTACTTCTTGAATTCGAACAGTGTGAGTATGAGTGATGTACTACCAACCTGTCAACTCTATCGAATCATTCTACCATTCGCGTTCTGACATTCACATACACACTCATTGTTTACACTCACATTCTTGTCGGAGCCTCATCACGTTCCAGGACAAGATGACCTGTATGACCAAAACTGTGCTGGGTTTAATGAGTTGACAATCGTTACACTTTACTACACCAGTCCCAACATCTACATTTATCAACTGGTGGACATTCACGGTATTTAACAAATAAAGCGTGATTTAACAACTAGTAGCCAGTATGAGTTAACAACAACTAAACAGAGTTTAACAAACACATTGAATTGATTGCTATTTATGTTAATTGTACTATTGTTGTGTATTTTTCTTGTGTTTTTCTGCGGGTTTTCGGTTGGTGGGTCTTACAGTAAATATGCCACTTAATCGAGGGTTACTGTAAGCGTTCTGTAGGGATTGCAATTTTCTTAATTGAAATTTGCTAGCGACTTTTGTTGCTATTTTTTTTTTTTAGCTGTGACGACATCAGTTAGTGTTGTTTTCGTTATTTTTCCGTTCTTTGATTTTTGATTAATTTTGTTTGTATCTGTTCTTCTCTCATTCCTTCCGTTTATTTCTTTACACCTTTTCGTTTATAACAGTGTTGCCATTTGTCTTGTTTATTTTTCGCGGTCATCATTACACATTTGTGTAACATTTTCTTTACTTTTTGCTGTATTGTTTATTTGACTTCCGCGAACGTTTTCGGTCATTGTTCTGTATCTTTGTCTTTGTATTTATGATTGTTCTACATTATTGTCATACACAGTCTACATACATACACTTGGTCATGTATTATTATTATTGATAAGGTACACTCTTCATATAGAGATTGTTAATAAAATATTATTATATAAGATATTTATACAAGTTCTTTGATAAAAGACTTGTTATCCACAAAGATTGAGACAAGGTGAAATACATATTCAAGTTCTTTATAAAAAAAAAAAAAGACTTGTGCCCATAGTGAGTGGGATATAAAGGAATTATTTTCCACAGGTACTCAAGTGATTTTTTGTTACATTATAAACAAGAGGACCATACAAGGTCTTTGTCTAAGACTAAGAGAGTGAAATAAAGTGAAGTGAGTATACAAGTCTAGCATTTCAGACTTGTCTCCCATTGAAGTGGGATAAGGTAATTGTTGAATTTTTCAGGTTACTGATCTCATTAGACAGAATGTCTACATTGGATTTCTTCATCCAGCAAGGGTTGACCCTTGGTAAGTCTGGTAAAGAATTGGAAGAATATTCATCTGCTCAATTCGCCATTGCATTAAAGTCAGAAGAAAAGAAACAAAAAGAGGAAATTAAATTGAAAGCAGAAGCTGAACAAAGGAGAGCAGAAGCTGAACTAAAGAAGCTAGATGCTGAGAATAGAAGATTAGAACTTGAAGAGAAAAGGTATCAAAGAGAAGCTGCTGCTGAGGAGAGAAAAGCTCAAGCTGCTGCTGAGGAGAGAAAAGCTCAAGCTGCTGCTGAGGAGAGAAAAGCTCAAGCTGCTGCTGAGGAGAGAAAAGCTCAAGCTGATGAAAGAAAATTCCAGATGGAAATGGAAGACAAAAAACTTCAAGCTCAAGCTGCTGCAGAGGAGAGGAAAGCTCAAGCTGCTGCTGAGGAGAAAAAACTTCAAGCTGCTGCTGAGGCTGAAATTAGAAAAATGGAACATGAGGAAAGAAAACAGAAGATGGAACTTGATGAAAGACTCGCAACTTTGGAGTTAGAGAAATTGAAATTGGCGAGTACGGGTGCTCAGCAAACAACTTCGAGTACGACAAAGGAGTTTGTAAGTAGGATCAAACTATCTCATTTCAATCCTTTAAAGGATGACGTAGCAGATTATCTAGATAGATTCCAATTTTTATGCGATACGCATAACATAAAAAAGGAAAAATATGTTGAACAACTGATGGAATTTTTTACAGGTGACACAGTGACTACTCTTATGACAATAGACGAACATGACAGGACTAATTATGATGTTGTCAGAGCAGCATTGCTAAAAAAATACCAACTAAAAGAAGAAGACTATCGTCTTCGTTTTAGGACAATGTTGCCAGAAAATGGAGTAGATTTCTCTGATTTTGTTACAAAAATACGTCGTACATTTACACGATGGGTTGAGTTGTCTCAGACTGAGAAAACATATGAAGGTCTAATGGACTTATTATTGCGAGATAAGGTTTTGTCATCTGTTAATGATTCTTTTCTTGCATTCCTTCATGAGCGTAAGCCTAAAAACTTAAAAGATATGGAGGAATACTGTTGTCAGTATGCCACCGCGCATCCCCATGCTACAGTTAGCAATTCTAAAGTGAAAGAAGGGTTGCCAGCTGCTTCGGCAACACCATATGGCCCTAATTTCAAAAAAAAATTTCAGGGTGCTCAACAAAACTGGAATAGGGGAAGTAATCAGAATTACACTCAGAAGCGGAGTAATCCAACACATGATGGTTCTTCGTCTATGAATTGGAGACAAGATGGTAGTTCTCGTAATTTTAGTGGTAATAATTTGAGACACTTTCGCAAAGGCTATCCAAATAATAACTATTCGAACTTTCGAGGTAATCATTCTCGACGTCAAGATTATGACGATGGTGAATTTAGAAACCGGGATTCAAACCGGAATGATGATTACAATAGGCAATATGATAACAATTACAGGGGAAATGATAGTCGAAATAATTACAGGGGAAATGATAATCGAGGCAGACCTAGGTTTAACAAAAAAAGACCTTTCCAACAGGCAAACTCTGCACAACAAGAGTTTGATGGAGCCTGTAATACAGTAAATGATAGTGGTAACTCTAGGGCTATCACTGGTTGTGCTTTCGATTTTGGGAGAGCAACTGAATGCCCCCAATGCTTAACATTGTTCGACTCATCGACTGTATCTACTCTAAGTTGTGGTCACCCTCTTCCTGCTCTACCTGCTACAGTTGCGCATGATGGGAGAGGATCTCTCATCTTACATAAAGGTCTAATAAATGATAGGCTAGTCTCAGTACTTTTCGATTCGGGATGTACTACCGTCGGGGTTAGGGAGTCTCTGATAGATCCTTGCTGTGCCACTGGAAAAACAATCAAATGTGTTACATTTGGTGGTACTATGGAAAGTTATCCTACTGCTATTATTAGGATTGACACTCCCTTCTTCACAGGAGATGTCCATGCATGTCTTCTTCCTAATCCTATTGCGGATCTTATAATCGGTCGTATTCATGGGGTTAAGGAATGCACCCCGCAACAAATTTCTAGTTGGGAGGAAAAAAACATTCAAACGGTCAATGCAGTGGTGACAAGAGCTCAAGCTCTTAATCCCCCAACTTCATCGGATAATAGTAATGAAGTTGATAGCCAAGACGAGCACTTGGTGATTTCCCATGACTCGTTTGTTAAACGTCAAGAAGAGGATCCTTCTTTGAAGAAATTCTTCCTTCTTGCAAAGAAAGGGGATCCCAATCAAAATACGAATCACAAATCGTATATTACTATGAAGAATGGTATATTGGTACGGATGGTACAACACTCGGACAAGTCTATGCACTCGCAAATTCTTGTGCCTAAGTGTATGAGAGCCTTAATTCTTCAGCATGCACACGATTCTCAGTGTGCTGGACACATGGGTTTTTCCAGAACTAAAACTAGAGTCCTTGCGTCCTTCTTTTGGCCATTCGTGAATAAAGACATCCGAATTTATTGCCGATCTTGCAAAATTTGTCAAGAGGTCAAGTCTAGAGGTCCGAGACATGCTGCTCCTATTCAGGCTGCAGATATTCCGATTCGGCCGTTTCAGAAAATGGCTATAGACATCATTGGTCCGTTCAAAATTAAGTCAGCCAGAGGACACCAATTTATCCTCACTTGCGTGGACATGTGCACGCGTTGGCCAGAGGCTATTCCTCTGAAGAGCATATCAACTGTCGATATCGCTGATGCTCTTTGGCTCGTATTTTCTCGTCTGGGATTCCCCGGAGAAATACTGTCGGATCACGGCACTCAGTTAATTTCGGACGTTATGTCTCAGGTAATGGCTACGCTAGACATTAAAAGGTCTCTCAGTAGTATTTATCATCCAATGTCCAATGGATTGGTAGAACGTCTTAACAGGACACTAAAGAACTTACTTGGCAAGATAACGGAGGATCATCCTGAAGATTGGGACAGGGTTTTACCTGCAGTCCTCTTTGCCTATAGAGAGGTTCCCAACGAGCATACAGGGTTTTCTCCTTTCGAACTTGTCTTTGGCGCGCAACCGCGCGGTCCGATGTCCTTGTTACACGATTTGATAACTTCCGATAATATTGACGATGATACACAATCGTCATATGAATATGTTATAGCTCTTAGAGAAAAGATTATCGAATCGTGCAGGTTAGCAACTTCATCTTCCGAATTTGCGAAAGAAAAAGCTAGGCGATTTGCTAATAAGAAAAGACGCCTACGTCAACTTTGTCCTGGAGACAAAGCATATGTCTTACTGCCTTCAAGAGAGAATAGACTTCTCATTTCTTGGAAGGGTCCATACACTATAGTCTCGAAAATTTCTGATGTCGACTATATTGTCGATGTGGATGGAAAGCATAAAACCTTCCATATAAATATGCTAACAGAGTTTATTGAACGTCCAGACTATTTACAGCCTATTTTCCAGGCGACGGACGACTCTCCAGTCCAACATGGTCACATCTCATCCCTGTCCGTTATACAGGATGAGGAAACTATTTTTTCTGACGTGAATTTACCTCTTCCTGCGATTCCACTTACTTCAACGGAATCGTGGAGAGACGTTACAGTCTCTTCCAACTTGTCTTTTGAGGAACAACGTCAAGTATCCTCTACGTTACAATCATATCAGGATGTCCTTACCGACATTCCTGGACACACAGATGTCATAGAACATGACATCATACTTACTGATCGTAATCCGATCAGAGTAAGACCATACCCAATACCTATTCATTTTCAAGCACAAGTCGAGAAAGAATTGGATGAAATGATTCAACTACAAGTAATTGAACCATCCACTTCAGCTTATTCTTCGTCGATAGTTATTGTTCGAAAGAAAGACAATAACATACGTCTTTGCGTTGACTATCGCAAATTAAATCAAGTTACGAAGTTCGATGCTGAACCTATGCCATTATTAGATGATCTACTTATTAGACTTTCTAAAGCTAAATTCTTTACTAAACTAGACTTGTCGAAAGGTTATTGGCAAGTCCCACTGACGGAACACGCCAAACCTCTCACTGCTTTTTCGACACCTAGGGGTCTGTTTCAATGGAATTTTATGCCTTTCGGGCTTATGAACGCCCCAGCGACTTTCGTGCGCATGATGCGACGAATTCTATCAGATCGTGCAGATGTCATCGCATATTTAGACGACATCTGTCTTTTCAGCGATACTTGGGAAGAACACTATTTGGGTCTAAAGGAATTGCTATCTACTCTACGTGAGCATAGTTTGACTGCAAAACCCTCTAAAGCTTTTGTTGGGTTTAGTGAAATTTCCTTCCTAGGTCATCGAGTTGGTCATGGTCTGTTGAAGACAGAGGACCAAAACATTTCGAAGATATTAAATATCTCGGTTCCGAAGACAAAAAAGCAAGTGCGTAGTCTCTTGGGATTGATACAATTCTATGGAAGATTCATTGAGAATCTGTCCTCCATTATGGCACCACTTTCATCGTTATTGAAAAAAGGTTCTCCTAATATGGTGCGTTGGTCCCAAGAATGCCAATCTTCATTGGATCAGGTTAAGAATTTGTTCTCATCTCATCCTATCTTAAGACTACCAACGATTGATAAGACTTTTGTTCTTCGTAGTGATGCCTCTTCCACTGGGATTGGAGCGGCACTAATGCAGGAATATTCAGGAACTCTGCATCCTGTAATGTATATTTCTAGGAAGCTAAATGCGGCAGAAAGGAATTACTCGGTTTTAGACCGTGAATTGTTGGCTATGGTTTGGTCCATTCTTAAGCTACAAAGGTTCCTTCTGGGCGCGCATTTCTTTATGGAAACCGACCAAAAAGCTCTTACGGCTATGCAAAGTAAGGATTTGAAGAGCTCGAGATCTACTCGTTATGCTATTGCTCTTCAGCCTTTCCATTTCACGGTGCGAGCTATCCGTGGTTCGGATAATGTGATGGCGGACATATTGTCCAGATGCCCACATGATTCCAGTTAAATCTTGTGTCCTAGTTTTTCCTGATACACTTTCAGACTTAGGTCTGTCCTTAATATCCTAATATGTTGTAATACAAATGTATTTGGATGATGTTTAGATAATTTAACAAATTTCATTTTGTCCATCCATCAGTGATATGTTGCTAATATAGCATTGTAATTCATGACATTTGTATATTGCTATAATTATAGTATTTAGTAATGTTTGATATATGATTGGTATTGCCAGCAACTTAGGTTTCTTTAATGGTACCCCTTAGTTTGTTTGGCTTAAAGGAAATATTTTCTCCTATGTTGGGAGATGATTTGTATCCTCTTCAGACGCTTTGTTTATGCGTCTATTGTACCTGATATTAGGTTCATTTTTTTCATGAGCACATAAGTGATACTTGTGCAATCTTGCTCATGGACATTTTTTAAAAAAAAATTTCATTTTTTTTTACAGGGGGGTGGTAGTAATATGTTGCTGTCATTTTTGACGGAGTCATCTGTCAAGTTATTTGCTTATGTTTTTATCATAAGAATAATTGTGTCTTTACCTGCGATGTCAGGTTGATTAGGGGTTGTCTTCCCTTGTTTATTCATTCATTGTGTTTGACCTTTAGGGTCAAAGGTAGACAGTTCTGGCGTATGCCCATGGGCAGGGTTTTTTAAGCGGGAGTTGAGTTAGACTTCCGGCAAGCCGGGAAGTGTCCTGGTTTCTGAAGGGACGAGAGTCCATTGTGTTTTTCGGGGAGAATCTTCGAAGTGACTGCACTGGCAGTTTTCCCCAGTGAATCTCTGTGCGTTGGAATGACAGCAGAGTTCCTTGTTAAGTTCTGTGGACTCGGTTACAGGTAATACCGACTTTTTCCATTACTATGCTTTCGGTAGCAGAACATGTTAGAAGATTGCCTAGTCTGTGAACTGCAGCTCACCGGTCCTCCATTACAGAACATATATGTTGTGCTCAAGGTAGCCATCCAAGACTATTAGTCTTCATACCATCCAGAAATCCAGTGACGAAGATATATTGTGGGAGCCGCAGATTGGCGGCATATTTATGTCTACAATAAGCATTACTGCAGGGTTGATGGTAACCTGCTTATCAGAAGTACACGGCCGACGTCAGAACGAGGCCTGTGTTTTCGGCTATTATACTACAGCCTGATAATGTGCAATTGGCGGGGAATGCCAAGTTGCACCTATGTGTCAAAGTGATTAAGGTATCTGACGCGTTTAGTCAGTAATCCCAGGGCGACGCCACGAACTGTCCTTATTGAAGAACATTGTATTGACCATGCACGAATATTTAAATGTTTACCAGCTTGCTGAATGCCTAATGTATACCTATCGATTTCCGGTCAGCATGACCTTGTTTACAATGACTGTTCCTGTTGATACCATGTGTGTTCTCGTCAATAAATGTTTTGAAACGTGTCTGCAGTGTCCAAGCATCCTTGACTACTGCATGTGAGTGTATGGGTTGCAGGGTCTACATACATACGAGCCTAAACACATTCGCGCCTTCATTCGCACCCACACTCAGTTCATCATCCGCTCGCACTACACACCTAACAACCTGTATACTGTCTTGGGCCAGTGATCACCTCAACAAGAGAAAAAGTACAGTTACAGACCTCAATACTGTGTCCAGTAAATGATAGTAGACTAGAACAGTGAGAACAGGATAGTGGGTAGGTTTTGGTATTGTATAAACATTTATTACACATAAGGGAGGGAAACCCGAGGCCTGTAAACAGTAAATTAATATGAAACAAATATAAAGGTATGTTATCAGGCACTCGCAGGAAATAAAGAAGTAGAACACCAGACAACAGAAAAACAACAGACATGAGTGGCTCACCCAGGATTTGAACACTGGACCTTCCGTGCGACAACCCCGCCTAGCCATGCAAGCGAATCACACTATCCGCCCTGCCATCTACGCATCATCAAAAAATGATGTTTCAATGGCAGGTCAACAGTGCGAACCACAATACATGACACCAGAAGTCCACCATGGGCAGTTCAGCCTATTAATGACGCAATCACTTCTGTTGTATTTCTATCAAGCAGTATAGGCCGAATCCAACAAGACAAGGACCTTAATACTGTGTCCAGTAAATGATAGTAGACTAGAACAGTGAGAACAGGATAGTGGGTAGGTTTTGGTATTGTATAAACAATTATTACACATAAGGGAGGGAAACCCGAGGCCTGTAAACAGTAAATTAATATGAAACAAATATAAAGGTATGTTATCAGGCACTCGCAGGAAATAAAGAAGTAGAACACCAGACAACAGAAAAACAACAGACATGAGTGGCTCACCCAGGATTTGAACACTGGACCTTCCGTGCGACAACCCCGCCTAGCCATGCAAGCAAATCACACTATCCGCTCTGCCATCTACGCATCATCAAAAATGATGTTTCAATGGCAGGTCAATAGTGCGAACCACAATACACGACACCAGAAGTCCTCCATGGGCAGTTCAGCCTATTAATCACGCAATCACTTCTGTTGTATTTCTATCAAGCAGTATAGGCCGAATCCAACAAGACCCTTAGGACCTTAATACTGTGTCCAGTAAATGATAGTAGACTAGAACAGTGAGAACAGGATAGTGGGTAGGTTTTGGTATTGTATAAACATTTATTACACATAAGGGAGGGAAACCCGAGGCCTGTAAACAGTAAATTAATATGAAACAAATATAAAGGTATGTTATCAGGCACTCGCAGGAAATAAAGAAGTAGAACACCAGACTAGGCGGGGTTGTCGCACGTAAGGTCCAGTGTTCAAATCCTGGGTGAGCCACTCATGTCTGTTGTTTTTCTGTTGTCTGGTGTTCTACTTCTTTATTTCCTGCGAGTGCCTGATAACATACCTTTATATTTGTTTCATATTAATTTACTGTTTACAGGCCTCGGGTTTCCCTCCCTTATGTGTAATAAATGTTTATACAATACCAAACCTACCCACTATCCTGTTCTCACTGTTCTAGTCTACTATCATTTACTGGACACAGTATTAAGGTCCTTGTCTTGTTGGATTCGGCCTATACTTCTTGATAGAAATACAACAGAAGTGATTGCGTCATTAATAGGCTGAACTGCCCATGGTGGACTTCTGGTGTCATGTATTGTGGTTCGCACTGTTGACCTGCCATTGAAACATCATTTTTTGATGATGCGTAGATGGCAGGGCGGATAGTGTGATTCGCTTGCATGGCTAGGCGGGGTTGTCGCACGGAAGGTCCAGTGTTCAAATCCTGGGTGAGCCACTCATGTCTGTTGTTTTTCTGTTGTCTGGTGTTCTACTTCTTTATTTCCTGCGAGTGCCTGATAACATACCTTTATATTTGTTTCATATTAATTTACTGTTTACAGGCCTCGGGTTTCCCTCCCTTATGTGTAATAAATGTTTATACAATACCAAAACCTACCCACTATCCTGTTCTCACTGTTCTAGTCTACTATCATTTACTGGACACAGTATTAAGGTCCTTGACTTGTTGGATTCGGCCTATACTGCTTGATAGAAATACAACAGAAGTGATTGCGTCATTAATAGGCTGAACTGCCCATGGTGGACTTCTGGTGTCATGTATTGTGGTTCGCACTGTTGACCTGCCATTGAAACATCATTTTTTGATGATGCGTAGATGGCAGGGCGGATAGTGTGATTCGCTTGCATGGCTAGGCGGGGTTGTCGCACGGAAGGTCCAGTGTTCAAATCCTGGGTGAGCCACTCATGTCTGTTGTTTTTCTGTTGTCTGGTGTTCTACTTCTTTATTTCCTGCGAGTGCCTGATAACATACTGATAAGGGTGGTTTTAGGCTGACTAGAAGTATCACCCCTATCGACACCAGTTAGATATATAGTTGTAGTATAGGTGTCTTATCTGGTTTATGATGTTGCTGTGTATATTGTAGCAGAATAGCTCACAGCGTACCACACAGGCAACATGATTTCTAAAGTCATAGAAAATGGTAACTTCGCTTTACATTTCTACCATTTATTGCACGCCACAAAACAGTCATGATATATATATGTCATCACCAACATAGTCCAAGATATTCAGCATTCAAAATAATATTAGTGCCAGCTGATAGTCATGTAGAATCCAATATTCATAGTGTAAACAAATAGCTTCCACATATTCGATAACATAAAGTTCTGGTTCGTGAAGCTGTATACATAATATGCCTCAGATCTGAATGTCTAAAGTTCATACATATTAATTCAGCAACAGTGTCAGCTGCATCTCATCACTGTTCATAGATAATAACAAATACTCCCTTCCTGATGCTAGCAGATCAGATGTGTACAATAAGTCCATTTATCCTCTGCACGTGAATAGCATACTTGGAATACAGGTCAACCCGACCTTTATAACGTTCCTAAGTCTAACCATCTGACTTGGATGTGATCTCTGATATAACGAATCCTGGAACACAGACAATAGTCTTGTTTGGTCTAGAGCGACCCATATATATAACTAGTTCAGGTATAAAGATACCGGTGGCGAAACCTAATCAAAAGTACCTCTCCATTTTGAATCACACAAGCGAGCAAAGAGCAGCAAAAAATGTCGAACTTTTAGATGACATCGAAAAGTTCAAATAAAGAGGAATTACCTTTATTCGGAATCAACCACAAAACATATGCCTCCAGGCGGCTTGAATAATACTGGGAAAAGTCTATAGTTAGCTAAACTAACTCACAAGGACAATGTATTTCCCTCAGAAAATCACAAGACGCAGATTTGCGTCCACTCGCTGCTTAGACCATTTTTTAACTCCCCGACCTGGGCAGAAACCACAATCGAACTCTCCAAGTCTAGACATGCGCAGAACCCATCTACGTGAGTATCAATTCACACAAGACGATTCTAAGAACATACGAGATAAGAGACATTCACTATCGCTCCCTTTATGGTCATGAATCGAAAACCTTAAGACAGGTTTCAGACATCTACAACACTTGACTGATACTATCAAATAAGGAGATATGGTCACGCTTCGTTTAAGAAATTATAGACCGAACGTGTCTCAAACCAAGAGGAGGTAAACTCATAAAAAATAGTAGTCTCAAAATCTCGAGTTATGTCACTTTGACTGTAAAATAATATCGTACACATTTCAGTCAAAAAAAAGATCATACAAAGATTTTTTTTACGAAAAAAAATGATTATACAAAGACTTTGGACAAAAAATGATCTGTGCGTAACATTACCGCACCCTCCCGGGAAAAAAAAATGAAACATTTTTTTTTAAAAATCCTGGAGCCGGAAAAATCTAGGCTCCTAACGCACGTATGATGCGCGGATATATACCTAACAAACTAGCTCAACGCATGGAGCGAAACTGAGATCATATCTCAGATCTTTAGAGAAAAATTTATCTAAGTATACGTGTATATATTCCAGGAAGGTGCCACCAACACACGCCACAATGATGGGAACATCATAATGAAAGTCAAATTACACTCATGCCAATATATGAAATTAAATCCATTATTATAATATCATGCAATGTGTTGCAAATAGCGGTGTAATATAATAATATACCGCACTATACCATTACATTATATAATGCATCAGTAATTATTAACTAAAATATGTGTTGTTCTTCGTAGATAAGAATACAATCGAATAGAAGAAGATGTGAACATCATCCGCTCCCAATCTAGGACAGGACTTGATATCATCAAAGTTTCATAATGGACATAATCTCGCTGACTTCAATGATGTGCTGCGAAAATATCAATAACACAAATCTTAAAGATAACTGTTAAATCTCTTAATACAATCATGAAAATATAATATCTAAATGTGGCCGAGTGATCTTTTGGCCCGTATATCACTAACTAAGCCTTCTTAGATAATTACATGGTACAATGTTATAAATTCCTCAAAAAAGTGAGAAAATATTTGCTAACATGTCATTTTAGCATTGGACTGTATATCAGGAAATATCTATGACAAAAGAATCATGTGGGCATCTGGACAGAATGTCTGCCATCACATTATCCGAACCCCGGATAGCTCGCACCGAGAAATGAAATGGTTGAAGAGCTATGGCATAACGGGTGGACCTCGAGCTCTTCAAGTTTTTGCTCTGAATAGCAGTAAGCGCTTTTTGGTCGGTTTCCACAATGAAGTGTGCGCCTAGAAGAAATCTTTGTAACTTCAGAATAGACCATACCATAGCCAATAACTCACGGTCTAAAACCGAGTAATTCTTTTCTGCAGCATTTAATTTCCTAGAGATATACATCACCGGATGCAGAGTATCAGAATACTCCTGCATAAGTGCTGCCCCAATCCCAGTTGACGAGGCGTCACTTCGAAGAACAAAAGTCTTCTCAATAGTAGGTAACCTAAGGATAGGTGGAGATGAAAACAGAGTTTTAACCTGGTCCAATGAGGATTGACATTCTTGCGACCAGCGGATCAGATTAGGCGATCCTTTCTTCAATAAAGTAGAAAGCGGTGCCATAATGGATGACAGATTCGGAATGAATCGTCCGTAAAATTGGATCAAACCTAAGAGACTCCGTACTTGTTTCTTTGTTTTAGGGACAGAAATGTTAAGTATTTTTGAAACATTGTGGTCCTCTGTCTTTAAAAGACCATGACCAACCCGATGACCCAGGAAAGAAATCTCACTAAATCCTATAAAGGCTTTAGAGGGTTTTGCAGTCAAGTTATATTCGCGAAGAGTAGACAGCAATTCGTATAAACCCAAATAGTGATCTTCCCAGGAATCACTGAACAGACAGATATCGTCTAATATGCTATGACATCTGTACGATATGCGAGAATTCGCCGCATCATGCGTACGAATGTAGCAGGGGCGTTCATAAGACCGAAAGGCATGAAATTCCATTGGAATAAACCCCTAGGTGTAGAAAAAGCTGTAAAAGGTTTGGCACGTTCAGTTAGAGGAACTTGCCAATAACCTTTAGACAAATCTAGTTTGGTAAAGAACCTAGAATTAGCAAGTTTATTTAGTAGCTCTTCCAATGAAGGCATAGGTTCAGCATCGAACTTCGTAACTTGGTTCAATTTGCGATAATCTACGCAAATGCGAATGTTATTATCCTTCTTCCGAACAATAACCATAGACGAAGAGTATGCTGAAGTGGATGGTTCAATGATTTCCAATCGAATCATTTCATCCAATTCTTTTTCGACTTGTGACTGAAAATGGATAGGTATTGGATAGGGTCTGACTCTGATAGGATTATGGTCAGTTAGCATAATGTCATGTTCGATGACATGTGTGTGTCCCGGGATGTCTGTAAGAACATCCTGAAATGTTTGCAACATCGAAGAAACTTGTCGATGTTCTTCAGCGGAAAGATTAGGAGAAACGGTAACGTTTTTCCAAGATTCCGTAGAATAAAGTGGGACCATAGGAAGAGGAAGATTGACATCAGAAAAAGTAGTTTCCTCATCCTGTATAACTGACAGGGATGAGTAATGACCATGAGGTACTTGAGAATTGTCCGTTGCCTGGAAAATAGGCTGCAAATAGTCTGGTCTGTCATGAAATTCCGTGAGCATATTTATGTGGAAAGTTTTATGCTTTCCATCAATATCGACAACATAGTCGACATCGGAAATTTTGGAGACTATTGCATATGGACCTTTCCATGCAATAAGAAGTCTGTTCTCCCTTGAAGGAAGTAGAACGAGAGCTTTGTCACCTGGACAAAGTTGTCGTAGACATCTATTTTTATTTGCAAACTGCCTTGCCTTTTCTTTAGCAAATTCGGAAGACGAAGTTGCTAGTTTGCATGCCTCGATGATCTTTTGCCTAAGAGCAATGACATACTCATAAGAAGATTGAGTCTCATCGCTAATATTATCGGCAGTGATTAGATCGTGAAGTAAAGACATAGGGCCGCGCGGTTGCGCGCCAAAGACAAGTTCAAAAGGGGAAAACCCTGTATGTTCATTGGGGACCTCTCTATACGCAAAGAGAGCCGCGGGTAAGACCCTGTCCCAATCCTGAGGATGATCCTCAGTTATCTCCCAAGTAAAGTTTTCAGAGTCCTATTCAAACGTTCGACTAACCCATTAGACATTGGGTGATAGATACTGCTGAGAGACCTTTTAATATGTAGCATAGACATTACCTGTGACATAGTGTCTGATATAAGTTGAGTGCCATGGTCTGACAATATTTCTCCGGGAAAACCCAAGCGAGAAAATATCAGCCAAAGAGCGTCTGCGATATCAGCAGTTGAGATGCTCTTGAGAGGTATTGCCTCTGGCCAACGTGTGCACATATCGACACATGTAAGAATAAATTGATGTCCTCTAGCCGACTTAATTCTAAAAGGACCGATAATATCTATTGCCATTTTTTGAAAAGGGCGAATAGGAATGTCAGCAGCCTGGATAGGCGCAGCATGTCGTGGTCCTTTAGATTTGACCTCCTGACATACTTTGCAAGAGCGACAGTAAATTCGTATGTCCTTGCTCACAAATGGCCAAAAGAAAGCCGCAAGAACCCTCGACTTTGTACGGGAAAAACCCCATATGTCCAGCACATTGGGAGTCATGAGCATGTTGCAATATTTGCAATCTCATGCTTTTGGGCACAAGAATTTGTGAATGAGTGGACGTAGTCGAGTCTTGTACCATACGTACAAGTACGCCGTTCTTCATAGAAATCCAAGATTTTCTATTAGTATTCTGATTAGGATCACCTTTTTTTGCTAGAATGAAGAATTTTTGTAAAGAAGGATCTTCTTCTTGCAATTTAATAAATGAGTCACGTGAAATAGTCAAGTGACTATCTTGGTCATTTACTTCATCATTATTAATTAATGAAGTTTGAGGTGGATCCAGAGCATGTGCTCTTGTGACCACCGCATTGGTAGCTTCAATGTTTTGCTCCTCCCAAACAGCAATTTGCTGTGGGGTACATTCCCTAACTCCGTGAATACGACCAATAATAAGGTCCGCAATAGGGTTTGGAAGTAGACACGCGTGGACATCTCCCGTGAAGAAAGGAGTAGCTATATGTATTATGGCAGTAGGATACTTTTCCAACGTGCCACCAAATGTGACACATTTAATGACCCTTCCTGTAGCACAGGATGGATTTACAAGAGATTGTCTAACACCAACAGTAGTACATCCAGAATCAAACAACACTGAGACTGGATTACTATTTACAAGCCCCTTATGTAATATAAGAGAACCTCTCCCGTCATGAGCAACATTAGCAGGAAGAGCGGGCAAAGGATGACCACAGCTTTAAGTAGTAACGGTCTTCGGGTCAAATAAAGTACTGCATTGGATACATTTATTTGCTCTACCAAAATCAAAAGATGAGCATCCGATAGCATTATGGTCCTTATCATTATTAACCTGTTTATCTGCTCCCTGAGATTCTTGTTGAACAGAGTTTGTCTGTTGATATCTTTTTCTCTTATGTTGCGATCTACCGCGACCATTATTGCCTCTGCAATTATCATTAAAGTCCCTACTGTAATTTTTATCCTGGTTTGAGTTCCAGTTTCCATAACTGTCATTACCATCTCTATACTGGTGAGAACCTCTATTATCTTGGTATTGAGGTCTCTGCGAAAAATATTTTCCTCTATACCGATTACCTTTATGAAAATTTCTAAAGTTAACGGGAGTAGAATACCGTGTAATATTAGGTTGTCTCCAGTTCTGAGAAGAAGAATCTCCCTGGAATTGATTGCTATGATTCTGAGCATAATTACGGTTACTCTTTTTATTGAAATTTTGCTGGCTACCCTGAAATTTACGCATAAAATTTGGGCCATAAGGTGCTGCCGAAGCAACTGGCAGACCTTCTTTTACTTTAGAGTTGCTAATGGTTATGTGAGGATGCGCAGTAACATACTGGCTACAGTATTCTTCCATTTCTTTTATGTTTTTAGGCCTACGCTCATGAAGAAAAGAAAGAAAGGATTCATTAACAGAAGACATAACCTTGTCTCTAAGTAGTAAGTCCATAAGAGCTTCAAATGTACTTTCTGTCTTAGACAGCTCAACCCATCGTAAAAAAGTAAGACGTATCCTTGAGATGAATTCAGAGAATTCAACTCCAGTTTCTGGTAACATTTTTTTAAATTGAAGACGATATCCGTCCTCGTTAAGTTGGTACTTCTTTAACAATGCTGCTCTGACAACCTCATAGTTGTTCTTGTCAGGCACATCTACCATATCCAACAAAGTCAAAGCATCACCTCTAAGTATCTTGGACAGATGATAAACATACAATGCTTTATCTATGTTATGCACTTTACATGCATTTTCAAATCTGTCTAAATAAAATGTTATATCATCAATAGAAGCATTGAATGCTGGTAAATTAAGCTTGAAATCCTTAGCATTAGTCTTATCTGACACCTTATTTGCATCATTAGCATTACCAGTGTTCAACAACTTTAACTTCTCCAACTCTAAAGCTAAGAGTTTTTCTTCATGCTCCATTTTTGCTTTTCTCTCATCAGCCTCTCTTTGTAACATTCTTTCTTCAGCCTCAGCCTGTAACTTTCTTTCTTCAGCTTGAGCCTGTAATTTTCTTTCTTCAGCTTGAGCCTGTAACTTCCTTTCTTCAGCCTCAGCTTGTTTTTCTAATCTTTTATTTTCAGCCTCTATTTCAAGTCTCTTATTTTCAGCCTCTATTTCAAGTCTCTTATTTTCAGCCTCTTTTTCAAGTCTCTTGTTTTCATACTCTTTTTCAAGTCTTTTCTCCTGAGATTCTGCTTCTTTTTTTTTGTTTTTCCATTTCCATTTGGAATCTCTTTTCATCCACCTGCATCTGCAGTTTTAAATTTTCAGCATCTATTTTCTTTTGTTCAGTTTGTTCTTTCATTTTCTTTTCTTCCGACTTCAATGCCTTGGCATATTGAACAGTCGCAAATTCTTCTAATTTATCACCAGTCTTCCCAAGGGTTTTACCCTGCTCAATAAAGTACTCAAATGTAGACATGATGTCTAAAATATGAGTCCACAACCTGAAATAATTAATTATCTTATTTCAACCTTAATAGTAACAAGACTTAATAAAGTGCTTGTATATCACTATGTTTACTCCAATCTCTGTGGGAAACAAGACTTGACACCAACTTGTATTATCAAATGTATAATAATATCACAAGTCACTTCTTAATCATCAGTGCACTACATAAATCAGTGCATAACCATCAGTTATCTATCATAACTGCACTACAATAGTGCATAAGCAAAACCCCACCAGTTAGTTATGATAAGTGCACTATAAATCAATAGTGCATGAGCATATATGTAACAATAGTGAAGGCTAACTATGCAAGAACTATGTAAACAATAACAAGAACAATGTAAACAATAACAAAACAATGTAAACAATAACAAAGATCAAAGTCAATGTAAACAATAACAAAGATCAAAGTTAATGTAAACAATAACAAAGATCAAAACAATACGAAAACATTTGCATAAGTCAAATAAGTAGACAGCGAAAACTAAAAAGAAATATCACAAAGAATGTGATGACAAAATGCGAAAATATGACAAACAAATGACGCTACGGTGTATAAACAAAAAATTTTTTGTAAAGAACTAAATAATAGGAAAGAGTAGACCTACAAATACAAACAAATCAAAACAAAACTGAAGAATATGAAAAAATACCGAAAACAACACTGACCATTTCGTCACAACTAACAATAATTAGCAAAAATATTGCTAACAATTTCCAATTAAGGAAATTGCCCCTAACAGAACGCTAACAGTAGAAACCTCTGTGACGTGGTATCTTCTACTGCAAGACACCACCCAACCGAAACCCGCTGAAATATAAACATATAAATATACAAATAACATATAACATATAAACATGTAACATGAAAACAATAGGAGAAAGTGTGAAAGTACAGAAGGCTCAGTTAGAACATAAGGGCACAGTTCACAAACAAAACAGGCCACTTAACTTCTATAAATCCAGCGTCAGCACGGTGCAGAACAGGATGTAATCAGCATTCTGAGGATAATGATCCAACGTTCATTAACTTCTGCTCCCATAATTAGCCATGACGAAGGAAATGAGCTTCTAATACTGGAACAGTTGCTACGGCACTTGACCTTCTGAATCCGCAACAGTACCTCTGAGACCGGAACAGTTGTTACGGCACTTGTCCTTCTTCCTTACAGATCAGGAAATCGATTTGCTCGGCACTTGTCCTTCTATCGTAGGAAAACTGCCAACTTGACGAGCAACGCCGGGTATTTTGAAACAATTTCCAACTTTCAGCAACGCCGGGTACTTTCAAAATCTTTCATCAAACATTGAGGTGATGAGTTGAAACTGTAATGTTGTCTTGTATATAGTATGATGATGATGTCTGGGTTTGTAGACCCCCTTGCAAGCTGGTACCAGATTAAACCAACCTCTGGCCACCATGAAATGATAATGGTGCGCCAAAATGCCAGGTACGTTAGCTCCGTTATAACATACTACCGTTCAAGGAATGTCTGCATTCAACAATATAATTCTGATATAGTGTAGGAATCCAGATCTCAAATATTCATAGTGTAAACAAATAGCTTCCACATATTCGATAACATAAAGTTCTGGTTCGTGAAGCTGTATACATAATATGCCTCAGATCTGAATGTCTAAAGTTCATACATATTAATTCAGCAACAGTGTCAGCTGCATCTCATCACTGTTCATAGATAATAATAAATACTCCCTTCCTGATGCTAGCAGATCAGATGTGTACAATAAGTCCATTTATCCTCTGCACGTGAATAGCATACTTGGAATACAGGTCAACCCGACCTTTATAACGTTCCTAAGTCTAACCATCTGACTTGGATGTGATCTCTGATATAACGAATCCTGGAACACAGACAATAGTCTTGTTTGGTCTAGAGCGACCCATATATATAACTAGTTCAGGTATAAAGATACCGGTGGCGAAACCTAATCAAAAGTACCTCTCCATTTTGAATCACACAAGCGAGCAAAGAGCAGCAAAAAATGTCGAACTTTTAGATGACATCGAAAAGTTCAAATAAAGAGGAATTACCTTTATTCGGAATCAACCACAAAACATATGCCTCCAGGCGGCTTGAATAATACTGGGAAAAGTCTATAGTTAGCTAAACTAACTCACAAGGACAATGTATTTCCCTCAGAAAATCACAAGACGCAGATTTGCGTCCACTCGCTGCTTAGACCATTTTTTAACTCCCCGACCTGGGCGGAAACCAACATCGAACTCTCCAAGTCTAGACATGCGCAGAACCCATCTACGTGAGTATCAATTCACACAAGACGATTCTAAGAACATACGAGATAAGAGACATTCACTATCGCTCCCTTTATGGTCATGAATCGAAAACCTTAAGACAGGTTTCAGACATCTACAACACTTGACTGATACTACCAAATAAGGAGATATGGTCACGCTTCGTTTAAGAAATTATAGACCGAACGTGTCTCAAACCAAGAGGAGGTAAACTCATAAAAAAATAGTAGTCTCAAAATCTCGAGTTATGTCACTTTGACTGTAAAATAATATCGTACACATTTCAGTCAAGAAAAATGATCATACAAAGATTTTTTTTACGAAAAAAATGATTATACAAAGACTTTGGACAAAAAATGATCTGTGCGTAACACATACCTTTATATTTGTTTCATATTAATTTACTGTTTACAGGCCTCGGGTTTCCCTCCCTTATGTGTAAAAAATCATATGAACTCCGTGCTAACATATTTAACAAGAAAGTGTGGTCAAACGTTAACATCAAAACTCGAAAAGCAACTCAAAGCAGAGCAGGATTACTGGCGGCATGTACTTCAGCGAGTTATTGCAGTGATTTCCCTTTTGGCAGAATGTGGCTTGGCATTTAGAGGAGATGATGAAACATTTGATTCTCCAAACAATGATAACTTTTTTGGATTGCTTGAATTCATTGCCAAATTTGATCCATTCCTGCATCCACACATAAATCAGTAAGGAAGTAAAGGCGGTGGTCAGCCATCGTACTTATCCAAAACTATATGTGAAGAGGTTATCCAGTTGATGGCTAATAAAGTTCTAGAAGCAATACTTTGCGACATTAAACAAGCAGGTAATTTTAGTTTGTCACTTGATTCAACCCCTGATGTTTCCCATGTTGATAAACTTGCATGCATTACGCAGCAATATCTACAGCAGCAGAACATTGTGACGATTGATTGGCCTGTTTTATCACCAGCCATGTCCCCTATAGAACATCTGTGGGACGAGCTTGGATGCAGAGTCTTCAGGCAAGGTTCTCCAGCTAATCTGCAACAGCTCGAAGCTGCTCTTACACGTGAATGGGACTTGATTCCCCGGAATTTCCTTCAGAGACTTGTGCGTTCCATGCGGAGCCGCTGCCAAGCTTGTTTGCAAGCACACGGTGGATAGTGTGAATGAATTTTTTTTATTGGTTGCATTTTTGGTTTTCTCACTTGCCTGCACAGAATGCAATGAATTTCATAACAATACAATGTACAAATTAATGACCAGCATGGATTCATAGGAAAATGAATACAGATTCCAAATATGTAAACTTGTAAACACTTATGTTTACATTTCACACTCTGTTCCTGGATTATACAGGTGGTGCGTTTTTAATGTGCTTCAATATATATATATATATATATAGTAGGGATGGACTCTTTAAAATCCTCCTGAAAATAGGCTGCCCTTCTAAAATGCTTGAAATGATAAAGTCATTCCATGACGGCATGAAGGGAACAGTCCAATATGCTGGAAGCACGTCACAGCCCTTTGATATACGAAGTGGCGTTAAACAAGGCTGTGTTCTGGCTCCGACCCTCTTTGGAATCTTCTTTGCCTTACTCTTGAAACATGCATTCAGAGATGCAACTGAAGGAAAATGCCTTCACACTAGGTCAGATGGCCGTCTGTTTAATCTTTCAAGGCTGAAGGCAAAAACAAAAATCAGAAGGGTCACTATAAGAGACTTGTTGTTCGCTGATGATGCTGCAGTCGTCACTCAAAGCCAACAGGAGCTTCAGAGCTTGATGAATCGCTTCACTAAAGCATGCAAGGACTTTGGCCTCACAATAAGTCTAAAGAAAACGAATGTGCTGAGTCAGGATGTGGGTGCTGCACCAGTTATCACTATCGATAACTATGAATTGGCAGTGGTGCACCACTTCACATACCTAGGGTCTACCATCAATGACAAACTCTCACTGGATACAGAAATCGACAGCCGCATTGGCAAAGCTGCAGCTACCTTTGCCCGCCTCACATCGCGTGTTTGGGGAAACTCTAAACTCACAATGAAGACCAAAGCTGCGGTATATAATGCCTGCGTCACCAGCACACTCCTATATGGCAGCGAGACCTGGACGACCTATGCTAAGCAAGAAAGAAGGCTCAATACCTTCCATTTGCGGTGTCTACGCCGCATCCTCGGCATCTCGTGGAAAGATAAAGTGACAAATGTCGAGGTGTTGTCACGTGCTGGCCTTCAAAGTATGTATACGCTTCTTAGACAGCGCAGACTTCGCTGGCTTGGCCATGTTCGCCGCATGGAAGATGGTCGCATCCCAAAAGATATCTTCTACGGACAATTAGCAGATGGCAAGAGAACAGTTGGGCGACCACAGCTGAGGTTCAAAGATGTGTGCAAGAGAGATATGAGGGCACTGGACATGGATCCAGCAACATGGGAGGATGAAGCTGCCGATCGCACTAAGTGGCGATGCTATTTATGGCGCCACCTCAGATTGGGCGAAGAGAGGCTCACACAAGAAGCAGAGGTGAGGAGAAAACGTCGAAACACCAGGAAAATAAGCAGCTGAGGGCTGTCACCTCAGGGGCGCATTCCCATAGTCAGTTATGACTGAAGGGGCTATTATTATTATTATTATTATTATTATTATTATTATTATATATATATATATATATATATATATATATATATATTATATATATATATATATATATATATATATATATATATATATTTTTTTTTTTTTTTTTTCTATAACCAGCGGCACTCGAGCTTTCCAGCTCTTTCGGCCCAATGACATGTCATTGCGAGGCTGGGGGGTCAGTGGACTTTCCTTCCAACCCGGTCAGGAGCTTCGCTCCTTCCCATCCACACGGGATTTATGTGCAGGAGCCGTTCAGGTTATTCAGTAAAATTTCCGGTCGTAAACATTTCTTCAAACGCCGACGGCCGGGTTTGAACGATGAACACCTGGTCGCCAGTACAACGTCGCAGCCATTACACCAGCGCGGCTCCATATATATATATATATATATATATATATATATATATATATATATATATATATATATATAGCGAGAGAGAGAGAGAGAGAGAGAGAGAGAGAGAGCAATCCCCCGCTTAACGCTGTTATTTTTATTCTTGAAAACGAGAGCGCTAACCGATAAAGCGCTACAAAAATTGAGTTCCCATCAGAATTAATATAAATCAAATTTATTCGTTTTCGAGGTCCAAAAAGCTGTTTCAAAATTATGTGAAAAGTAAATTTTTTTTAAAAAATAGTTAACAACCTTTATTAACTACATATAATTATCAAACATACTGAACGCAAACGAAATATTATGTATGTATATATGTACTTAAAGAAAAAAAACTTATAGTACCTTAATCGCTGCTACTTCCGTCGCTTGTGGCCACAGTAGTCACGGCAGAGCTGTTTTTATTATCAGACGACTGGTTTGCAGAAGGTATAGCAAGTGTTGAAAACGTTTTTCTTACTCCAGATGGAGAAAGCATGGCTATTTAGTCTTGTAGCAATTAATGTTTTCTTCTATGTCGCGGGTTGTCTCTCCTGTTCTGCAGTAGTGGGTCCAATAATGGCGAAAATTCGAGTAAAAGGAATGAGTTAAAAAATAATAAAGTTTGCAACTTCGCTCAAGATTACTCTTGGCAGAGATGTAAAAAGAAGGTGGGTGCTTCTATTTCAGGGAGTCTCACAGGGATTTCTAGAATAGCAAGTATAACAACTGAGTCATGTAAGTTTGTTATAAACTTTGCGTTCTTCCGCCCCTTTTGCAAGAAATATGCTTCGACTCGTATTTAATGAGCCCTCAGCTGAAGATGATTCTGCAAATTATTAATTGTATTTTAGCTCTGTATATGATGTTTTTTTTAATGAGTTATACTGGTGCAAACACCAATTCACTCAATCCATTGATCTACTCCAACTATGGGGTTATATTTACATGGATAACAAGAGATGTATTTTTTAAATATTTGATCAACGGGGTTAAAAGGAATAAAATTTATTTGCCAAGAAAAAGAAGGGGTTCATTCAAGGTGTATCCTCCTGGGAAAATGTTATGTTGGTGGATTTAAAACAATAAAGTTCGTATTCTGTGCCAGTACTAGGTACTTAGCTTGCAATGTGGTGACAATGGCTGTCATTGACTTATGGTTCAATCAATGCTGGTTCCCAGTGGAGTTTTGACTGTCCCTTCTCTTCTCAGGAATCGAGTGTTTGGCAGCAACATATTTCTGCGTGGCCGGAGTAACTGTTCAGGTTGCTTCTTCGAGTGCCCTCTAGACCCGTCTGTTATAGATGGTGTCCAGCGTCGACTTCTGACAACTGGCACCCAAAAGCTGAGAGAAAAACAACACCGCTCGTAAATCGCCAGTCTCCTGGTGCAAGCATCAGGACCGCTTCTTCCCTTCACCGTTTAATCCTTCTCAAAATTTTATCCGATGCACCTGAACATTAAATTTCAACCAATCGAGTCAGATGAAAGTGTTAGGAGAGCGGAAGAATGCATATTAATTCTTTCTCTCTCTCTTTCTTATATATATATACACATATATATATAAAATATTCTGGCTCATACGTTTGCTTTCATACATATAAAAAACTGAAGCGACTTTGACTGTTTAGTTTTAAAACAACATGTAACAATTTTAAAAATGAATTAGTTTTTAACAGTTAAAATAAATATGGAAAGATTGGTGAAATTTAGATAAAGGTTTTCGTCACGGAAACGTAAGTGAGGATTTATCAAAAGTCCGTTGCTTTCGCCTATTTTACAAGAAACTTAACTCTAGCTGAGTCCGGCAGCTGTGGTTCATCAATTCTGTGATGACGAAAGCCTTCTCCACACTCTCTTCCACTATAGGCGGTTAGGGTGGATGCTTTTCTCTCACACTAGCGGCGTTAGTCGTCTGATGGCTTGTAACCACGAACCCAAAATTTTGGGAATATACATTCTCCTTGCACAGATTTAAACTGGACACAGCTCTGTATTAGATGCTTCGAATCACTTAGGTCTGGAAATTAGAGTTAATTTCTCTGACGGCGGGTGTTCTGCGGAATCACTGGCCTGGGAAACTTTTGTTTAATTCCTCTTTGACATGTGATCAAATTCCTAAGTTTCCAGTCTTGGTAATTGAAGTTCTGGTCCTTAAGTTTACAGTCTTGTACTAAAAATGCGGGTTTACTTGTAAATGCCAAAGTTTCTCAGTCACTTTTAATAATGGAATTCTAGGTCCGATCTTTCTCTTCTGCCTTTTTGGGAGTTGCTCTTATGACGTTGCGAAGCTGTCTGTCTCTGAGTTCGCTATATTATATCTCTCATTCTCAGTTCAAAAACAGATTGTGTTTCCGCCGAATGTGTAGCCGGGGAGTAATTATGTGGGTTATTATTTGTTAAACTTGTTCATGTGAGATTTTGAGTTTAATGACTGGCTTATAGTCCGCCAGAGCTGGAACTTGTCTCACTTAATCTATGGGTTCAGGTTCGATCCGTAAATCCCTCGATTTTGTTGATGTAATTAAGAGAGCCAATTGATCACTTAATCATGCATTTTAAGCATTACATTCTGACAATTTAAAATCATGTTTACGAAGTCTTCAAACAGCCGATAGTTTTCCAAGATTAATTTATTTACATCAAAACCAAAAGAATTCAAATGCATCTTCAAGCAAAAAGTCAAATCCACAGGTGCATTCATGATAAGACTTCAACGTTATCATTTTTCATTATATATTCTTCCATGACTAATGGTTTCACCAAATAAAACGAATGTCATTCAACTGTATGGGCTAATATTCATGGTCCTCCACTGATTTTTCTCAGTCATTCATATATCCTCCTGTTTACTCTACTTTCTCATGTTATTTTATAATAGCCTGATTTCTTGGGGCAGACTCAAGTTTGCTTCTCATATCATTCATTGTTCTTATATTAGATTTTGTCACACGAATAAACATTTCTGAAAAAATACATAAAAAAACCAAGCTTGGCGAGAATCTACTTACTGGCAGTAAGGAATGAAAATACACATTTCCTCGTGATTTCAATCACGTCCAAGAAATAATTTCACAAAAACTTGTTGAGGTTAATCAAAGTGGAAACCTAGCCAGATTCCTTACGTCTAACTACGTGTGCATCATTATTCTGGACATTATCACAAAACACGTCTTGTTAACCACAGATCATTTCTCTAACTGCTTGACAAAAATATATCTGCCGGTAGCTTGGCTTCCCTCGAGCTAAAAAGAGCCTATTCATTGGAGAAAAATATCACATGACCCAGCTAAGCTTGGCCTGCTTTCTAATACTAACGCTTTTTCTGTATTTCTCCCTTTTCCTAATGTTAATTTCCCTGGGTTAACTTTTTTCTCTTCTTTTATTTTAGTTAAGATTTTATGGTCTGTTTCTCACAAAAGTGGTAGTTTTACGTTATTTTATACTTGAGCTTTAGTTAAAAATCTATCGTCTGTTTTCACACACAATGGTAGTTATATGGCCACATATAGATCCCGGGGCCCTGCAAATGTATCCCGCAGGGAGACATTTGAGTACTATCAATATCCAAAAAGAATCCCAAAAACCTTTCTAAGTCCAAAAAAATTTCATAAAAATTTCAAAGTCCCCAAAAAATTTTCAAAGTCCAAAAGTTTCAGAAAAATTTAACCTAAGTCTTAAACCTGGGCTCCAGTATATATATAAGACTGTCATCCCTTAGACAGGCCTTATTAATGGACATCATATCAAAAATGTTAAACCTTTATCATATCAGGGCATGTGCTAACAAAATTTTGCCGATTGGCAACCCTGGACAACAACAAAAATCTTAACATCAATCCAATGTCACTCAAAATATACAAGAGTGGGAACATTGAAAAGTTTCAACCAGTATCAGCGTTATACAATGTGCAATAGTAATCTACACATCATTTTAGCAAATTTTCTCGAAGTTAAAACATGGTAGTTAAACAAGTAGAATAACATAGTTGACCAAGTAAAAATATAATTCTAACATCAAAGATTTTTCATATATGGCTCTTATATTAAGTTACTCCCTGTGGTTCAAAATCACCAAGTTGCAAAAAAAAAAAAAAAAAAAAAAACAACTTCCCGGTGCTCCAATCAAATGCATCTAAGTTATATCCACGTATCCAAGAATGCAATCATTTTTTTTTTCAAAATAATCCAAGTCCTTATTGTATTGATGATCCGAATCCATAAAAAAAATCAAGTTGTGTCTAGTTACTCCTGTGTTCTACCCTCATAGTCAACAAAAACATATCTGAGAATACATTTTCAAGAATTTACATAACTATAATGCAGCAATCAACATGTTAATATGTCATCACAAATTGGACAAAGTGAAAATTTTCAAAACATCTTGGATTTTTCACATTTGTTCTTATATTAATTTCCTCAATGTAGATTTAATTCTTTGTGTTGGGAACTTTCCTGATACTCCAAACAATATGCATCTGAGTTATTTTCAAGTATCCATCACTGTAGAAAAATGTTCCATTTCCCTTTTTCTTTTGTTTCAAATTATCCAAATCCTTATTGTAATGGTGCTCCAATTAAAAAAAAAACAAAAAAACTTCTAAGTTATTTCTAGTATCTCATGCCTCCATTTTCATAGTTATTCATTTGTCAACACATTATTATATGTGCACAATATTTCTAAGAATACAGTTGCAAAAATTGATACAACTGTCATACAACAATCAACATCTCAATATGGTACGACATCTGACAGAATGAAAAACACTGAAAACATCATTAGTTCTTACATGAATTTCTCCGTATAGTTTAAATTCTCCAAGTAATATGTATCTAAGTTCTTTTCAAGTATCTCTCACTGTAGAAAAAAAATGTTTCATATGTTCAAAGTATCCTTGTTATATGAAGTATCCATTACTGTCGAAAATGTTCAAAGTATCCCAGTTTTAATATTGTGCTGGTGATCCAATCCGTATAAGAGCGAAGTCATTTCTAGTTACTCATAAATTTATCCTCATCGTGAATTATTTATTTACACATTATTATTTTGAACCAGAGCATTTCAGACAAAATTCATTTGTCAAAAAAAATCTTCAAAAAAAAACTCTTTTTAACCCTTGTGTTAACAATCAACATTTAGTGTCACTTTAATTTGACAAAGAATAATGCCTGTACACATTTTTTTTTCAGGGTCGACACTAAATCTGTCTTCGAGGTCGAAGATTTGTCAGATTGATACAGTGTCTATAACACCTGCTGTCAGAACTGGTATGTCTGAGACAGACAGATGGGCAGTCTATTATTTCAATCATCAATATCTCTATAGTGTAGGCAGGGAGGGGATAGAAGTGTCATCATATTTGGGGTGAAAAATATTTTGCTGGTCAACCTGTATCCACAGTCGCAGGAAGCAATATAGGTTTTAGTAAAATCGTCAAATGCAATGTCCAATGGACTTGTTAGAGCAGGGGCTATGAATATGTCATTCGTCCCACTTGCTGTCTGTCACAATTTTTTCTTAAAGACGGAAATGTCTAAGTAAAAGCAAGGTCATAAATGTATACCTCATCAATACATCTCTTCAATCATTATCGCAGTATGTGGACAAATCAGTACAGTAATCATTATTACTTGCATAGTGGTAATAAGGGATTATCATCTCTTATATAGGGACTATCTCTTTTCCTCTATCTCAACTGAGTGCACAAATATTCTTGAAGTATTTCTGAACCATCTCATCAGCATTATTTGTCTTCGTGGTTCTCCGTAACACGTATGTTTCCGTATGAATATCATATTTAAGTCATGTATCCGTACTATATATCCTTGTCGTGTGTATCCTTAACACGTATGGCTCCAGTATAGGTATCTCATTCAGTGGGCATCTTCGTCGTTACAGACGAGATAATATGATTGAAAAAATATGACGGTTTTAAAAAGATACAAGAGATACGTGTCACGGACACACACGAGGATATACACTAAGGAAATACGTGTCAAGGATACACAAGAGGATACACATATGCAGTTATGACTTTGTCATAAGCCGGATATTCCTGTCTATACGTAGTTACGTGACAGATTATTGATAATGACCTGAATATTTTTCCATGAAAGTAAGATTATGAGACTGATGACAAAAAGATAGTCTCTGATATAGACGATGATGTTGATTTATATTTGTGATATTCCTGTCTTTACGTAGTTACGTGACAGATGATCAAGAAAGAATGATTGAATAGTCTCTGATATATATGACTTGCTTTTACTTAGACATTCTGTTTTTTACGTGATACGTAACAGATGATTTGGTACTATGATTAAATTTTTTGAGGTTCCCTAAGATAGAACTTATACGACGAAGATGCCCACTGAATGAGATACCTATACTGGAGCAATACGTGTTAAGGATACACACGACAAGGATATATAATATATATAATTGATCAATTTGCAGGAATGAAAGATAAATCTGTGGTAGGAAAAAAATATTTGCTTGTACTATTTTGGCTGTTAATAGAAATTATTTTTTTTTAAAGAGAGGTTTATTTCTTTTGTTTTGTGTTAAATGAAATCTTAAATTTCATATTTTCCCAGCAATTCATACTGTTATTCTTAATATAATTCTAAATTAACGGTACTGTTTCATATAGTCCTGTAAACTTCCTTGTCATTTGTCTACAATATGAGTATGTAATTTATCTGGCCGTGACTGGGGCGCATTATTCCTGGGGCTAAAACCCTGGGTACGCCACTATGTTGAAAAACCACCACTGTAGACAGCACGCATGTGCTTGGTGAAGGATTCTTAAAGAGTTATGCTCGTAATATTGACTCCATGCTCCTTAAGGAGCGAATAAGTTAGCAAAGTCTCTAAAACCTACTACAGTATTGACTCCATGCCCTTTAAGAAGCCAACAAGTTAGCACAAAGTCTCTAAAACCTACTACAATGTTGACTCTATGCTCCTTAAGAAGCCAACAAGTTAGCACAGCGTCTATAAAACCTACTACAATATTGGCTCAATGCTCCAGTGTTAGGAGCTATACGGAGACAGGAGAAAGGATTTGTCGTCTTTTTTTTTTTCTCCGTGTTTCCGAGCCATGCAGTGGGGCTGCCTTGACATTTGAACAGAAGATTCGTATTTTTGTGTTTGACACTGTTACATCTAATTAGCTACCATCCCCCTTACGTAGGTATTCACTACACAAACACGGATACAACAAACACATAAACAGTTTGACGCACGTAAAAGCGCAACATACACACATGCAGTCAGAACTATCATGTGAGATGTAAACGTGCTCTTGACTTGAGTATTCAGCATTTAACATCTTACAACAAGAAGTGGACTGGTTTTATCTTGAAGTAACCTACCTGAAAGAGACACGTATTCTACCGTGTGGCACTAATAGTTCTCCACAGCTGTGCAGTGAGCATGCTATATTTACTATACGCGCATTGCAATGTCCTGTGACTGGAAGTTATCTTGACTACCGATTAGAATCTTCCTAAGTTGAGGTCAACAATCTATATTTAAGTCGGATTTCCTGTGGCCTTCACAATTTAAAAAATTTAGTTTCACAATATTAGAGCCACCCAATAACTTAATTTTTTTTAAAATTAACAACAAAAAACAGAGGACTGCGTTTAAAAAAGAAAAGAACCAAATTAAAATGTTCGTACGTCAGCCGACACAAGAAATGACGGGAAAGCACAATGGTGTGTGATTTCTTCCACGTGTTGATTTCTCCTATGTTCAGTATTTGCTTTTTTTTTTTTTTTTTTTTTTTTTTTTCTTTTTTTTTTTTTTTTCTTGACTGGATTGTTACTGAAGCCTCTGTTGCTACCATTGATTTTCCAGTTGAATTTATAAATCAGCAGTGTTATCTGGCATGACTCCGCTCCTACTGAGGCTCAAAATCGATACATTCATCACGCTACTCAGAAACCTGTAAACAAATAAATGTCTCTTGAAAGGCACAAGATTTGTTGTAAATAACCTTCCAAACAGTTTACTGATCCCGAAATCTTCGTTAGCAGTAAGAAAACGAAAGAGTTTTTATTCCACGCATCAATTTAGAGCCTTGGGACACTTGCCTTTAGACGTCGTCAGTTTCCTGTGGTTTTAGTTTATGTCAGGACAATCCAAAAAACACAAGGACAATCTTTTAATAATGTAAGTGTATACCTACCAGAAGCTGTCTTTGCTCCTGGTCAACTTTATCTAGCGTTGACGCGAGGAAGGAATCCTGACAGCCTTAAAGTATATATTCAGGACACAAGCTACCAATTTCTTTTTTTTTTTAAATAATCTCTGACGAAACAGACAGAACGTAACAAATTCGATAATTCCTTTTTTATTTTCATCCGTGCATTATCTTCCTTTAATGCCTTCATATACGGTTAATTATCTTATCATCGGATGGACACTCCCAAACATCCAGGGATTTACTTGCTAAGAAAGACGTGAACAATAAAGCCACTGCTTCACGAAGGCAGGGGGTCAATAAAGATTAAAACCACATTGATATCATGTGTTCGCTAGCCTCGTGTTTACTCAAGACACCGGCAGTTGATAGATAAGCGAGCGATTGCTTCCATTAAGTCTGGCAATGGGCAAGCAGATGTTCCGGATTGGCAAGAAATTGTGGTTTTAAGATATTTTTAATATCGACGGGCATGACGTGCAGAATTAACGTATCTCCCAAGTTTATCTTGATAACAACAAGACTGAAGTAACAGGACACTGGCTGATATGCCATAAGTGTTTCCGACAAGACATCTGATCTTAACCAACAAAGATGGGAAGAAGTGAGTACAACCTTGAAGACAAGCGAAAAGGCATATTATATACTTATTTTTGGTAAAGGTAACAATAAGTTACACTACCATATATGAATGTTGCGGGTCTTTATATGATTATTTGAATATTCTAAGTAGAATTCTGCTACTCTGGCAATGTTCAACTAGGGGTAAAATTAGTAGACCACGCACACAGCCCTTCAACACGAACTCGTAAATGTCACCCACAAAAGCAGTATGGACAATCCACAACAGAGTTTATTGTACTGGGACGATGCTCCAAATAAATAATCTTGAAATCAATGTATACGTTATGGCGTTACATATATCGTCTTCAGTATAGCTCTGCACCGTCTGTAGCTAGAACACTGTCCTCGATAGATTTACACATATTAATATAGTTCAAACCCACGTTCTTCACAGAAATCATAATTCCTTTTACAAATATACTGGCATCATCTCACGGCGGTATTGGATGATCCAGTGATGGAATACTTAGGAATATGTCAAGAAATACTAGAATTCTCAGGAGCTCAGAACACACGTCCACCTCCACAATTAAACACACAGAAGACTCTAAGCAGACGATCGTACACTTTTGTGATTACCGACCTTAACTTCTGCTAACTGAACCTCGAGGTAGTGACGTAACTTCCTGTTACCTCGGACTACCGATAATAAACAAATATGAATCCTTTGTCGAACCATTTAATAACATCGACAGACATGTTATGAATTTAACTCATAACAATCAATATTTGACAGTGCCAATAATTATCATGATATGTAGATGGAAAATGTACTAAATTAAGACGCTCTTCCTTGTGGTTGGCTTAAAATATAAAATTTACTAAAATAAAATGTGATACTGTTCCACCCAAAGTAAACTAAGGAAAGTAACTTTTGCGTAAGTGCGTTTCTAACTATAAGACCTAAGGTTTGAAAATTAATACACTCAGATTCCATTCTTGTCAGATGCAAGGATTAGAAGATAGTAGATTTATAGGAAGTGATTGAATTCAGAATTCTCTTTGTAAAATTAAACAAGTACAATAATTTCTTAAAAGCGTGTAAAATCATCCTTGCCTATAAATATGCCCATGTGTTAAAAGCTAGAAGTTGTAACATAGGAATTATTAGTAGCTCGCGGGGGAAAGACTGCTTCTTAAACAGCTGCAGGACATGTTATCGGTCACCTTGCGCACACGTCTGGATAATAACCCATTTATACTGAGGGAATAAGTTGTAACCTGTAATTTTCGTATGCCTTTTACAAGTATAAATTGCTTATTTATGTACAGTTGTGTGAAACGGGCAACCTCATCATGTATAATAACTTGCCACATAAACAACCTCTGCAAGAGATGGTGACTGCTTCGTGCGGGTTTCTTCAAAAAGAACCAATAGCATCGATGGCCTCATGCACCGTAGGATTCTGGAAGAGGACAATGATGACATCATGGTATATATATATTTTTTTCAACAATTCTTAATCCGATTTGTTATTTATAAATCTGACAATAATGCACATGTCTGCGTCCGCTCTCACTACACACTTTTGTCTGAATCGAGAGTCTGTGATTTTATACTCCTGGGCATCAGGTAAAATTCAGAGGAAGATGAATTGGTGCAGGAAAGCGGAAGTCACCTGATGCTTACATCAGAAGACATAGACTTAAGGGGGTGTGACGGTATTGCCTCCCCTGCTTTGCAGTAGTGGTCCAACAATGGCCAAAACTCAAGAGTATCTACTATGGGCTTCAAAGGTGTCTACCTTCGCACAAGATTACTCTTGGCAGAGATGTAGATAGAAGGGTACTGGCACTTCTATCACAAAGGGTGTCTTCACAAGATATTCAGATCAGCAAAAACAATGCTGCTTTGGCTTAGCACGTTAATTCTAGAATCTGATGACCACTTGTGTGAAGAATTAAGCAATGATTATTTTTAGCTCGTTTAAGCCCCCACCTCTGATTAACTCAGTGGAATTCTTATTAGTCTGGTATAGCTCTATTTTGAGTGTGTATTGTAAATTGACTGAGACAAACATGCTGTAACTTTAAAATGATTAAATAGAAGTTAAATTTGTAAAATTACAAATAACAAAATTTAATAATCACTTAAGTTTTAACAGTTTGAAAATAATTGAATAATTTAGAACAAAAGTTTCATCAACGATGAATAATAGAGACGATGAAAAAAAGTTCACTTTGGCAGCTTATATATGAAACGTAGCTGCCAATAACGGTTCTGCTCCTTCTGATGGGTTGGTTCATTTTACACTGCTCCCGTTAGTCGCTGGTCATGGTTGTCGAGTGTAGATCGTTTCCCAGAAATGTCAAGGAGAGTCTACAAAGTTGGTCCTTCGTCTTAAAGCGTAGGCCACTTGCCCCTTCTTGTTCCAGAGATATTACTTTCTGATGGTACCACAAATAACTATGATAAAGAATAGAAAACGAAACGCCCTTCTAAGTATTGCGTTTCCCGACACATACTTATGTGTCCCCTTTTCTCTATTCTACCATCCCATTTATCTCAGAATTTACCCTTGATGAGAATTAAATTTAATCCCTCGGGATAACACTTTCTTTTACATTTAAATTGAATAGCTTTTATAGTTACTTTACATTTAAATGAACATGTTAATAGTACAGAATAGAATATGTTTACATTTACTTTTCCACTGATTGAAAAGTGTTTACAATATAAATTGAATATGTTTTCATTTATGTTTACACTGATTTTAAAAGTTTGAAACTTTCATTAATTTAAGAATGAATATTTTCACATAGACATTTACACTGTTTTGAAACTGTAAGTATTATACTTAGAATGTGCATAATTTCTTTCATCTTTTCCTCCCTGCTTCATATGAAACCTGGAACTACTTTGTGCTTTTAGTTCTCTTTAACTCTTTAAGCCCCAAGAGCCAGTATACTGTACTTCCCGCTAGACCCATTTGGCCCAAGAGCCAGTATACTGGCTTTCGTATCTCTTGATTCTTTCTATGGCTGTTTTCTAATTTTGACAACTCAAAAACGCTATCTTCTGAAAGTATAGCCATCCATTATGGACTTTTGTTATTTATGAATATGAACATTTAAAAAAAAATTATTTCCAAACAAAAACAATAAAAACATACTGGTATGGCCATTTTTGTTTGGGCCAAACCCACCTTTTTGCTTGGGACTGAAAGAGTTAAGGAACAAGCAATAAAGCAATCATCACCCCGTACAGTGGTGGTTCATGAATCATTATTCTATACACTGAGGTTGCCAGCCTCAAATGACTGGGACATCCACTAAATATATATGTTAGTTCACATGTTAGTAATAAAATATAGAATGTAAAATCACAACTTATGCCAATCCTGGCTCACAGATTTTTTGCTCAGATGAATAAAAGGCACTGGTCCAGTTGCCTTATTACACGTGTACTTGGGGTCGTTAATTTGAACGTTAATCCCCTTTCTGACTCCGTGTGTTTCCTTCAGTTTCCTCAGACAGCGGCTTTCCTTATTAAAATGATAGAGATTTCCTGGGCTGAATTGTAAGTCCTGATGAGTACTCCAATAAAAAGTGTCCGGTCTGATAAATGGAAATTCTGAATTCTAACTGGCACGTCTGGTGTCTTGGGCACGCGTGAATCTCACATTAAAAAAAAACGACTGAAACGTGTCAGGTTATATTCACTGTCTTACCCCACCCTGTTTCTTATGGAGCTCAAATGCTCAGCCAATCTGATTTGAATATTTTGCATGACTCATCTAGTGCGAAATTTCAAACATTCCTTTTCTGAAAATGGGCTGTAAACATCCTATTGCTCTGTGTACCGACTCACGAACACGTCGTTAACCTCATAGGACAGCGTGTGTCAGATGTAACAAATTATTATTTTCGCTAAAGTAATGTCTTATCTGTTGCTTGAGCACACACAAAATCCGTCTCTTTACAACCTTGGCGGAGACGCACCGGTGCCTTATCAGTGATTAAACAGATTTTGCTGGGCGATGTACGTGTTAATCTGTGTACTGATATCGGCCGTGCCTGCGATTAACCAGCTTGGTTGTCGATAATGTTTTCTCAGCCGCTCCTGCAAATGTTTAGTAGTATCATCCACCAGGAGTGTCAGATAAACAGACCAGACACAATATACTGGAAGTAGCAACATAATGTAGATACAAAATATCTGCTCCATTGGACAGAGAAAGAAAAGGTTGCGACTCGGAAAAATCGCGCTAAAATCAATACAAAATGTACCGATTACTGCCGTAGTGAAACCGAGATTAGGAAGAAGAAGGGGCCGCCCCAATAAATTCTGTGACAGGAGGTACACTTTTATATTTCTCTCAGCTCCTGGTACTAGTCACTATCGTGAATTGAGGTTAGAAGTGGTTTGTTAAGTTATCCAAATCAAGTGAACTGCAAGATTTATAGTAGAAAACACAAAGTGCGTGTTAGGGACAGCCTGGAAAAAGCTCGATTAAAGCCATTTCTTTCTCCAAGCCCCACAACTCACTTATGTATTCACTTACTCTCTCTTCTTTCTAACTGATAGACAGAGAAATAGTAAGAGCTTGCGAAGTTACTTAATAATAGATATAGAATGAAGTCCTTGAACAGCGCATTAACCAATACAATTACATTTATTATAGAAAAAGTTATGTGGATTGCATAAACATAAATAACACATAAGGAAGGGAAACCCGAGGCCTGTAAACAGTAAATTAATATTAGACAAACATAAAGGTATGTTTTCAGGCACTCGTAAGAAATAAAGAAGTAGAACACTTGGACAACAGAAAAACAACAGACGTGAGTGGCTTACCCAGGGTTCGAACCCCGTACCTTCCGTACGACAACTCCGCCTAGCTATCAAGCGAATCACACTGACCCCACGGCCAGCTAGGCATCCCCAAAAAAGGATGCTTTACTGACTATTTATCAGTAAGAAACACAAGATAACACCGGAAGTATACAGTGGGCAACTCAGCCCCTTAATGACGCAATCACTTCTGTTGTTCCCCTATTAACAGTATGTGTCAGTCCAAACAAGACAAAGACCTTGATACTGGGTCCAGTAAATAGTAGAAGACTTAAGGACAGTAGTATAGAACAGATGGGGATGCCTAGCTGGCCGTGGGGTCAGTGTGATTCGCTTGATAGCTAGGCGGAGTTGTCGTACGGAAGGTACGGGGTTCGAACCCTGGGTAAGCCACTCACGTCTGTTGTTTTTCTGTTGTCCAAGTGTTCTACTTCTTTATTTCTTACGAGTGCCTGAAAACATACCTTTATGTTTGTCTAATATTAATTTACTGTTTACAGGCCTCGGGTTTCCCTTCCTTATGTGTTATTTATGTTTATACAATACCAGAAACCTACCCTCTGTTCTATACTACTGTCCTTAAGTCTTCTACTATTTACTGGACCCAGTATCAAGGTCTTTGTCTTGTTTGGACTGACACATACTGTTAATAGGGGAACAACAGAAGTGATTGCGTCATTAAGGGGCTGAGTTGCCCACTGTATACTTCTGGTGTTATCTTGTGTTTCTTACTGATAAATAGTCAGTAAAGCATCCTTTTTTGGGGATGCCTAGCTGGCCGTGGGGTCAGTGTGATTCGCTTGATAGCTAGGCGGAGTTGTCGTACGGAAGGTACGGGGTTCGAACCCTGGGTAAGCCACTCACGTCTGTTGTTTTTCTGTTGTCCAAGTGTTCTACTTCTTTATTTCTTACGAGTGCCTGAAAACATACCTTTATGTTTGTCTAATATTAATTTATGTGGATTGCACAACATCACTATTAAATCCCACAGATGTAAACAATTATTAATTTCATACACCCAGAGCACAACTGAAATGACACACAACAGACAAAATGTCTATCCAGCACAAAGTCAGTCCACGACACACTGTACACCGGGTCAACCTCTATTCTCAATCCTGGGAGGTATGTTAATAATCTTATGGTCGGTGCTCTATCCGTGAGCATGGAAAAAAGCCCACAGCTAATACCAAGGCGGAACTGCTCTCCTGAGCCGCTAAAGAAGCTAAACGCTCGGCAAGTTTGAATCACAAGTGGGGACTGCTAAGTACTGTGGCTACTATTCTGTCTGTGTGGAGCTATATATATTTAGAGAAACCATACAGGCAGCTGATTTTATATGTGCTACCAAGCCTGCATCTGATGAGGTATTAGATACCCGTATGAGCTGACATATGATGAACTTGTGAATAATGAACTGCACACGGTTTGATGGCGTCTGGCTGCGTTTCACAAGGGTTATACTGCAGTGAATATTATCCAAAGATTTCCACTCGTTTAGTCGACTAAGGGTAGTGGGTTATTACAGGTGACACCTTACGTCTCACAGCTGCTTACTTACAAGTGGGGTAAGAGAGAGCATGGTGCGTTCTCTCCGTAGAGTGCTTGCTTCAGCGTTACGGCAGTGGGCTCTGGAACCGAGACCAACATACATACATTACCTTAAATCAAAGTATAAAACGTATCATACATTTAAATTTAACATTTATTCACTCCTAATGTGGCAAGTCCATACTCCATTGTCCCTTCAATACGGCTAGTCCTCGTGTCCATTCCACAATACTAATTCTCACCATCAGTGGTTCCATGCAGCGTCCATAGAATAACCTTATTTGTACATACATGTACATCATAATATTAACTCTTCATGTAACCTCGAAGATCGAGTCACGAGATTTACTCCCCTTTCTCTGCAGTGATGGCCCAACAATGGCTAAAACCTAGAGTATCTAATAAGGGTCTTCAAAAGTATCTACCTTTGCTCAAGGTTACTTCTGGCAGAGTTGTGAAAAGAAGGATGATAATACTCCTATCTCGAGGGAGTCTTCATAAGATATTTCAGAAATCAAGAACAGTGCTGTATTGGTCTGAGTAATTGTTAATTCTTTTGTCTGCCCAACACCTTTTATGAGGAATTATTATGTATTTTAGCTCGTTCAAGCCCCTAACTGATTTAATTCAGTAAAATATTAATTTAATAACTCTGATTAAGTGGGTTTTTTTTAATGACATACGGGTGCAGTACACTCGAAATGATTAAATCAACTATAACTTTGTATAGATAAGGATAACAAATTTAATAATCATATATTTAAAGTGTAAAAAAAACGAATAGTTCCATTAAAAATCATCACAGGTAATGATAGGGTTATTTAGGGAATTTTAGGTCTTGGGAAAGTTCACTTGGCAGCTTTTAAGTGTGTACTTAGCTGCAAGTAAGAGGTCAGTTGGTCTTGCTCCAGCCGATGTCTCGTACCTTGCAGGTTATGGACTGGTTCACTCTTGCCATTAGTCAAGTCTAGTGATTGCGACACGTTCCAAGTAGTATCAAGGAGTAATCATGAAGCTGGTCCAGGTCTTAAAGACCCATCTAATGATGGTGTCTAGCGTTGACTGCAGGCCACTTATACCACTGTTGGAGTCGTTCTTGATGGGGTTAATAGAAGACTACCAGTTCTCAATGATGACGCGAATTCAAATAAACTTCAGGCGTAGCAACAAAGGCAGATGGTGAACTGAAGTAGACTGTAAGGCGGGTAGCACAATTCAACATATTTTTTGACGAAGACAATTAATGTTACAAAACACTTGTTGCTAACGTACGACATGGTTATTGGCAGTTCCACTTGACAGGATGCATGAATCTCAACTTTCATTTCATTAAATCCTTTAAAATAGTTCCATACAATTATCCTTGCAAAGTATACAGTCAAATACTATATTTAAATCAAATAGTGTTCAAGTAATGAGAAATCAGTTCAGATTGTCACTAATATGTCGAACGGTTGACCTTATCCAAGGACATATGCCATCATGGTCATTTATCAATATTCCTTGGTCATACATAAAATAAAAACTCTGTCCTCCTTAGTTTACTTCTTCCATAACATGCTAGGACAGTTGAATAAAGTTAGTCCAGCTATTCTTTCAGCAAAACAATATTGGTTAGGTACTCTCCTTGACTAACCTCTCGGTAAATGCCGTGACATCGAAGACGGCACTCCGTAATTCCATATTAAAGATACATTTTTATAATCAATTCCTCCCGCAGGACTACAATTACGTTTCTTCAGTGATTCATACCGCTCAGCTGATCCATTCATGGAACCCTGGAAAGTGGATTCCAGCTAGATACCAGTATGAGTGAAGACATCACGAAAATCTTATAAAAACATCGCTTCTTAAAAGGCGTGAACAAGACTTACATTTAAATGAATCGACCATGGCTTCTAATAAGAAGGCAAGTCGCCAACTTCGAATAGATCCCCGATACCAAGGGTAGAAAAACTATTAATCACCACAGACTATCAGTCTGGCTTGTTTCATCGAGAGCTACGTCATTCCCCTCTCTCGCAGGCAACGCAAAACACGTTAATTTTCAAAATATCAACATTGTGCATTCTCGTGCGCAATAAACTAAAATACACACAACAGAGTTGGTGTGTACATATTTATAACAGTGGCAGGAGCACAGATCAATAAGATCTGAGACTACCATTTCTGTTAACGCCTGTTACGGACATTAAATGTACGCAACAGCTTCCTTATCACCCCTGTTTAAAAAAAAAGTTATTATATTAATTTTTTTAATTTTTATACGTTAAGTAACTCGGAGAGGTGAGTCAAACTTATATCGACATATATTAAATTTAAAATTATGATAATATTATCGAATAAAAAGAAAATGAATATGAAATGGAAATCAATGCAACTAAACCATAGTATGCATTGAAGCATACATCCACAATCGACCGACTTTGGTACGATGTGGTAAAATTCAAAGAAAGAAAGTACGAAGGAAGGTGGAGATAATAACCAAAAGAATGGTAAAACATCCAACCAAAATAAAAATCAACAAATGATTTCAAATGAAAAAAGAAACAATGATGAAATGTAAAAAATGACAAGTGAATTGGAAAACAAAAAATGTAAATAAAACAAGTAAAGTGAATAAAATGCATAATCAAAGACGCGAAGTAAACAACCCACCTAATGTTTCTAACATTACTAAGATGGACTAATCCTCTAAGAGTGTTAAAATAATGTACCCTGAGTGGTATATACTAGTATAAAGAAACACACACAAACTATTAAAGTAAGTGAATGTGAAATATTCCACTAATTAAGTAACTTAAATTGATATTAACTAATCAATATAGTTCATAATTAAAATAGTCACTAATTACTAATTCCTTTAATTGCTAACAGTGTTAATCAGTGTACTGTTATATCGAAAACAGTTAAAAATAGACGAAAATCTGTTATGTATGTTCCATGCACGATGAAAAGATATTTTCTACAACATCACGTAGTTTAGTATGTTTATTATGAATAGTGGATATCCATGTTCATAAATGTCTACAGTGTTGCCGTACCATGAAAATGGTATGACATAAAAAGTTATGTTCTAATCCAATCAATGAGTATATACTGATAGTTATCTAAGCCCGAATAAGTCCGTTCCATACGAAGTCTGTATAGAAGTCCGGCAAATAACACAATTCAATGATCCTCACATTCTAATTGAACGACTGTATGTGAAGAAGTTTCAATTTCTGGAAGTTGTTTTGATTTGACTGGTTCGCTTGGACAGCGTGACAAACAGTCTGCGAAAACATTTTTCGATCCGGGTATTGCACGAATAGTATAGCTATATGGCTGTAAGGCTATCGCATATCTTGTTGACTTAGAAGATTTAACATCCTTCGTATTAAGAGCTGTGAGAGCCTTTTGGTCAGACTCTACGATAAAATGCGAGCCTAAGAGGTAACGTTCCAGTTTAGTAATTGACCAAACCAATGCGAGCAGTTCCTTGTCCAGGACTGAATACTTCTGTTCAGTAGTTGTCAATTTTCTCGATACGTACATCACCGGGTGTAAGGTGCCTGAATATTCTTGCATCAAAACACCGGCAATTCCATATGATGACGCATCACTACAAAGAATAAAAATAAGGTTTGGGTTAGGTAACCTTAAAACTGGAGGGTGTGAAAAAAAATTTTTAATTGAATCTAACGCGATTTGATGCTCGTTAGACCACTGAATCACGTTAGCTGTTCCTTTTCTCAACAAAGAAGAAAAAGGAGCAGTTATAGCTGATAAATGAGGGATAAACTTACCATAGAATTGTATTAATCCTAAAAGAGATCTTACTTGTTTCTTTGTCTTTGGTGCTGTGATGTTAAGGATTTTAGAGACATTACTGTCCTCTGTATACAACATGCCATGACCAATACGGTGACCCAAAAAAGAGATGTCTTGAAAACCGACACATGCCTTCGATGGCTTAGCTGTTAAGGTATGATCCCGTAAAGTAGACAGTAATGCCTTCAATCCCTGAATGTGCTTATCCCATGAGTCGCTAAAAAGACAAATGTCATCAATGTAAGTAATGACATCGGGACGATGAGAAAGTATGCGACGCATCATGCGTACAAAGGTAGCAGGTGCGTTTACTAAACCAAATGGCATAACAGTCCATTGGAATAAGCCCCGTGGAGTCGAGAAAGCAGTGAGTGGCTTTGCTTTAGGTGTCAGAGGGACTTGCCAGTATCCCTTAGACAGGTCAAACTTAGAGAAGAAAGTAGAATGAGATAATTTTACCAATAAATCTTCCAAAAGTGGCAAAGGTTCAGCGTCAAATTGTGTGACTTTATTTAATTTCCTGTAGTCTACACAAAGACGAATATTGTTATCTTTTTTTCTAATAATCACCATAGATGAAGCACATGGTGATGAAGATGGTTCAATTATATTTAACTGAAGCATCTCATCTAATTCCTTATCAACCTTATCACGAAAGTGTAAAAGGATGGGATATGGACGAACTCGAATAGGTGTATCGTCAGTTAAGAGAATATCATGTTGGATAACTGACGTATGACCTGGGATGTCAGTGAGAACATCCTCATACGATTGAAGAAGTGATGAGACTTGCTGCCGTTGATCAGCAGAAAGAGAAGAAGAAATAGTGACATCATTCCAATTTTCAGTGGAATGAAGTGGTACAACTGGTATAGGCAATTGTACATCCTGAAAAGTAGACTCTTCTTCTTGAATAACTGACAAATTGGTATAGCGTTGAATAGGGGGAGTAGGATCGTCAGTCGCTTGGAACACTGACTGCAGATAATCAGGACGTGAGTATTACTCCTTCAACATGTTAATGTGGAAGGTTTTATGCTTGCCATTGATATCGACGATGTAGTCAACATCGGATATTCTCGAGATGATCCTAAAAGGACCTCTCCATGTAATTAGTAGACGATTGTTATGAGAAGGTAGTAAAACAAATGCTTCGTCACCAGGAAGAAGCTGACAAAGACGTCTATACTTGTTTGCAAATAGACGAGCTTTTTATTTAGCCTGCTCGGATGATGCAGTAGCTGTCGTAAATTTATTTTGAGAGAAAAGAGTCTTAGAAATAGTGGTCCGGTTTAGAGTGAAAATGATGATGGAAAGCTCAGTGATAGAAAATGTAGCGATTAAATAGTTGCTTCACAGCGTGCTGGAGGAGAGTAAAGACACACTTATTTACGACAAATCGTTTCTCTCAATCTTCTCTTCCACTCTCCTGGTCAAACAATTATTTGCCAGTTTTCCATACACACCTCTGCGCGCACACCGATTTGGTGTTTTCAAACACACAGACGACGTAGATACAAACTATATTAAACGAATAGGGGAAAAGTTGGGCTTTGGGTATCTCCAACACAGAACTAAATGAGTTTATGTGATTTTATTCACCTTAAACATCAATTACTAACAAATATCAGGTATTACATAAATTATCATAAGTACACAAATGCAAATAACAAATTTGGGAGGGGTGAAGAAGATTGGTATCGACTAAGCCCTTCCCGCTTATTAGACAAAGATAAACCCAGTCCAGAGATAGATAATATCAGGAACATAGGTACGTTAACCTAACAGTGAAGTTAATTGCTCTGAAAGAGGTGTTACAAGGTTAGGTATAGGTGATAGAAAAAAACCTGTTCTTCCCAGCTGTTCTTCCCTTTACTAAGCAAATGGAAAGGAGGGGGGTTTTAAACAGAGTTAACCAATTATCAACTCCCCCTTAAAGGAACAATGCAGGGAATACAGAAAAATTATATTACTAGGCAAGAAAGTTAACAACAGGGTTACAAAAGTAAAAGATTAAATTTCCTGTCATTCATGCACACGCGTGAGGATCCACACTCATATACTCACACAATTACCGAATGCAGCCTCAGACGATCCATAAAAGTATATAAAAACAGCAAGTATTCTCTTGACACATGAACTGTCTAGTCCTTCGATGTCCCGCCCCAGATGTTTGCGAGGTTCTGCTGGTAACAAATATTCTCACTTGTCGCAAGACTTGAAGACTAAGAGTTCTTGAGTTTTTTATTATATAAAAAAAGGAGTCTATGGGATGGCACTGACACAGTTCGGCACATGGGTGAAAATGAAATGGTCTCTTTTAATCTTCCGCTATGGTAAAATTCCTTCAATGCGTGATGATAGTTTTATTAAATCCAATTGAGGAAAAACTAGGCTCAGTCACAGTCAGGAAAATATGTACTCTCTCACAGTAAACAGTAAATATAATATCGCTACTGGCGATGATTACCTTCCAGTTCATCTTACAGGTTTGTAATGGTAATTTGATGATTGTTCTTTAAATGTTCTTGGGTGGGCTTTATTTCATTTAATTCTGACAGCTAGGTCGCAAAGGACCGCCACAAGATTATATTTAAAAGAAATGTTTCTTCAATATGACTGGAAGTTTATAGGATGATTTCTTTATTTCTTTCCTTATTTAGCTGGGACCGCAGGTTACGATCACTCGCTTTGCACAGAATAGAAATCACTGCAAATATGTATATATAAAATCCAGGGGAAAATCTATAACAAGATTTCAATAAAGCTAGTGCTTCTGTAAAGGTCTGGCCAGCGAGTGATAAAATGTCTATTCTTCATGGTCTATTTATCTAAAATGAAATGTAAGTTGAGTGGGACATGATAAACTTGACAGCTTATTTCATCCCAGGAACTTTTGGGGATCTGACCGCCAAATCAAGGGAAGAAGCCGCCCCCTGGTCTTCGTATCTCTGCTCGCTGCTGCCCGTTTCGGCTTTCCCCGTTCGCTCGGTTCTGCGGTTGACACCGAGACGCGAAAATAGCGGCAAGCAACTGCGTCTCGTATCAGGGACCACTACTGTCTTTGATAGCGCCGATAGTCTCCCCTGAAATCCCTCAGTCTGTCTCTTTGATTGTGGTCGCACTATCTGTTTGATTCTGGCAACGCACCCCACTGGCCAAGTTAATTAAAATAACTGCCTATGATTGTTCAAGAGATGTTAGTGGGCGTGATTTAATCTCTCCTTAAATCAATGCGATGACCAGAATGAACGATAGGTAAACTCTCCGCATATCAATCAGCAAACGTGTTTGCCCTCTGTGTGAAACAGTTGCATAGCTAATGAATCCACGTGAAAGAAGTCCCGTTTACAAGAATTACAACAAAGTTCAGGGTCAGCCGAGTTCGTCCATCACAGTAGCCAATCTACAAGCATCTATGATTCTCTTTCTCAAAAAGATCACATACTCATACGAGGATTGAGTTTCCTCTTATATATTCTCTTCAACCAGAAAGTCGAGAATTATCGACATCGGTCCGCGTGGTTGAATGCCAAAAACTAGCTGGAATGGAGAAAAACCAGTATCTTGATTTTGCACCTCGCGGTACGCAAAAAGAGCAGCGGGTAGGACTCGGTCCCAATCCTGAGGGTGATCTTGAGTCATCTTACCCAACAACTGCTTGAGTGTCCTATTCTGACGCTCAATTAAACCATTGGACATAGCATAGTAGATCGAACTGAGAGATCTATCTATACCTAACGTCTTCATAACCTGCGACATGGATTCGTAAATAAACTGGACACCATGATCCGATAAGATCTTACGCGGAAAACCAATGCGTGAAAAGATCAACATTAAAGCCTCTGCTACACTAGCAGATGAAGTGTTCTTCAGAGGTATGGCCTCAGGCCAACGCGTACACATATCAATACAAGTAAGAATATGTGTATGTCCTCTGGCAGATGGTAGCATAGGACCAATGATATCAATCGCCATTTTATCAAATGGTCTAATAGGGATGTCCGCAGCTTGAATAGGAGCCGCATGATATGGACCCCGTACTTTAACCTCCTGACATGTCACGCAGGAACGACAATAGATAGTTACATCTCTATGGACGCCAGGCCAATAGAATGCGGATAGCACTCTAGATTTAATTCGCGAAAAACCCATGTGACCTGCGCATTGAGAGTCGTGTGCATGACGTAATATCCGAGCTCTCATAGAAGACGGGACTAGAATCTGAGAACGCAAAGATAAATCTTTTTCCCGTATAAATCTAACTAAAATACTTTTTTTAAGTGCAAAGTCATGTCTAGATTTTGCATTTTTGTTGTTGGAATTATATTTGGTCACATATTGAAAAAATTTCTTTAAAGAATCATCTTTCTTTTGAAAATTAGCAAACAGCTCCCGTGAAATAGGAGAATCATCATCATAACTGGCATGAACCTACGGTTCAGAAGGTGTATCACGCGACACATCAGTAGCTTGCGCTCTGGTAACTACTGCATTTGCAGCATGAATATGTCGCTCTTCCCATTCAGCAATTTGCTGAGGGGTACACTCTTTTATACCATGTATTCGACCTAGTATCACGTCGCTAATAGGATTCTGAAGAAGGCACGCATGGATTTTCCCTGAAAAGAAAGGTGTGTGTAAATTAATAATGGCTGTAGGGAAGGTTTCCACAGTGCCGCCGAAGGTGACGCACTTGACAGTATTGCCCGTAGCACAAGAAGGGTCGATCAGCGAAGTCTGCACATCGACTGTGCTACATCCTGAATCAAACAAAATAGAACAAGGAATAGAATTAACATATCCTTTATTAAATTTTAAACAGCCCTGTCCCTGGTGCACCGACGCAGAAGTGGCCGTACAGACTGCAGGTAGACTTGGCAAAATGTGTCCGCATCGCAGCGTCGTGATCGCCTTGGGCTGGAAAAGAGTTGTACACTCGGAACAAGCTTTCACCTGATTAAAATCAAGAGAACAAGACATGGCATTATGCGTATTAGCATCTTTATCATGTTCATTGTTAGCCTGTGTATCTCTACAAGCAACATTGGAGTGTTGTCGTGGCTTGCTCGAAGATCTATCTCTTCGTCGCGATCGATTTTGACTATGGTCATTCAAATTGCTATAATTATTATTTCTGCTTGAGTTGAAATCTGAATGAGTACGCCAATTATTGTCATCACTGTTGTGACTTTGGCAAAACGATCTATTCAAAGTACCATGTCTATTTTGAGGATAATGTAATTTTGATCGCCAATTTTGTTTATTATTATTTCCTTGATTATATCTAAAATTATTGTTACCAAAATCTCGAGATCTGTGAGATTGGCCCCAAGAAACATTAAATGGAGAAGATTGCTGGTATTGCTTCCCCTTGTGAAAATTACCATAGTTGAAATTATCATTACTTCCCTTATTAAAGGATCTATTGTTACTCAATGAACGATGGCGTGGAAAGTTATTACGTTGCATAGCAAAAGCAACAGGTAACTCATCTTTAATCTGGGCATTGCTAATATCCATGTTAGGATGAGCGGTGCAGACATTTTTGCAATTTTCTTCCATTTCCTTCATATTAGAAGGCTTACGCTCATGTAAAAATGAAAGGAATGCAAGATTTACTGACGATAAAACTTTATCGCGTAGCAATAAATCGAAAAGACCGTCATAAGATTTTTCTACCTTGGACAATTCGATCCATCTTTCCAAGGTTAGACGTGTTTGAGATAGAAAATCACTAAAGTTCTTTCCTGATTGTGGTAAAATAGTTTTAAAACGTAATCTGTATTCATTTTCAGTCATCTGATACTTCTTAAGAAGAGCGGCTCTAAGAGCGTCATAATCATTTTTATCATTAGCACTAGTTGTATGATAGACCGCCATATCATCGCCTGTAAGTAGACTGGATAAATGTGTACAATATTGTGTTTTATCCAAGTTATAAGACTTACATGTGGCCACAAACCTGTCAAGAAAGAATATTACATCGTCGGATGGTGGATTAAATTTGGGTAATTTTAGGTGAACTTCCCTAAAATTATCATGTCTAGATGAAGACTGGCCTTCATGAGTTTTCTGAGAATTAGCTTCCTGAGCTAATCTAAATTGTTCAAATTCCATTTCCTTAATTTTTTTGTTCATGATGAACCTGAAGCTGATATTTTCTTGTATTTTCTTCAGCTATCAATCTCCTCTCTTCCATTTCCTTTTGTTTACTTTCCATTTCAATTTTAAGTTGCCTTTCTTTTTCCGCGGCTTTTCTCTCGTTTTCTGCAGTATCAAATCTAAGTTTTTTCTCGTTTTCTTCAGCTTCAAATTTAAGTTGCTTTCTTTTTCCGCAGCTTTTCTCTCGTTTTCTGCAGCCTCAAATCTCCTTTTTTTCTCATTTTCTTCAGCCTCAATTTGAAGTCTTTTGTCTTCTGACTCAAGCTGAAGTGTCTTCTGTTCCACCTCTACTCTCTTCTGTTCTGCCTCAAACTTTAAATTTTCTAGTCTTAGAGTTGCTAACTTCTGAGACTTTTCATATTCCGTAAGAGCGAATGCTTTTACCTCTTCAGGAGTCATCTGAAGGGCTTGTGCCTGTTTAATAAAATAATCTAGCGAATACATTATGATCACCAAGTAGTTACTGTACTTTTTCTTAGTAAATATTAATTATTTAGTGTGCAATAATTTTATCTAATCACTCTAAGAAGTTTTACTCGTTCATGTCCCAGAACGGTATGCAATATCAGGTAATTATCAATATATTATTAATTAAAAAAAATAATTTATGCAATGCAATAATATGATAAGACAAAAGCAATAGACAATTACGACAATAATGACAAGACAAGATAGTTAATGACAAATGAAAACATTCGCATAAATCAAAAAAGTTAGAATGAAAAAATAAGAAATAATTTTGCAAAAAGTGCAATGATAACTGCGATAAACAATTAAACAAGACAATTGACAACACAGTGTATAAACATAGGTTTGTAAAAAACTAAACGATAGTAAGGTGAGACTGGACGGATGATACAAACAAAATACATCATAAAACTAAAGTACGGATAAAAATCACTACGAAAACTACAATGAAACTGGACGTCACAACTAAACAGTCGGGTGTCACAGACAACCAGACACAGTGGACCTAGAATCCTTCGACACACAGGTGTCGGAACATTCCACTATGGGAAGTCTGCAAATAAATCTATAGAACAATTATGAAGGCCCTGAGATGAACCTGGAATGTTCCCTTCATAATTCTCCTACCCAACCTCCCGCAAAAAACATAGAACATAGAACACAAAATATGAATGAATAATACGTTGACATAACCATAGGAAGAGGCACAGCTATACGTAAAACAGTGTGATAACAACACGACGTTTTTACTTATCTCGACGGAGAAGAAAAAATATGCCTCGTATCCGTAGGTGTACGTATGAGATTCGTTATGTTTCTCTGTGAGTACAACAATGTTCGAATTCAAAAATGAGGATTTGAAATTGAGGTCCAACGTTGTCCTTGACCTTTCGCCAACCGTCGTCCGGAATTCATATTCGTATCGAAACTCAAAGTAAATCAGCTGCTGAAGAATTTGATGAGGTCGTTCCCTTATTGAATCTGATAAAATTCAAACCACACTTGGCCGCCATGCTGTTGGAGTCGTTCTTGATGGGGTTAATAGAAGACTACCAGTTCTCAATGATGACGCGAATTCAATTAACTTCAGGCGTAGCAACAAAGGCAGATGGTGAACTGAAGTAGACTGTAAGGCGGGTAGCACAATTCAACATATTTTTTGACGAAGACAATTAATGTTACAAAACACTTGTTGCTAACGTACGACATGATTATTGGCAGTTCCACTTGACAGGATGCATGAATCTCAACTTTCATTTCATTAAATCCTTTAAAATAGTTCCATACAATTATCCTTGCAAAGTATACAGTCAAATACTATATTTCAATCAAATAGTGTTCAAGTAATGAGTAATCAGTTCAGATTGTCACTAATATGTCGAACGGTTGACCTTATCCAAGGACATATGCCATCAGGGTCATTTATCAATATTCCTTGGTCATACATAAAATAAAAACTCTGTCCTCCTTAGTTTACTTCTTCCATAACATGCTAGGACAGTTGAATAAAGTTAGTCCAGCTATTCTTTCAGCAAAACGATATCGGTTAGGTACTCTCCTTGACTAACCTCTCGGTACATGCCGTGACATCGAAGACGGCACTCCGTAATTCCATATTAAAGATACATTTTTATAATCAATTCCTCCCGTAGGACTACAATTACGTTTCTTCAGTGATTCATACCGCTCAGCTGATCCATTCATGGAACCCTGGAAAGTGGATTCCAGCTAGATACTAGTATGAGTGAAGACAACACGAAAATCTTATAAAAACATCGCTTCTTAAAAGGCGTGAACAAGACTTAAATTTAAATGAATCGACCATGGCTTCTAATAAGAAGGCAAGTCGCCAACTTCGAATAGATCCCCGATACCAAGGGTAGAAAAACTATTAATCACCACAGACTATCAGTCTGGCTTGTTTCATCGCGAGCTACGTCACTCCCCTTTCTCGCACGCAACGCAAAACGCGTTAATTTTCAAAATATCAACATTGTGCATTCTCGTGCGCAATAAACTAAAATACACACAACAGAGTTGGTGTGTACATATTTATAACAGTGGCAGGACCACAGATCAATAAGATCTGAGACTACCATATCTGTTAACGCCTGTTACGGACATTAAATGTACGCAACAACCACACACTTGTTCCACAGATAGCACCCTCAATTGGTACCACCGATTAGTATCATGAAATAAGAGAGAACAAATACCCTCCTGAGTATTGGGTTTCATGATACGAAATCATGTGTATCCCCCTGTTTATTCCACTATCCCATCTGCCTCAGAATGTTACCCTCTCTGAGCATCAATATTAATCATAGTGAGTGGAAAACATCAATTGCGTTTATATTAATCATGTTTACGTTTATCTTTGCACTGGTTGAAAAGGTTAATATAATAAAATGTACATCATTTATGTCATCACCCACTCCCTGCTAGAATATGGAACTTGGGACTACCTCTGCTATCGGTTCTTTATGAGAAGCCCGCATTATGCAGTCACCAGCTCTTGCAGTGGTGGTTCGTGAAATCATCATTCTATATGCTGAGGTTGCCAGCCTTGTATGACTTGGACATCCATTAGCAATTTTCACATCTTAATAAATGCAAAATATAGAAATATAACATGTACCACTTATAATATGTACAACAAATGTACCCCAAAATCTCTATGAAAATATAGACTGACTTCTGGCTCAGAGAAATAGTTAAAGCAGCTTGTTTAAGATGGCTCTTACACGTGGTCTGGGTATTACTTTGCAAATAGAATCCCACTTTGACTTAGTGTTCAGGTTTCTAGGTGTTAAACTCTGTTTAGTTGTTAACTCATACTGGCTACTAGTTGTTGAATCACGCTTTATTTGTTAAATGACGTGAATGTCCACCAGTTGATAAATGTAGATGTTGGGACTGGTGTAGTAAAGTGTAACGATTGTCAACTCATTAAACCCAGCACAGTTTTGGTCATACAGGTCATCTTGTCCTGGAACGTGATGAGGCTCCGACAAGAATGTGAGTGTAAACAATGAGTGTGTATGTGAATGTCAGAACGCGAATGGTAGAATGATTCGATAGAGTTGACAGGTTGGTAGTACATCACTCATACTCACACTGTTCGAATTCAAGAAGTACTGGAACTACGGTGGTCTTTTTATAACATTTAATGGGACGCACACTTGGACAGTACGTGTATGGTTACAGGAACAAATGTCGACATAGACAGCATAATGTTGATCACAGGAATATCATCTTAAGTTAGCATTCATGCTTGGCAAATATCATAATGGAGCATTCGTAAATAAGCATTCAGAGTTCCATCATGTAAATCATCTGGCTTTACTGACTGGGCACGTCAGACCATAACCAATATATAGGAAGGCTCCTAGACCTAACCTCGTCTAGTGAATATCCCTTCACGTAAAGTTCAATATATATATTTTCCATAAAGATATAGGAATCCCAGACATGGGTTCTCACATGTAGCAGTGATCTCTTGGTTCATCGAGCGATAGTACAGGCATCCCTTTTTCTCACTCGATAAATACAAAGTATATGAATTTCAACATGGCTGTTCTTCTCTCGTGAGTTTCACTCACTATAGGACCCAGACCAAAATTGGTCATTCGTTAAATGTCCTCATTTCTTCATAGCTTCTCTCATAGAGGTAATTGAATAATATCATACAATCTAGTGCTGATACATAGGAATGTCGTCTTCCTTTGAATAAATATTCTTTTCAAAAGTACCACTGTGCATCTGTTTATCGACAACGATGGCGAAGCCCAAGTTCATAATAAATTGTGGTTTTACCTTTCTATGCGAAATATAACTTTGCCATTCCTTGGCAAAAGAGAATAAACACTGGGGTAAAGTACATACAACATGTCTAAATGACTATCACTTTTCCCCATTGACTTATAGATCACTTTTTCGGCGATAGGCCTGCTACAACAAAATTCGACATCCAGACAGGATGACAGCCATGAATCACACCCCTTGCTAGCGATACTTCCGCTGCATAGCCTTTGACCTTTTCTAGCGACAACCAACATAGTTCGACTTAGAAATGTAAAGATATCCATATATAAGACAGACTCGTCCTACTCATACAAACACTACGTATAAATTCAGGCCATAGATATACTGAAGCAAGAACAATCTATTCCTACCCAGCCAAAGAATAAATCGCAGTAGGCCTAGACTCGTCCGCGGAGTCCGATCGAAGATGACGGAACTACTTTCAAGGGAAGTAACTCAAAAATGACTTCTCCTTAAGCACTTAAAAAGGAAATACTTTGATTACAAAATATTTGCGAACATAATAAGTATATAAATGTATTATATTGCAAGATAGTAAAAATTGCCCTTTACAGTCTTACCACACCTCCCGGGAAAAAAAAAATAAAATTTTTTTTTAAATACATCTAGGAGCACGTAGAATAGGCTCACAACGCAAGAATACTGCGCAGATGAAAATATCAGGAATAACTATAATTCCTAATATGACCGGTGAGAATATATCTCAAAATCTGAGAGAAATTGTTTCTCTACGAATAAATGTTTCCAGGAAGGTGTGATGTACGTATAATACAATTCTGGTAATTATACAATGCATACCAAAAATTCACACTATAATCTTAAATTTATGATTTATGAAGAAACAATCATCAAAGAACAGCGGTGAATAAACATCAATAAACCGCTAAGTAGCGATACCATCATTCTATTATTAAATTACAAATGTGTATCTTAGTAAAGAAACAAAAAATAACTGTTGTAAAGTTATACATATTAAAAAGATCCAATATTTAACAGTTAAGTGGCATCATGTGGGCATCTGGACAGAATGTCCGCCATCACATTTTCTGAACCACGGATAGCTCGTACCGAGAAATGAAAAGGTTGAAGAGCGATTGCGTATCGAGTTGATCTCGAGCTCTTCAAGTTCTTACTTTGGATAGCCGTAAGAGCTTTTTGGTCAGTTTCCACTACGAAATGCGCGCCCAGAAGGAATCTTTGGAGTTTGAGAATTGACCAAACCATTGCCAATAATTCACGGTCTAAAACCGAGTAATTCCTTTCTGCAGCATTAAGTTTTCTGGATATATACATTACAGGATGCAGAGTTCCAGAGTACTCTTGCATTAGTGCCGCTCCAATCCCAGTGGATGAAGCGTCACTACGAAGAACAAATGTCTTATCTGTTGTAGGTAACACTAAAATAGGTGGTGATGAAAACATAGTTTTGATCTTCTCTAGTGAAGATTGGCATTCATGAGACCAGTGAACCATGTTAGGCGACCCTTTCTTTAATAGTGTAGAGAGAGGTGCCATGATAGAGGACAGATTCGGAATGAAACGTCCATAAAATTGTATGAGACCTAAAAGACTTCGCACTTGCTTTTTAGTCCTAGGGATAGAGATGTTAAGTATCTTAGTGATATTATGGTCTTCTGTCTTCAAGAAACCGTGACCTACTCGATGGCCTAAGAAAGCAATTTCGCTAAAGCCAATACAAGCTTTAGATGGTTTTGCTGTCAGGTTATACTCACGCAGAGTTGATAATAATTCAACTAACCCTGAATAGTGATCTTCCCAAGTATCGCTGAAAAGACAGATGTCGTCTAGATAAGCAATGACATCTGACCGATACGATAGGATTCGACGCATCATGCGTACAAATGTAGCTGGTGCGTTCATAAGGCCGAAAGGCATAAAATTCCATTGGAAAAGGCCTCTGGGAGTAGAGAAAGCGGTAAGAGGTTTGGCGCGTTCGGATAATGGAACTTGCCAATATCCTTTAGACAAATCAAGTTTAGTGAAAAAATGCGATTTAGAAAGACGAGTAAGTAGCTCTTCTAGTAAAGGCATAGGTTCAGCATCGAACTTCGTAACTTGATTCAATTTGCGATAGTCAACGCAAAGACGTATGTTATTGTCTTTTTTTCGAACAATAACCATCGGCGAAGAATATGCAGAAGTGGATGGTTCGATTATTTGTAAATCTATCATTTCATCCAACTCCTTTTCAACCTGTGTTTGGAAATGTATAGGGATAGGATAAGGTCTAACCCTAATTGGAGTATGTTCAGTTAGAACAATGTCATGCTCAATGACATGAGTTTGTCCAGGGATGTCAGTGAGGACATCCTGAAATGTTTGTAACATAGACGAAACTTGTCGCCGTTCTCCTAGAGACAAATCAGGAGAAACAGTAACGTCTTTCCATGATTCACTAGAATGAAGTGGGATCATTGGAAGCGGAAGATTAACATCCGAAAAACTTGTTTCCTCATCCTGTATTACAGACAGTGATGAGTAATGACCATGTTTGACATGAGAATCGTCCGTTGCCTGGAAAATAGGCTGTAGATAGTCAGGACGTTCATGGAACTCCGTAAGCATATTGATGTGGAAGGTTTTATGCTTCCCGTTAATATCGACGATGTAGTCAACATCTGAAATTTTCGATATTATATCGTACGGACCTTTCCAACTAATAAGGAGTCTATTTTCACGACAAGGTAGCAAAACAAATGCTTTGTCACCAGGACAAAGTTGTCGTAAAGTTCTCTTCTTATTAGCAAATTGTCTTGCCTTCTGCTTAGCAAATTCAGAAGAGGACGTTGCCAATTTGCATGCTTCGATAATCTTTTGTCTCAGCGCGATGACATACTCGTAAGAAGATTTTGTGTCATCGTCAATATTGTCAGCTGTTATAAGATCATGCAGCAAAGACATTGGGCCGCGCGGTCGCGCGCCAAAGACAAGTTCAAAGGGAGAAAACCCTGTATGTTCATTGGGGACCTCTCTGTACGCGAAGAGGGCCGCGGGTAAAACCCTATCCCAATCTTGAGGATGATCCTCAGTTATCTTCCCTAATAAGTTCTTAAGTGTTCTATTTAGTCGCTCGACCATCCCATTGGACATAGGATGATAGATGCTACTCAAAGATCTCTCTATCTGTAGAGTAGACATTACTTGAGACATGGTATCCGATATCAGTTGGGTGCCATGATCTGATAATATTTCTCCGGGGAATCCCAGCCGAGAAAATATAAGCCAAAGAGCATCTGCAATGTCAGCGGTAGTAATGCTCTTTAGAGGGATAGCCTCTGGCCAACGTGTGCACATGTCTACACACGTTAAGATAAACTGATGTCCTCTAGCAGATTTGATCTTGAATGGACCAATGATGTCTATCGCCATTTTCTGGAATGGACGAATAGGAATATCTGCAGCCTGAATAGGCGCAGCATGACGAGGACCTTTGGATTTGACTTCTTGACATACTTTACAGGATCGACAATAGATCCGTATGTCCTTGTTCACAAAAGGCCAAAAGAAAGCCGCAAGAACTCTTGACTTTGTACGGGAAAAACCCATGTGACCAGCACACTGAGAGTCGTGTGCATGTTGTAAGATCTTAACTCTCAAATTCTTGGGTACAAGAATCTGAGAATGACTTGACTTAGTGGAGTCTTGCACCATACGTACAAGTACGCCATTCTTCATTGTAATCCAAGATTTACAATTTGAATCTTTATTCGGATCACCTTTCGTTACAAGAGTGAAGAATTTCTTAAGAGTCGGATCTTCTTCTTGTTGTTTTATAAACGAGTCACGAGAAATTACCAAGGGATCATCTTGGTTATGCACTTCATTATCTTCAACAGATGAAGTTTCAGGCATATTGAGAGCTTGAGCTCTAGTGACTACCGCATTAGCAGATTGCATATTTTGATTTTCCCAAACGGAAATTTGCTCCGGAGTGCATTCTTTGACTCCGTGAATGCGACCGATGATAAGATCAGCGATCGGATTCGGCAAAAGACATGCGTGTACATCTCCTGTGAAGAAAGGAGTAGCAATCCTAATGATAGCGGTAGAGTATTTCTCTATGGTGCCGCCAAATGTTACGCATTTGACTACTTTGCCTGTAGAATGAGAAGGATCTATGAGTGACTGCCTAACCCCAATAGTTGTGCATCCAGAATCAAAAAGTACTGAGACTGGATTGTCATTTACTAAACCTTTGTGTAAGACAAGAGAACCTCTCCCATCATGCGCGATTGACGCAGGAAGAGCGGGAAGAGGATGCCCACAGCTTAAAGTAGACACTGTGGTTGGCTCAAATAATGTTTTGCATTGGGGGCACTGAGATGCTCTCCCAAAATCAAAAGCGGCACATGCCATATTATTAGAGTCATCATTATCTTTATTTTGTTTATAGGCTTCGTGGGACTCTTGCTGTGCAGAGTTCGCCTGGTAATGAGCTTTATGTTTTTTGAATTGTGCTCTACCTCTGTTATTATTGCCTCTGTACTTATCATTGTTTCCACTATTATAACCTCTACTCGGGTTTGAATCATAGCTCCTTTGGTTACTATCATCATATTCATTATAATGAGTATCTCTGTAATTATGATCTTGTTGTCTCCATGAAGGAAAACTTGGATAGTTTCTAGAATGACTTCCTTTGCGAAAGTTCCTGTAATTATGACCACCCCTGAATCGAGGGCTGTCAGCTCTTCTCCAGGTATTCGAAGAAGAACCCTGAAATGATTGGTTACCTTGGTTCTGATAACTGTAATAGTTACCTTTTTTATTAAACCTATTTTGAGGTCCTTGGAATTTGTGAGAGTGATTAGGGTTGTATGGTGTTGCAGAAGCAACTGGCATACCTTCTTTAACCTTACTGTTGCTAATAGCTACGTCCGGATGTGCAGTGACGTATTGGGTACAATACTGTTCCATTTCTTTTAGAGACTTAGGTTTACGCTCATGTAAGAATTCGAGGAAAGGTTTATTTATACTTGACATAATCTTGTCTCTGAGTATCAAGTCCATAAGGGCTTCATAAGTCTTTTCTGTTTTGGATAGCTCAATCCAACGATCAAATGTAAGACGTGTCCTTGCAATGAATTCTGAGAATTCTACACCTGCCTCAGGCACCATTGTCTTAAACAACTTCCGATAACCCTCTTCAGACAACTGATACTTCTTTAATAAGGCTGCCCTAATAACATCATAGTTATCTTTGTCAGCCTCTTCAACCAAACTTAAACTAGTCAGAGAATCACCTTTCAGATTTTCTGATAACTGGTTAGCATATTGTGATTTGTCCACATTATGTGCTCGACACGAGCGTTCAAATCTATTTAGCCAGAATGTTATGTCATCACTGGAAGGGTTGAACGCTGGTACCTTGACCTTGTAAGTAAAGGGTTTACCATTACCACCAGATGCTTGATTACCATCACTTATGTTTGTTAACTTTAACTTTTCTAACTCAAATGCTAAAAGTTCTTTTTTGTGTTCATGCTCTCTTATTGCTTTTTTCTCTTTTGCTTCAGCGGTTCTTTGTAAGCTTTTTTCGTCTGCGGCGGCTTGGAATTTTTTCTCGTCTGCTTCAGCTTCTCTTTGTTATCTTTTTTCTTCTGCAGCAGCTTGTAATTTTTTCTCTGCTGCAGCAGCTTGTAATTTTTTCTCTTCTGCAGCAGCTTGTAATTTTTTCTCTTCTGCAGCAGCTTCATCTTTTCTTTTCTCTTTTTCCATTTCCATCTGGAATCTTTTTTCATCAGTCTGTATCTGCAATTTCTTTTGTTCATACTCTCTTTGTAATTTTTTTCCTCAGCTTCTAATCTTTTCTCCTCAATCAATGCTTTTCTTTCTTCAGCAGCTAATGCTTTGTCATATTGAGCAACTGCCCATTCTTCTAATTGCTGACCAGTCTTATCAAGAGCCTTGCCTTGTGTGATAAAATAATCTAATGTAGACATCTTGTCTAATAAGATCAGTAATTTGCAAAAGTAAATAAATTCACTTTCTTAGTCTTAATCAAAGACCTTGTATGATAACTTTTTAACCTGTGGAAAATAGTACTTAACTATCCCAATCACTGTGGGAAACAAGCCTTACAAAGGTCTTGTATAAATCCTTATATAATAACAGCTATAAGTTGCTGGTTCACTCTATAATATAAGTGCAGTGCACCAGAAATAGTGTTTTATATCATCAACTGTGTACCTTTAGTAATAGCAATTAACTATCAGTTGATTCTTGTACATCAATTTATATGATCAACTATATTTTAAATAGTGTATGTCGATCAGGCACAAAACAAAACAGTTATACAGGAGAACATGAAAACATTTGCGGAAATGAAATAAATGAAATGGGAAAACAATAAAAGATAAACCGCAAGAGGATAACAAATACAAATAACGCCACAGTATATAAATATAAATTGAGAATAGAACTGAAAGATAGAATAGGGTAGACCAACAAATTACAAACAAATCAAAACAAACTAAAGAACAGAGGAATATTACAAAAACAACAATGAGTACAGTCTTCACAGCTAACACTAATAGCAACAGCTGTCGCAGCAAATTTTCAATCAAGAAAATTGCACCTATAGAAACGCACACATCAGACCCTCTATTACGTGGGATACATATAAATATTTAAACATAAATACATAATTGCATAAATAGTATGGCAATATGATGTAAATAGAGTGTTGCAGAAAGAATGTGTTGTAAAGAAGGCTCAGTTACACTGCCTAATAGTACAGTACTGTGGTACTTTATTAAACAAATACTTCTGGTCTAATTATTTTAAATTCAACACAGAAATAGAAGCTCCATCGTTGATGTGAATGATAACAATCGATGTAGGACTTCTCAGTTCAATAACATTTCCTTTCGCAAACACTGTCAAATATTCTCCAGTCCTGATGTGTAATGTTCTATGTTTCAACCAAGCTTGCTGTGTAACACTGTCAGTTGTATGGCAAATGTCCAACGAACCAAATGTCAACAAACGCTGACCTAGTTACCGCATACTGTCGACAGGACAGGTCACGCTGACATCACTGTAGAGTTGTACTGCTGATGTATTTGTGTGTCGTAACAGACCCCAAGGAACGTCTGGTCTCAGTAGTTTACTTCTCAATATGGTCACTGTGCAGGTTGACCCAGGAAGCTGGCACACCAGTTGTTAAACTCTGTTTAGTTGTTAACTCATACTGGCTACTAGTTGTTGAATCACGCTTTATTTGTTAAATGACGTGAATGTCCACCAGTTGATAAATGTAGATGTTGGGACTGGTGTAGTAAAGTGTAACGATTGTCAACTCATTAAACCCAGCACAGTTTTGGTCATACAGGTCATCTTGTCCTGGAACGTGATGAGGCTCCGACAAGAATGTGAGTGTAAACAATGAGTGTGTATGTGAATGTCAGAACGCGAATGGTAGAATGATTCGATAGAGTTGACAGGTTGGTAGTACATCACTCATACTCACACTGTTCGAATTCAAGAAGTACTGGAACTACGGTGGTCTTTTTATAACATTTAATGGGACGCACACTTGGACAGTACGTGTATGGTTACAGGAACAAATGTCGACATAGACAGCATAATGTTGATCACAGGAATATCATCTTAAGTTAGCATTCATGCTTGGCAAATATCATAATGGAGCATTCGTAAATAAGCATTCAGAGTTCCATCATGTAAATCATCTGGCTTTACTGACTGGGCACGTCAGACCATAACCAATATATAGGAAGGCTCCTAGACCTAACCTCGTCTAGCGAATATCCCTTCACGTAAAGTTCAATATATATATTTTCCATAAAGATATAGGAATCCCAGACATGGGTTCTCACATGTAGCAGTGATCTCTTGGTTCATCGAGCGATAGTACAGGCATCCCTTTTTCTCACTCGATAAATACAAAGTATATGAATTTCAACATGGCTGTTCTTCTCTCGTGAGTTTCACTCACTATAGGACCCAGACCAAAATTGGTCATTCGTTAAATGTCCTCATTTCTTCATAGCTTCTCTCATAGAGGTAATTGAATAATATCATACAATCTAGTGTTGATACATAGGAATGTCGTCTTCCTTTGAATAAATATTCTTTTCAAAAGTACCACTGTGCATCTGTTTATCGACAACGATGGCGAAGCCCAAGTTCATAATAAATTGTGGTTTTACCTTTCTATGCGAAATATAACTTTGCCATTCCTTGGCAAAAGAGAATAAACACTGGGGTAAAGTACATACAACATGTCTAAATGACTATCACTTTTCCCCATTGACTTATAGATCATTTTTTCGGCGATAAGCCTGCTATAACAAAATTCGACATCCAGACAGGATGACAGCCATGAATCACACCCCTTGCTAGCGATACTTCCGCTGCATAGCCTTTGACCTTTTCTAGCGACAACCAACATAGTTCGACTTAGAAATGTAAAGATATCCATATATAAGACAGACTCGTCCTACTCATACAAACACTACGTATAAATTCAGGCCATAGATATACTGAAGCAAGAACAATCTATTCCTACCCAGCCAAAGAATAAATCGCAGTAGGCCTAGACTCGACCGCGGAGTCCGATCGAAGATAACGGAACTAACTTCAAGGGAAGTAACTCAAAAATGACTTCTCCTTAAGCACTTAAAAAGGAAATACTTTGATTACAAAATATTTGCGAACATAATAAGTATATAAATGTATTATATTGCAAGATAGTAAAAATTGCCCTTTACACTAGGTTTCCGAGCTTTCCTTATTAATGAAATTAGAGTTTTCCTGGGATCCAAGTCCACAAGATGCTCAAACACGTTGCCCTTTCCTTTAACGTGAAATCCTGATCCTATTCCTTACTCTGGCTTATCTGGCTGTCTTCTCCGCGAGTTTAATTTCACAGTGCTCTAAACCGGCGGATTATACTGCAACTTTCGGCCCACGCCATATGTTGTAACTATCTGACAAAGCTCTAATAAGAAAGGGTGAATATAATAATAATAATAATAAATTCTTTAAGCGCCAAACACGGCGCATAAGGCAGAAACCAGTGCTCTCCAGGTGAATATAACCCATCTAAAATACCCAGCCAATAGCATTCAAACGCGTATTATGATGGTGTTCTCTTCACCAATTTCCTCTTAGAAAAATTATGAGTGAATTTAAAAAGTCACTTTCCATATAAGCTATTGTGTTTCCGTCTAGTTTTATCACATATGCATCTCGCAACTTTCCTAAATTTATTACTAATCATATCTCCCAGAAAGCTATTACAACATTTCTGTCGTCTTCGGGTGTGTCTTTGATATGTCACCAGATGGATAGCAGAGTGTAATCCCTTTGCAAACACAAACAACGGGTGTCACCACACGAAATTGACTGGCGGCCAATCTGGTCTTACCTGTATCTACTCTCAGCGAGGAGGGGCAGAAAAACAAACATGACGTGAACTATGGGATGAAAGTGAAAACAATGACTCGGGCTCGGATTTCTGTGCTCCGTAAATGAGAGATAATTAAATAATGGCAGAGAGAAAAAAAATGCGTAAAAGAGAGCGACCAATTATGTGACTTCCCTATCCAATTAACCATAGGGGTTTACTAAAATGAAGTCACCTGTTTGAAGAATCACTAGTCTTAAATGACATTACTTGAGTTTACACAAAAGATTAACAATAGTTATACTGTATCGTATCATTACGTAGTATGCGCATAATTGAATATATATATATATTCTTTAAGCACCAAACACGGCGCATAAGGCAGAAACCTGTGCTCTCCAGGTTGTTCGTTGTGACGCCACTCCTCTTAGCTCTTGCACATTATTTAGGCCCAACGTTCTTCCTTCTCTTATTATTGTTCTTCTGAGTGTTTCTTTTGGTCTTCCTTTTTTCCTCTTACCCTCAGGAACCCAAGTGAGCGCCTGTAGTGGTATTCTGTTGTTTTGCATTCGTAGGACATGACCGATATATGACCATCGTCTTTTCCTTATATAGTCGGAGACATATTTCTGCCTAGAGTCTTCTCTTATTTGTCGATTAGTCTTGAATTCTTTCCAACTGATGTTCATGAGTTTTCTAAGACATTTGTTCTCGAATGTATTCAGCTTGTTCTCCAATGATTTTGTTATTTTCCAACTCTCACAGCCGTATGTTAACACTGAGATAACATTTGAATTAAACAGACGAAGCTTGGTATGTATATTCAATGATCGTAATTTCCAAATGTTAGATAATCTATTGAAGGCGCTAGCTGCCAAAGCAATTCTAGTATGGGTTTCTCTTGTTGTGTCACCATCCTGAGTCATTTTACTGCCTAAATAATTGAAACTTTCAACTTTTTGTAGTTTTTCCCCGTTCAAGATGATATCAAAGGTCTCGTTAGAAAAGTTCATAGCTTTAGTTTTAGAGGCATTTATTTGGAGACCTATTTTAACCGAGAGATGACACAAATTATTTATTGCTTCTTTGGATTGTCTTGGTGTTGAACTTAAGAATGCTACATCATCTGCGAAATCCAGGTCCCCCAGGAATTTTCCATTTGTCCATTTTATACCCAATTGTTCATTGTGGGTATAGTTTCTCATAACCCAATCAATAGCTATTCCAAAAAGTAGTGGTGACATAATACAGCCTTGTTTCACCCCTGTTTCTACTGTAAAAAATTCTGTATTCCCTTTATTTGTTCTAACACAACATCTTGCATTGTCATATAGCGCTTTGATTATATTCACATATTTTGTTGGAAAACCATAGATTGTAAGTATCTTCCACAATGATGGGCGGTGTAGACTATCAAAGGCTTTTTGAAAATCGACGAAGGTGATAATAAGTGGCGATTGCCTTTCCACTGATTCTTCTATAATTGTTCTTAGTGTGAATATTTGATCAATACATGATCGTTTCGGCCTGAAACCCGCTTGTTCTTCTCTGATCTTTTCGTCAGCATGCAATTTAAGTCTTTCTAACATCATGCAACATAATAATTTTCCAGGTACCGATAATAGAGATATACCACGCCAGTTATTACAGTCTGATAGATCACCTTTCTTCGGTAACTTTACAATAATACTGTCTTTCCATTGTTGTGGTGGTTGTTCTTCTCTCCATACTTCATTTATACCTGACTTCCCAACACCTCTGGTGAAGGAGCTGTCATGCCCTTTTCAGGGCAGCTCAGCCACCTTTGGTCCAAACCTGGCATCCAGCTCTCACCTGTGGCTCCTCGTAGCTGTCAGCATGCGACAGCGGCCACCCCCGGACAACGGCTTTGACAGGCCGGCTAAACTAGGTGAGGGTAGCCGAATGGTTATAAACCTTCGGTGAGTTATGGTCTGCCTACCCATGCATGCGAAGACTGGATTCGATAGACTGCGCGGAAGAAACCACCTGTTGGTTCAACGGGCATGACGGCGATTACCAGCAACGCGCTGTGGAGCGTAAGGAGCACGGCAAGGCACGTAGAAAGCCCTGGTCATCCACTGCACCTGACTTCATCTCCAGTCGTCTTGACTTGTCTTGCCACTGGATTGAGATGGACCCAGGCGAGAGAGTGAGGTCGACGAATTGCGCAACTCTTCCTCACTTTAATCCAAATCACCGCGCAAGTCACTCTTTCATCCATTCATCCATTCATCCATCCACTCACAACAAGTCCTGTGGCGATGGGCGAGCGGCGAAGCGGCAGGCGTGGGTACGCTGGCAGTCGTAGTCGCAGACCTACACACAGGCGGCTCAGGCCATATGGTCGTCTTCCACTGATCGGAGCAGCAGTGGGATTCGGCTGCCCCCTGAGTGTCTGAGCAGCCCTCTTTAGGAAAGCACTGCTCACCTCCATGGCATGAGGAAGGGGCTAGAAAAGGTGCCCTAAACATTGCCTGCTTCACCATTACCTAACCAGCTTACCGCGGTTGGTGGGTACCCTACTTCGGCGGTCGACATATAAGAAAAAGAAAGGACAGATTGTTCCCCCTCATTCTAGGCGCATGGAATGTGCGCACTTTACTTGACAAAGACTTTAACGCAAACAGACCTGAGAGACGAACTGCCCTGATTGGGAGAGAACTGGCCAGGTACAACATTGACATAGCAGCACTGAGTGAAACTCGACTTGCAGGCGAGGGCCAACTTTGCGAAAAGGGTGCAGGTTATACATTCTTTTGGAGCGGAAGAGGAACTGAAGAAAGACGAGAAGCAGGGGTTGGATTTGCAATCAAAACAGCAATTGTCAGCAAGTTAGCGGGGCCCCCAAAGGGAATAAATGACCGACTCATGACGGTCAAGATCCCTCTGTTCTATGGAAGAAAACATGCCACCATCATTAGCGCGTATGCACCAACTATGACAAACCAGGATGATGTCAAGGATAAGTTTTACGAAGAACTACATGCAGTCATTGCATCAGTTCCTAAAGCAGATAAGCTCATCATTCTTGGTGACTTTAATGCAAGAGTAGGCTCAGATAACATCTCCTGGAATGGCACTATTGGTAGGTACGGCGTGGGTCGCTGTAACAGTAATGGACTTCGTCTCCTCCAGACTTGCGCAGAACATGACCTCCTTGTCACCAACACCATTTTTCGACTTCCTACCCGCAACAGGACCTCCTGGATGCACCCTCGCTCAAAGCATTGGCACCTAATTGACTATGTAATTGTTAGGAAGAAGGACAGGCAAGATGTCCGGGTGACCAAGTCCATGTGTGGTGCCGAATGCTGGACTGATCATCGCCTCATTGTATCTAAACTTAAAATTCGTATCCAACCAGCCAGGCGCCCTCAGGGGAAGAAAACTCAAAAGAGGCTGGATGTCACCAAACTAAAGAAGACAAAAATCAAACAGTCATTTACTGACACCTTAGAAGACCGTCTCAAATCTATCTCGCTAAACGGCCAAAGTGTGGAAACAAATTGGGCAGCCCTAAGTGAGCAGATCTACAACACTGCTACAGAGGTCCTGGGTCCTTCCATCAAGAAACAAAATGACTGGTTTGATGAGAACTCAGATGATATAAAGCAGATGTTGGCTGAGAAACACCATCTCCATAAAGCATATTTAAATGATCCAAAATCTACATCCAAGAAAGACGCTTTCAACAACATGCGTAGAATCGTCCAACATAAACTACGCCAGATGCGGGATTCATGGCTGAGTAATAAAGCAGATGAGATCCAAGGCTTTGCTGACAGCCATGACTTGAAAAACTTTTACCTTGCACTCAAAGCGGTCTATGGTCCAACATCATCAGGATCATTTCCCCTCCTTAATGCAGATGGAAAAACACTAATTACAGACAAGGAAAAAATGCTCCAACGCTGGGCTGAACATTTTAATAATATCTTGAACCAGCCATCATCTATTAACGACGAAGCCATCATCCGACTGCCCCAAATTCCTATAAATGAAGCATTAGATGATGTACCAACTCTGGAGGAAACTAAAAAAGCGATTCGTCAACTGTCTAGTGGAAAGGCCCCTGGCTCCGATTCAATTCCTGTTGAGGTTTATAAAGATGGCGGTGCAGTTCTGATAGAGAAACTTCATATGATCTTCCAGCAAATGTGGCAGAGTGAAACCATCCCACACGATCTCAAAGATGCCTCAATTATACATCTATATAAACGTAAAGGTAATCGCCAAGACTGCAACAATCATCGAGGCATCTCTCTTTTATCAATCGCTGGGAAGATATTCGCCAGAATCCTTTTGAATCGCCTTACGGCTCATCTTGACAAAGGTCTTTTACCTGAAAGTCAGTGTGGATTCCGGAAAGAACGTGGAACCACAGATATGGTGTTCGCTGCAAGACAGCTACAAGAAAAATGCCAAGAACAGCACTGTGACCTGTACACAGCTTTCATCGACTTGACAAAGGCGTTCGACACGGTCAGTAGAGAGGGTCTATGGAAGATCATGGCAAAATACGGCTGCCCAAAGAAATTTATCACAATAGTGCAGCAACTGCATGATGGAATGCAGGCTAGAGTTCAGGAAAACGGTGAGCTATCAGAGCCTTTCCCCGTCTCAAATGGAGTTAAACAAGGGTGCGTACTTGCACCGACTCTGTTCAGTATCATGTTTTCTGCTATGCTGACTGATGCTTTTAGAGACGGGGACACAGGAATCGACATTAGTTATCGTATTGATGGAAAATTGTTTAACCTTAGGAGGCTTCAAGCAAAAACCAAGGTCAAATCACACACCATCAGAGATCTTCTGTTTGCTGATGATTGTGCCCTCAATGCTGGCTCAGAGGCTGATCTGCAGCATAGTGTGGATAGATTCTCCGAAGCCTGCGCCAACTTTGGGCTTACCATCAACACGAAGAAAACAGAAATCATGTACCAACCAGCTCCTGGCACAGTTTATACTGAGCCAGTCATCAAGGTTAATGGTGAGAAACTGAATGTTGTGAACAGATTCACATACCTTGGTAGCACACTATCCCAGAACATTGTCATTGATGATGAGGTGAACACCAGGATCTCCAAAGCCAGCAGCACATTTGGCAGACTATACACCAACGTTTGGCATCGAAGTGGCATTAGTCTACAGACAAAGCTGAAGGTGTACAGAGCTGCGGTGCTTCCAGTGCTGCTATATGCATGTGAAACATGGACTGTATACAGGCGCCACGTAAAGAAGCTAAACCACTTCCATACAGTCTGTCTCAGGAAGATAATGAACATCAAATGGCAAGACAAGATCCCGGATACCGCCGTTCTTGACAGAGCTGGTATCCCTAGTATTGATACTATTCTGATGCAGTCACAAATTCGCTGGGCAGGTCATGTAGTCCGCATGCCAGACCATCGACTGCCAAAGATACTCTTTTATGGTGAGATGCAGAAGGGTAAACGCTCCCATGGTGGCCAAAAGAAGCGCTTCAAAGACACGTTAAAGACGTCATTGAAAACCTTTGACATAAACCCAGACACATGGGAAGCTGCTGCGCAAGACCGAACTGCTTGGCGCACATCTCTTCGTAAAGGTGCAGCAGCATGCGAATCATCCAGAAGAGCAGCAGCGGAACAGCGGAGACAAGCTAGAAAGGACCGTGAAATAAAACCTTCACATGAAGCAAACATTCCCTGCCCACACTGTCCAAGATCTTTCCAGGCCCGCATCGGGCTCTTCAGTCACCTTCGTACCCATAGACTAACCTAACATATTCTTAAATAATTGGATGAACAGAGTGGTCTTCATCACCCGTGATGGACGAACAACCACTTCATTTATAATATCTAAAATTCTCAACAGGTTGTTGTCATTAACTGCTTTAATCATTTCCCCTGAAATTTCGTCACCTCCAGCAGCTTTAAAATTTTTGAATCTTTTAACGGCTTGTTTGATCTCGTCCAGCGTGAATTCATCGCAAGTTATTGGCAAGGTGGTTGTGGGTGTTTCATTATTAAAATCAGGTGTTACTGTTGGTGGTGGTCTGTTTAGCACCTCCATGAAGTGCTCAGCCCATCTCTTCATTTGTTCTTTTTCTGTTGGTATTGAATTCCCTAATTTACCTTTAACAGGTGTTTCCATAGCAGTAGGCTGGTGACATAGTTGTTTTGTAATTTGATAAAGGCACCTACTATTACCAGTTCTTGCAGCATTTTCAGCTTCTACGGCCAGTTCATATATATACTACTCGTCAAAAGTCAAGGGCCACCCTAATATTTTCAATACACTTTTATATAAGCGCATAGAATTATTAAATGAAGGAAGTTTTTTAGTAAAAATGGGTGCAATTTCTTCCTCTGACAGTCCTCTATGCACGTTAAGCATAAAAACAACTCACCAACAACCATGGTGATCAGGTGCAATTTGGTTTGCTGACCATAAATTCACATTTTTAATCTGTTTTTCTTTCAAACTTCCGTACAACCAAACAGGTGAAGTAATCGTGCTGATTGACATTCCACGTGCAATGGCGACTTTTCGAGAACAGAGTTCACTCTTAATTTGTTTTACAACCAGCAGACTTAGGGTAGTTTTATCACTTGCAAAAACCATGCCACCGAGAAGAAGTCTTGCAAAGAATGAGGGCTATAGCGTGGGTTCAAAGTCGTTTATCTGTCCGTGAGGTTGCTAGACGGCTTGCAGTGTCACACTCTATTATCCAAAGAATTTTGGAGAGATTTCAGGCCACAGGAAGTGTGGAGGATCGCCACCGGCCAGGTCACCCTAGATGCACCAATAGACATGATGACCGGTACCTCTTGTTGTCAGCCCTGCGCCATCGAACAGTGACTTGTTCCACTCTAAGATGTCAGCTGAGACAAACTGTAAACGTTAATGTCAGTCAAAGCACCATTCGCAGACGTTTACATGAATTTGGACTGGCCGCTCGACGTCCTGCAGTCAGAATCCCTCTTACTCCTTCGCTTCAAGAACTGGGCATCAACGCACGACCTACTGACCTTCCTTAAACGGTTTTCGCCGGATCTCTCTGTAACTAGAGTAACTGTGCACATAGGTCTGTCAGACTCAATAAAAGACATTGAACTGTCACAGACAGACCTAAACGAGATCACATTCATATTTCGGTCCCTATTCCATAATGCCAAAATTTATTTTTCCTCTATTATCCCGCCAGTCCGTGCCTATTACCGCAAATGTGTTGAAACTAACAATGCTAAACTTAAAAAAAACACTGCCTCAAAAATGAGCATGTTTTCATAGATCACAGCTCGGTCTTCCTTGCCACATCTGGAGCCCCTAGGAAGTATCTTTACAGCGGCGATATTACATTGTCCAGCCAAGGGACCAGTATGTTAGCGACAAATATAAAATACCCAGAAAGCACTCTTAAAGGCACAACTCGCACATCAGCATCCATATATCCATCCAAACACCATGTGAATACAAACAGCTACTCATCTGACGCCAATTATGACCTTCATTTTCCATCACTACCCATAACTTTAAACACCAGCCGCCCAAAATCATCAGACAATCAGGATCATCACGTTGTACCTATTCTTAGCACCACGGATGTGCAGGAAACCAACAATGTCTGCCTTCAACACCCTTCTGCCACAGACGACCCTCCTCGACAACACCGACTTGACCCACTTCATTCTCAAAGGTCTGTAAGTGATCCAATTCAATCTGCTCAGCCTTCATCAACAAAAATGCCACCATGTCCGCTGTCGTCCCAGACACCAATGAGAGTTCACCCATCATCGCTGTCGTCACAGGCTTACCCACATCAACCCACATACCCAGCCTTTCATAATTTCCTACATCAACAACGACTCTTGGACTATGCACCTTACACTTGGAGGTCGTACTTGCCGGAATACCCCACTTATTCAACAACTGTACCTCAACATCCCGCTTTCTACCAAATGCATCATCTATCACGACCAAATCCACCCCACTTCTATTTTCAACAACCATCTCCTCCACATTAACAGCGACTGTTGGCCTCCCTAGTTGTCTTTGTAACATCAGCAACTGTTGATTGTTGTTTATATATATATATATATATATATATATATATATATATATATATATATATATATATATATATATATATATATATATATATATATATTTTTTTTTTTAAATTTCATTTTTTATTTTTAGACACTGTTTGCCTGTCTGATATGAGCGCTTGATTTGTTACACTTTTCACTTATTTTTCACGTAATTTAATTAGCTGAATTGTTTGTAATTAATGTTTAAAGTGTCCCACTTATTAATACCACCATAAATTCACCTTCCTTGGTAAAATTTGTTAAATTTAGTATTTATTTACCTTTTTATTTGAGCGCAAGCTTCTTTACATAGCATAAATGCCAGGTACTTATGAACAGTTACTAACCATGAATGGGTTACGACTTGGCCATCTGAATGTAAACCATCTTTTAGGTAAACTTCCAGAACTCACACAAGTTCTCAATCAAAATTTCCATGTTTTTGGACTTTCAGAAAGTCGTCTGAATGAGAAAATAACAGATGGTGACATTGCACGTAATGGGTTTAAAACTATTCGGCGAGATTCTAGTAGACAATTAGAGACAGGTTTAGCAGTTTATATTTCCACTTCTCTCAGTTATCGCCGCAGAAACGATTTAGAGACCATAGATATAGAATGCATATGGTTAGAGGTAAAGCCACAAAAGCAAAGACCCATTGTAATAGGATATCTTTATCGAAATCCCAGTGTAGGAACAACATGGTTTGAAGATTTCACGAACATGATGGATAAAGTAATTACTACAGTCAATGAAATTATTCTTCTTGGGGATTTCAATATTGATATGCATAAGCCAAATCAAACATGGACCAACATCATAGCATCGTACAACATGAAACAAATAGTCAACAAACCTACCAGAGTAACAAAAACATCATCCACACTGATCGATCACATATATGTAACGTGTCCAGATAACATTATAGAATGTTCCATCCCTACTATTGCTATGAGTGACCACTATCCCATATGTTGCACTTGGGCAAAAAATGGGTACAAATCTCCAAAAAATAAACACATCAGTATTGAATATAGAAGTCTAAAAAATTTCAACCAAGAATTATTTTTAAATGATTTGCGAAATGCGCCTTTCGCCGATGTTTACCAACTTCCTGATCCTGATGACGCCATTGCATATTGGACACTGACATTTTATAGTATTTTTAATAAGCATGCGCCTACTAAAGAAATTCGCGTAAAAAGACAAATAAAATCTCCATTTATCACACAAGAAGTACTTGACGCTATGAGGCAGAGGGATCGAGCGCACAAAAATAAGGACATCATTACATATCGGGCAGCAAGGAACAAAGTACAATATTTAATTCGCAGAGAAAAGAAAAACTACTTTAGTCATTTAGTTAAAAGCAAAAGCAACAGTAGAAATATATGGAAGGCAATCAATACCTTAGTGAACAAAAGAAATTCGCCTGACTCACAAAATCCCAATACTTCATTTACTTGTACAGACTTCAGCAATCATTTTCAGGCAGACATCCACAATATAAAATCCGCCATACCTTCTTCCCCTTGTGACTTCAGCGAATTATCTACGTTCTGCGAGAACAAGTGTACTAACACCATTCCATGCGACATTCCTTTTATAACAGTTAACGAAGTTCATAACTATCTTATTGATCTTAAAGATAATAACTCATCGGGACTTGATGGAATCAGTAATCGAATACTGCGTTATGCTGCACCAGCTATTACTGATACCCTAACATACATATATAATCAATGTATCGCAAGGAGTTACTTTCCATCTGCCTTTAAAATCGCTAAAGTATACCCTCTTGTTAAACCTGGTTCATCAGATAATAACAACCTTGGTAACTATAGGCCCATTTCTCTTATATCATCGCTGTCCAAACCACTGGAAAAACACATACACAAAACAGTAACAGAACACCTAGCTAATAATGACCTGCTTGTTGATAGTCAGTCGGGGTTTAGACCAAAACATTCATGTCACACAGCCTTAACAAAAATGATAGATAACTGGCATCTAAACATCAATAACGATATTTTATGTGGAGCAATCTTTGTAGACTTTAAAAAAGCATTCGATATGATAGATCACACTATTTTAATCAGAAAATTAGAAACAATGAAAGTACATCATAAACTGGTGAAGTTAATTAAATCATTCCTGACAGACAGACAACAAGTGGTGTCTTACAATGATTCTTTGTCCAACCCAACTGTTGTCGATATCGGTGTTCCCCAGGGCTCTATTCTCGGCCCTCTTCTCTTTGCCGTATACATTAATGATCTTCCTCTGCACATCAAACATTCATCCTGTGACCTGTTTGCCGATGACTGTACTGTTTACACTAGTGACAAAAGTTGCACTGCACTAGAACTATCTTTACAAACTGATACACATAATATTATTAAGTGGAGCAACGAGAATCGAATGCAAATAAATATTAGTAAAACGAAATGTATGTTAATATCAACCAGACAAAAACTACAAAACTCGCAGAAAACAACACTTCAGCTCTACATTGGAACATCACTAATTGAAAACGTAAATGAACATAAAACTCTAGGTCTAACTGTTGACCAGCACCTAAGTTGGAACTCACATGTAAGTGCACTCACAAAGCTAACGGCACAAAAAGTTTACCAATTAGCCAAAATCAAACACTTCCTGGATGAGGGGGCAAGGAAAATGTTCTACACATCTCACATACAAACATACCTAGACTATTGTTCCACAATCTGGGATGGTTGTTCCATATCCAACACAAAAAGGCTTCATTCACTTCAAAAACGTGCAGTGCGCCTAGTTGCTGATAAACACCAAACACATTGTATAGATCTATATAACTATCTTAAAATATTACCCCTTAGAAAGCGCTTCCTATTTAACAAAGCTAAATTCGCTCACAAAATCTTGTCACATAATGCTCCAACGTATCTGTGGCCACTTTTCAAATTCAATGAAAAACGTAGTCAGCGCTTAAACCAGTTAGATTTACCCAAGCCGAGGCTAGATTTGTACAAGAAGAGCTTGGCTTACTCAGCTGCTCATCTTTGGAACAATCTTCCACATGACCTGAAAAACATGCACAGTCCCTACTCATATAATCGTAGACTGTTCAAATACATTATGAGTGCGGATTATATGCCGCCCTAAGGGATTATGTTTCGAATTATTATTATCTAATACACTGTATGGAGGGTCTGATGATCTAGTTTTTCATTTTAATATACCTTACTTCTTAATTGTAATCAGATACTGTAATGTATGCTTTTATACTACTTATAATGTTGCATCGCCTCTGAACTAATACCTTAAGTATGCTGGAGAATGTCTGGATACCTAGCAATAAAAGATGAGTAAGAGGAAGGGATAAATGCAAGACGGGCCTATATGCATGATTCTCATCTTTCAGTCAATACCCTTTACCTCCCTAAGGAGCATAGGTCATAAAACTGGATCTCGTGTAGTGGAGGCGTCAACAATTCACTCCCTGTGGCAGTATCTGCTTGGGACTCAAAGTTGCTCACCTGTGGGAACATTTTTCGCATGCGCTGACAACACATGAAGTCCCAGCTATTTCAGCAGATTTCCAAATTGTCACGAGTTCTTATTATATGCCACCATTATCTGATTACGTTTCTAATTATGTCTTATTTACTGTATGAATTGTTTTGATTGTGTTTGTTAGTTTTTGTTTTTTTTTTTTTTTGTTTTTTTTTTTAGGTTTTAATTTTTGTTAATTTTTTTTAATTAATAATTTCCCCCCCCCCCCCCTTAAATTTGATTATGTCTGGATGTTACAAATGTATGTTATTATTTTACCTCGATAATTTTGTACGCTTAAATAATGCTAAAAATACATGTGCTATTGAAAGGATACGGTATGTAAGATGACAGAGAGAAGAAGGGCAGAATGTAAGACAGGCCTGCGTGCCCAATTCTTAATCCTTTGAAAATATAGTTTGTTCGTTCGTTCGTTCGTTATCTATCTATCTATCTATCTATCTATCTATCTATCTTTCTATCTATCTATCTATCTATCTATCTATCTGTCTGTCTGTCTGTCTGTCTGTCTGTCTGTCTGTCTGTCTGTCTGTCTGTCTGTCTGTCTGTCTATCTATCTATCTATCTATCTATCTATCTATCTATCTATCTATCTATCTATCTATCTTCTTTATTTTAAAAACATACTTTAATTATGATGATTATTGCAAATGTTTGATGTTATATTACTTTTATAATGATAAATGCCTTAATAATGCTTAAAGTAAATGTGAGGATGAAAGGATACAGTATACATGATGAGAGAGAGAGGAAGGGCAGAATGTCAGACGGGCCTGCGTGCCCAATTCTTAACCCTTTGAAAATAAAGTTCGTTCGTTCGTTCGTTCGTTCTATCTATCTATCTATCTATCTATCTATCTATCTATCTATCTATCTATCTATCTATCTATCTATCTATCCATCCATCCATCCATCCATCCATCCATCCATCCATCCATCCATCCATCAATCCATCCATCCATCTATCTATCTATCTATCTATCTATCTATCTATCTATCTATCTATCTATCTATCTATCTATCTATCTATCTATCTATCTATCTATCTATCTATCTATCTATCTATATCTATTTTATATATCTGTCTGTGACTATCTCTTTCACTCAGACACACAAGCATGTATGGAAGATACAGTGTTGCTCGTCTGCAAAGTATTCCGGTCCCTTTTTGCGTCAGTTTGTTTTCTTCACCTTTTTCTCTCTCTCTCTCTCTCTCTCTCTCTCTCTCTCTCTCTCTCTCTCTCTCTCTCTCTCTCTCTCTTCTCTCTCTCTCTCTCTTCTCTCTAAAATCTCAATAAATATTGCCTCTAAGAAGCGCTTTCTGTTCNACAAAGCTAAATTTGTTCACAAAATCCTGTCACAGAATGCTCCAGCATATCTGTGGCCAATGTTCAAATACAGTGAAAAACGCAGTCAACGCCTTAACAAAATACAAGTGCCCAAGCCTAGGCTTGACTTATTCAAAAACAAAAGCTTAGCTTACTCTGCCTCACCTCTCTAGAAATATCTTCCACATTATTTGAAAGATAACAACCCCAGTCCCATTTCATACAATCGTAAACTTTTCGAATACTTTATGAGTTCTGATAATCTGCCCCCCCCCCCCCCCCCACCCCCCTCCCCCCATAATGTGATTATTTTTCGAACAAATGGTTTAATATCGAATGTAGGTTTAATGATGATGTTAGTGCTTTTCAACATATTTTGTTTCATGGTAATACTTAGTTTGTATTTTTCAACATATTTTATTTCATATTTATAATTAGATACTGTAAATGTGAGTATGCTATTATTTTACCTTTACAACGTTGCATTCCTTGAATTGAGGTAAAATGTTTATGAGAATAAATGAAATCAGTATAAAAGACGAGAGAAAGGAAGGGCAGAATGTCAGACGGGCCTGCGTGCCCAATTCTCAACCCTTTGAAAATAAAGTTCGTTCGTTCGTTCGTTCGTTCGTTCTCTCTCTCTCTTCCTCTCTCTCTCTCTCTCGAAGTGCTTTTTTTCATCCTTTTGGAGCATGGAACCACCTCTTCCGCTGATTCTCTTGCCAGAACGTCTGCATAAATGCATTCATGTTCTCATGTATTGTGGTTTCAGTAGCAATATATTTTACACGATGAGGCTGTCACTCCCATACTCAACCTCATGTTAGTGGTCTATTACACAAAATTCCTCACGTAGTACTCGTCACAATCTTTCTTTGTTCTCCAGAGACTACAGGGAACGCAAGTCCACTTGTTTCTTCAGTGATTCCTTAATACCTGCTATCCATTTTCTTGCCAGACTTCCCTTGGCTTTGTTTTTTTGAGAAATCCAGAACTGCAGTCTGTTGGTGCCTTAGGGTGCATTCTATCGAGGAGTCGAAACCATGCGTGTTTTTCCTCTATTCAAAGTGGTATTACATGTTGTTCTCACTAAGTGCCTAACATTCTCTCTCTTTCTCTCTCTCTTTCTTTCTCCCTCTCTCTTTCTATCTCTCTTTCTCTTTCCTCTCTCTCTTTCTCTCTCTCTTTCTCTCTCCTCTCTCTTTGATTCTCTCTTTCTTTCTTTCTCTTTAGATTTGTAAACTATGGTCTTCTTTTCAGTTATTGTAACATTAAAACTGCCTGCTGAGTGTTAAAAGTTCGTGACCTTCTTTCCAGGCTGTGACATGTTTTTTTTTTTTTTAAAGCCATAGACCCTTTAGTGTGTTAGGCAGTAACACTTTTTGTTGTTGGTGTTTTGTTTACTTCATGTACACTCTTTTCGTGTGTTTTAGACCGTGACCTGCTCTACTTGTGTTTTTTACACACTGACTTGTCTGTGGTAATCACTCACCCTTTAGCCTTCAACCCCCCCCCCCCCTCCCCCGTCCCATCGGCGGACCTCAGCAATGGGAATACGAAAGTTTTTGTCTTTGAAACTCACCCCTTTTCATATGTATTAACCTGAGATGCTTATTTCATGCGTTTTATGCTCTAGTCATTTACCTTCCTGTACAGACATACCCCTCTATTACTACATTGTTGCGTTCCAGACCGTTGTCGTAAAGCGAATCATTGCCTTTTTTTTTCACTGGTCAATTGCATGTACTGTACTGCAATCGCCATAAATGAGCATAACTGACGTAAATAAAGCAATTATAATTAAAATAAAAACTGCATGCACGCGATTTCGCCATACTGTAGTCTTAAAGTAAGCAATTTAACAAAAAAAACACCTATCTTCGACTTATTTATCTTGAGCTGGCATAAGGGAACATGTTCACAAGTTTGATTGTCTGCCCGCACCATTAACAGTGACTTCACATCAGCAATAAACCCTGTCACGTTTATGAATTACTGTAGTGTTAACTGGAGTAGCACTTTTAACTCCATCAAGAATGTTTTTGTTTGTTTTTAAGGACAGTAAATAACAATAGTGCAAGGTAAGCTAGCTTTTAGCCTATCTCACAGTTCGATACACCGTCATAACTAAAATTTAATAATTTGAATTTGTGTATCTAATGTAATTGCCTTAGGGTTTCTCTTTTCACTTTTATCTGCCTGCACAAAATTAACCATGATACAACGTTAAAATATCTCCAATGATACAACGCAGGGATAAAAACTAATGCGTAAGCTGCTAGAATACATGATCGCCCACGCCGCGGGTCATCACCCGCCATGGAAATTAAATTGTTAGACTTGAAGGCAAAACGGAAAGGGATGAGAACGGAGATCAGAGGAAAAAATATGACTGAACGCGTGCTTGAAAACTAGCAAGGCTAAAAGGCGCAAGTGGTGGGGAAAGGAGGAAAAAGTCACGTTCCCCAAGTTGACATAAAGTAAAGAAATCGACAAAAGGGACCTTGGATCTTATACGCCACAGTGCTTTCTTGGACGCTTTTGCGATACCTTTGTCCGTTTAATTGCATGCAGCGATGCCCGCATTCCAGAAGATTCTAGAAAATATTTGAAAAGTAACTTTTCTTAATAATAATGTTAGGAATATAACACCTAGCTGGCCGGATGGCCCATCTTGAGCAGTGAAATAATATGCTTTCATTTATACAGACGGATAGATAATAAGAAAGATATTGACAAAAAACTG